>CM024600.1:16938392-17391553 GCA_014182555.1 Eucalyptus erythrocorys | reverse complement strand
TCCAAGGAAGCTAACGACTCTCCAAGGAAGGTGAGATTTGTTAGACCTCTTTTATTTTTCGTAATCTTTAGCATTTCATCCAGCATATGTGCTCGACATAAAGAAAGAAGACTTATATGGGTTCTCGATTAAATCAACCACAGCATGTAGTGGTGAGTAATTTACACTAGGAATGCAGAAACATACATGTTCTCAACCTGCCTCTCAATACAATTATGTTTCATATCTATATTTCCAAAAGAGGTTGCAAAGCCATCATGACATCACATATCACAATTCACATACTAGCCAAAGAAGCTTGAGCCATGAACTCGTTTGTCAGAAACCAACATTTACAAACAACTGATATAACGATGCAAGGGAAACAAATGGCATTTAAAAAAATACTGAGCACTCATAGCACATACTTGAAACCAATGAGGCGAGCAACTCCACGACTTCTCTTCTAGCTCGCCACTTTCTGAACCCTTTGATCAACCCATTGGACCCGTACAACTGCACGAAATCATCAGTCGCGATATACATCATGTGCCTAATGCTCCTCTCAGTCCCGACAACTGCCAGCACTGAATTCCCTGACGCATCCTTCAAGTAAAAATGCACCACCCTATTGCCCCGCTGCACACACGATCCGCTCCTCCCACGCCACGAAACCGTCCTTATCATCAGACATCCTGAACCCCTAGACCATTCACAAGGGTTCCACTTCAACCTCAAGACAAAAAACAAAAAAGGGAAAAATCCCTCAATTTAAGTCTACATAATCAAAACCCTTCAGTTGGACCACGAAGACACGCTTGGAAAGACAACCCAAAACCCCAACATCATTCCGCAACCGTCCTAAAACCTAAAACCTAATGAACAAATCCAAGTAAAAAGAGCAAAAACGAAGCCCGGTTCAAGCCCCTGATGACAAACCTCCCTCCGCATCAACACAGACAAAGCAGCCGAAAACAATCATGGGTTAGCAAGGACTGGAGGAACGCATAGATTTTCAGACACAAAGAACCCGAGTTAACAAAAGCCAGCGCCGCTCAAATTAGACACCTCTCGACGGCCCACACACAGGATAACGAGGGTGATCGAAGAGGGGGAAAAGGGTCGTCGTTCCAGTCAAGAACTGAAGGGTCCTCACCGGCATCAGAGGCACGACAGGCGAAAAGGAGACATTTTGAGACCAACCCAGAACCAGCAGCACCCAGAGAAGGACGAGGACGACGACGGGGCACTGTAATGTGTTGTATGGTTTGACCGCCGCATGCCCAGAAGAGATAGAGGGATTTTGGGCTAAGGAGACGAGCCACAAGCCGCTAAATTCGGCTGAGGGAGAGAGATAGATTTTAGTGAAGCTGAGAGACAGCAGCGACGCCAAGAAGTGAAAGAATTTTGAGTATCGTTGTACCAAATAGCTAAGCATTAACGATCAACGAGCGAGAAAAAAGACGGCTTTTTTTTTCTTCTTCTTTGTGCGGTTTACGGAGCAGGGCGAAGCGGCTAGGAGAGAGACAAAAGCCTTCCCCATGCACCCTGGCTTTGTGTACAGGTTGAGGGGGAAAACTTGGCTCGAATTCGTCTTCGGAAAAGTATTTTATTTGACGGGAGACATCTACTTTCGATTTGAAAAACACTTCGCCTTCGGAGAATATCTTCCCGATGATAATTTATCTAGGAAAGGTTTGTTTATGATGTTTCTTCGCAGCAATTTTGTACTTGTGCCAGCGATTTTTGCGAAACTAGAACCCGTGCACGGTGGAGGCGCATTGCGGTGGTGATGGTAGTTATGGGTGAGCACCGATCCTACCGGCGTGTAGTGTGGTAGCCCAAGAGGGCGTGGTTGGCGGGGGTGATGAGTGGTCGGAGACCACTTTTTGAGGCTTGTGGAGGCATCGATTTGTTAAAGGATGGTCATAGCCACGGTATCGCTAAGAGGAGGTAATGACGGTGGTGGGCAATGGCGATGAATGATGCCTGATGCTTTTAATTATGGTAGTTCTGTAATGTTGAGAATGGAAACCGTGACCATTATACATTGCTTTCATAGAAATGGTGCAATTTATGTTGACATCCTTTAATAAGTAAATGATGCAAAACGTTCGTTATGGTTGTTTTGTTATAAATAGCATTGTACTTAAAAGATTAACGATTACAGTTTGCACCAAAAAGAAAAAAAAAGAAAAAATCACCAATTATCATGCAGCTAAGCCACAATCCGACAAAGCTATCTGGGAAGTGTTTATTATGCCTAGGCAAAATGGCACGACGGTTACTACGACCAAATGAAGGACAAGAAGTTTTGTGAGTCAGTGACTATATTCAACTCGACAATCATTAGAACATCATTATTTCCGGGGAAACTTACAAAAGCATGGTACGTTGAAAGTTGTGTTTCTTTATTTTGAGAGTTATTATCTATTGGCCTTAGCTAAGATGCTGAAAGAGAAAGTACCATCCTGGTGGATCTCAGAGGCCAGCTAATCTCTAGCACGCAAAGGAACTTGTCTTGTACAGAACTCTATGATTGAATCGATGGTGTTTTGATCTATGATTTCATTCATGTACATCAATAAGATCCTTCAATTTAGTAGCATCTCAAATTTAATTTGATTCCTATACTATTATGTAAGTATATAGTTTTCCAAATGATCTCCAACAATAATTTAAAGACAAAATTCAATTTTCTCCCAAAAGTGCATGGAGTATAACCCATTACACGTGGCACTTGCCAATTCGGACTTAATTTAGGAATCGTATTTTGAAATATTTACCCTTTATGTTTACATATCGAAATGCATTTGGCGGACCTTTTTTCCTACTGCTCTGGAGATGTTTTCAAGAAATAAACTAGAGGAAGATAAGAATGGTACTCTTGAGTTTTCCAATTTAAAAAAAAAAAGAAAAAAGATCAAATGCAGCAACAACAGCAACATAAGAAAACTCTAACATGAGGAAAGTCTTTCCAGCCGGCCTAGTTGTAAGGCCTCAATTCTCACGGCAAGCCCATCATCTCCATCTCGAATCTCGATCCACCCCGTGCAATTTATACCAGTCTGTCGTCATTATCCTCTCTTTCCCTTGATAAGGCGCACCAGAAAATGGTTTGCTGCCACCATACATATGAGCAGAGAATCACTGACTCCAAAGAAATGAAGACACTAGTTCTGCAATCTCAGTTCCTTCTTTCAAAGAAACACCAACCTCTCCAACCCAAGATCAATGCCACCACTGTCATCCCCTCAAGAATCGTGACATCATGCAGTCAGCACCAGCCTCCACTACCTCTTCTTCATCAGCATCCAGCATCTTCCAGATGCAATTCCATTCTGACCCACGAGAGCCATCAGTCCCATAATCAGCACTCGTCATGTTTCAACAGATGGGGGTTCAAGAAGGTGGTTTAGGTGCTGTTTCACTTGGGATTGCGCTGCTCCTTATGGGATTTGAAGACCACCACAACAAGGCTTTGGCCTTTGGCCCTGAAGGGCCACTGGCAGAGGAGTTCTGGGAAAATGTCAGGAGATATGCACTGTATGCCCTCACAGTGAGTACAGGCGCTATTTACACTATATTGCAGCCCATCTTGAGCTGCTTAAGAACCCGATTTCCGCGGTTCTGATCCTGTTGATCTTAGGAGGTAGCATCTTCATTGTGTACCAGGTGGTGGCTACCATGTTTGGAATCAATGAATTCTCTTATGGTTATGCGTATTAATTAATCCAAAGTCTCAATTTTTCCTGAAGATAGATTCCCATATGTCTTTTCATGAATTCTCTTACTGGTTGGTTTTGCTTATCTTATGGATGATGTCCTATAATGTCATCTGATGGACTGAATTTTGTAACTGCGTTTTGTATGCTAGGCATATTAGAATGCATCCAACTACAGATAGTTTGGTTTGGATTTTGAGAGTTTAAATACTATGTAGGTTAGCTCAATTTGTATATAGTTTGATTGAGTCCTACGTAGTACATCCATGTTAAGGTGATGCACAAAACCGTCTGAAGCCTCAATAAACCTCACACAGTAACACATTAGTTGTCTGGGCATCCGTGAAGAGGGAAAAAGACTTTGAATAATGCCAGAATGGATTAATGAACACTTCATATTGTGATCCCAACAGAAGAAAAAAGGTTATTGAGCGAATGTCCTTCAATAGGTTGGTCCAAAGATCTTCCATGTTGCTGCAAGTTCTACCATCAGTTGGTGGACATTTCCCTGAGTCATCTCTATCCTTAGAATTTGCCCTTTTATCATTTCCTTGAGGTATTTGCAGTTTACAATGCTTTTGTGGAATGTAATTCATGAAGTATGGCTAAACCTGTTCTATCCCTTAAATTTGCATTTTTATCGTTTCCTCAGGAAGTGTGCAGTTTACAATGCTTTTGTAGGATGTAATTCATGAAGTATGGCTAAACCTTTATATCCTGAGAATTTGCCCTTTTATCATTTCCTCGGAAGTGTGAAGTTTACAATGCTTTTTGGAGAATGTAATACATGAAGTATGGCTAAACCTCTTATGGTAGTTCTGTCTAAACTTGAGAAATCGTTGAACTGTTCTTTATCTGTTGTTCTTACTTGTCAAAACACCAAAGAGAGATTTTGTTCATTCTAACATCCAGGCTTCCCAAATCAAAGATTATGATGTCCCATTTCTTGAAATCCCCAGAAAAATCCATGCTTGCTCTAGAGGCTTAACTTACTCTCCTAAGGTTCTCAACAAGTTTCATTGATTTTTGCAATTCAATGAACATTTTCACAGGCAAGCCACTTTTATGTTCATCAGTGATTGTCAACTTATAAACTCTACCATCTTCTTAAAAGATCTGCATTGTGATATTGAAAGTTATTTCTGCAAACCAATATGCAGTAGGCCTCTCCTTCAAAGATGTCTCTTGTTGGACACCATCACAAAAAAAGAATTGTGGTTTTGTTTGATTTTTTGCAGGCTTGAGATGTGTCATTGTGCATGTTGCTATGCCCATAGAAACTGCTTTATCATCTTTCAATTTTATAAATCTTTGGAGATGGATTGTCACCGTTAGTTCTGTGCACAACTTCATGTGAGTACATGGATGAACCAAATCTTAATCTTAATGATCAAACCAAGTACATGAAGTTAACCATAGCAGGATTAAGCCCCTTTGTCCATATTATGGCTAAACATCCAATATTCCAATCCTCCTCTGCCTCCTTATAGCTTCTCTATTGTCTCGTACAAACCCTGGCATTCTTCACGTTTGTGATTGTAATTGCTTTTGCATTTGTGGTATTTAAACGTATCCTGAGAAACATTGGGAAGTCACCAACTATACTGTAGGAAGAACCACCAAAATCTGGAAAATTACAAGTTATGGGAGCTTCAGTCAACAGAACCATAGAACACCAAGATGCATAACCTTCTCAATGTTCAATAATGCCAGACAGACCTCGAAGTTCCTTAAAGTTATCTACGAGGTCCAATGTGAGTAGGCTCTTGGCATCTCACTTCTCATCAATACTCATTCATGGTAAAAATGCCAATCCTGCTTATACATCCCATACCCTTATTGGAATGTTTAAAATAAACAAAGCATTTTGTACAAGATCCGACTTGATTATTTACTCAGTTGGATTTTTGCAAAAACTAGTTAATGAATCTATTTTAGTAGACTTCTGTGTTCCTAGCATTGCTGCTCGTTTTCTGGAGTATCCTCTTAGATGCCCTGTCTTATGGCTCTGAGATCAGATGCTATCTGACATGGATTTGCCCCTGTAAACAAGACCTTCTGAACTCAAAATGCTTCACCATCACACAAGAGAAGAGGGAGGCTGAGCAGTAGAAAGTATACTCTGAGATGCTTCTGAGGTAAAACCACTCAGGCAGAGTTTCATTGGCACACTTGATGAGAACAAAGACTATGTAAAATACAAAGAAGATAAAATGCAACGAGGAACAATCCAAATCCATGGTCTTGCCAATCTTAATTAATCTAATGTTCAGAATAAAGATGACATCGATTTTATATACTCTATCTGCCTAGAAACCTAAATATTGACCAAGGAAGTATATTTAGATACCATATAGATCAGTCATGATGGCACTTGAGTGGCCTGAAATTTAACTCAACTGCTGTAATTAAATGACTTCTGCTATGTATTATGGCTGCCAGGTCCAACCAGAGGTCATGCCCAAGTGCTCAAAGTATAGTCTAGGCAAGCCTTTCTAGCAATAATATTAGTACTTGTTCTATTGTATTTTGGCAAACATATGTACATATTGTCATTTATTATCAAGTGGTAGAATTAACTGCAGACAACACCAGCAATGTATTGGATATGACACAAGCTCTTTCATTTCAAGAAGATACCTTGAAGTCCTCTCGTTGTTTATTTATTAACTGCTCAAGCAAGAAAAGAAGTTAAGGGATTATTTTTCAACGAATTACTTCCCTTATAAAAAAAAAGAGCCTGCTAAAAGAGGTAATATACTGAATGATTTGCAATGAATCTGCAAGCTGCTTAAGGAAAGTATCTGATTCTCATTCACCTAACCCTCGCTGATATGATGTTTCAAGAAGCTTTTTGACTCCCAATTTTCTTCTAGTTGGACTTCCAGAAGCAGCTGTAGATTCCTAATCTGTGATACTGTGATATAATCAAGAATACACTGGAAGTGGAATCTACTTTTGTAATTAAAAATTTAGTAAATTAGTTAGGAAGGATTCTGAAATTGCTGTAAAAAGTAGAATGGTCCGATTCTGAGGAAGTTAGGAATCTTGCTTGTTTTATGCTCTCTTTCCCACTGTTTAAGATAATGTTTTCTTCAAACTTCAGTACTTTTTCCTAATATATTAGGCTGCCCCAACTGTAACATAGCTTTGCCAAACAATTAATCTTAATCATATATCTGAGTGCTATTAAAAATATGATCTTTATGAAGGTGAAACCAATCTAATGGGACCTTAATTGCACCTTTTTAAGTTCAACCTCCCAAGAAGAGTTCCTGATCCCTATCATGTTTTTTAGGTTCATGGTTAAGTGGGAGAACCACTTAGACTTTGCACCCTAAAAAAAGGAAAAAAAATATCCAAAAGTTATAAATTTATTGTATTGATATCACTTTAGCTATAAACATTTCAATGGATTTATTTAATTTTAAATTTATTTATATTGGTTGCAAAATTCAGTCCATTTGACTAATTTATGTCGAAAATCACTAACATAAATACTAATTATTCTATGTGATGTATTTGTCAATAATTTTTAGATAATTTAATTTATTTATTTTTTCCTTTCCCTTTTCTTTTTCTCTTTCATTTTGGGCCATGGCTAGCGAGGGTTTGGCCTCGGGGCCGCACCTAGGCAAGGGCAGTGCTGGCGAGGGTGGCCTCGCCGCCCTAGCATGTGGCTTGGCAAGGGCAACCTCGCCATGTATGACTTACATTTGATTTGACTAGACCAAGAAAGTCGATTTAGTTTGGCAAGCAAAAAATCAATTCCGGGAATTATAACCCGTTGAAATATATATACATTTATAGGTTTATCTCCACCTAAAAATTCAATTTTTAGATTTGGTGATTTCTAATATGGTATCAAAGCTAGTGCTATTCTTTTCATATATATACATCCACCTCCATCAGTCATAATTTCACGTGTTGCTTCTAATTTTGGCTTGCTTGCATGTTAAAAGATGATATCATTTAACAGTGGATTTTATATGTTTATTTGTTTTTATGTCACTTTAAAATTTAAAAATTTCAGTTGGAGGGTTTTTGGCACTGCCGCAAAAATGATTAACGAGAGCCGTTCAAGAATCATACTTGCAAGAGAAAACTGCTAATGTACAGATGCATAAGAGTTTTACAGTTTCCCGAGGCTTCTGAAAATTCAACAACAGTTAAATACCTGAGACATTGCACCTTTTCGTTGTCGCTGATACGAATAGAAAGAGTCTTGAACGGACAAGGACCATAATTCCAGGCGAAATATCATTTGCAGGTCATGCCGTGTCCCTGTTCAATGTAGCAAGACGACAACGAAAGGGGCAGAAGGAAAAATGATGCTTATAATTTTTGGCACGATACATCTGTCTGTATTCTTACCATCTGCCAAGGACACAAGCAAATCCCACATGTTTAGTTTAGCAGAAAGCATCATTAGGAGATCTGCTTTTGGATGCTTTCTTAGATTTTAGGTTAAAGGATGTCGATGATGTGGACTACGTGACATGTATGGGCGGCAGATAATTACTCCAAAAACACATGATCGCTTTAACTTTCTTTACGTAGCTATGCTGTTGTATAGATTCTTGCACATAATAAATTATGGCCTACATACAGCAAGCACAGACACGTATACGTGAATAATAATGCTTGAGCTGCATGATTAGGTAATAGATGGAGCCTCCCTTCATCTTTCCCATTTTTTAGCAAGCAAATTTTGTTGCAGGTCTAGCTAGAAACTTCAAAGCAGCTACCTTTTGTTTTTCTTTTGTTCGCATCAAAATTGGGATCAGAGGATCTATACTCTTCATGGGGTAGCGCGCCTCCAAAGAGGTCCTCCCCACTCACAGAAAAAAAGTTGACTGACTTTTTAGTCCATGCCCATCTATTTTCAGGAAGCTGGATGGATTGCGTTGACATCCGAAAGTTCAAGAAGATACGCTACGCACTGGCCCTGGGATGAGGCTGGTAAGTGGCATGTTCATCGTATGACAATAGTTAATTATACCTCAAATCAAGGATTATGTATATTGGTGTGGAACTCTTCTAATAATATTAAAAGAGGTCGGCAATGGCGATCATTGATCTTTCCATTTTTCAAAAGAAAGTGCGAAAGTGCAATCACCAAAGGGTACTCACGTCCAATTCACACGGTGCTCCCCATTAGCTACAGCACTTGGAGGACTTCTATAAGAGGAGAAAAAGAGGCACCATGATTCCATGTCGACCCAAAAACCACAAAGCAAACGGGATTGCATGATTCCTGCCCCAAGCACAGCTTGCCTTAGCTTGCCTTTTTAGCTTTGCGCCCAAAAAAAAAAAAAACAAATCGGAGCAAAAGATGGATCAAAATGACAAGCTGATGAAAGTCCAGAATGTTCACAAAATCAACAGCAAGAACAGCCACTTCCTCATAAGGGCTTTGAAATTTGTCATCTCAATCTCTCTGCTGTCCTTCGTTGTTTGTTATTCCTCGGATACTCTCTCTTCCCTCAGTCCTTCAACCTCTCTGCTTCTCCACGATGCTCTTTCGATTTTCACTCGCACCCTCGAGAGGAAGTTCATGTTCCTCGTCTGCAACGGGATCTTAGCTTTTGTTGCCAAGAGCCCTGCAGTTCTAGCAGCTCTTCGCCATCTGGGTCTGATCTTGATGGTGATGATGAATTGTTCAGGAAAAAAGACAGGTCGGCTTTTGATGACTTACCTGAGGATGAGATCAAAGTTTTCAGCTTCTGGATCATCAGAAGTTGAAGCTGTGACTACTGAAGATGCCGCTACTACTGGGTATAACGAGTACCAGGAAAATAATCTGTTCTTGCAGCTGAAGAAGAAGGAGAAGAAGAAGGGGAGGAGGAGGACGAGAAACTTCAAGTTCATGAAAGATACAGAGGAAGAAGATGAAGCTGAGCAACAGGAAGAGCAAATATTACAAGATACAGGAGCAGAAGATGAAAATGAAACTTGGGTCGTGGAAGATGATGACAGACTCAGCAAACAAGAAGAAGAAGAAGAAGAAGAACTAGAAGAACGTGGCTACATGGGGAAAGAACCAGAATCACCAGCAGTTGCTACAGGGAGTGAAGAGATGATGAGTACGGAGGAGCTGAACAAAAAGTTCGAGGAATTTATTAGGAAGATGAAGGAGGAGATCAGGATTGAAGCTAAAAGTCAGTTGATTGCAGTGTGATTGCAAGATAATCATAATACACATAATGAGCCAACTAAGCGAATCCCATCAAGGGTTTGTCCCTTTTAGGGTGGATGGCGACGAAGCTCTCATGTTTATGACTTCTGTTTTCTTTCGAGGTCATCATGTTGTCTGTTTTTAGCACTGTTAGTCCTGTCCTAGATCAAATAGCAGCTAAGTGTAATAAACAAAATCTCGAGCCTTTTTCTTCTTCTACCTCCCTCAAATTATATCTATCTGCCTAGCTCTTGACGTTCAACAGCGAAGAACAAATTTCTATGCATCTTCGTCTTCTCTTTACAGCTCTTCAGCGAGAGTAGAATCCAAGGAAAAGGAAAGACCGATCACGTCGTAATCCATAAAATGAAAGTTTTGTGCTTTTGACATCATTTGTATTCGTAACTTTCAAAAGTCGCGGTCTAAATAAGCCCCCCAAAAAACAGGATCAAGCCCGTAATCTTGGAGGAGTCCTCTAATCATTCGTCGTTCCGTACTCTCGTTCTCTCTTCGCGTGAGACTTAGGGATTCACGGTGTGAAAGGACGAACGCGGAAACGCGCGCTTGAGTTGACATGGGGCTCGAGTAACGTAGAAAATGCTAGAAAGAGGAGACTCCCCCTGTCGTTGGACGAGTAATTATTATGACAGAACTAAAGGGTCATGCTCTTTTCAACACGCTCACGAGTGATGTGATCATGTGATGTAATGCCTCTTCTCTACTGCAGCAAATGAAGCTTCCGGGTTCCTTTGCATCAGAAACAATGGAAGTACTGAATTATCAGTAAGAAAGAGATGATGACATTAAGGAACAAGATGATCATGGCTGTTTGATGACGGAAGGAGTAATGAAAACGACAACTTTCAAGAAGTTGTTCACAAGTTTAGGCGCATAGTCCAGTTGTGTTGGATATATCAAACAGGCCATCTTGGGTCTAAGTGAACTAGTATTTCTCACTCTAGAATTCTTCAATTCCTAGAAAATAGAATTAGGAATGCATATGATTTCCATAATTTTAAAACAGATATCCCAAAATTACTGAAGGTTGCCTCGGTGGCAACTTTTCTCATTTGCGAAGGCAGAGATGGGAGTTTGATTCTTCACATTATTTAAGAGCTGGGGTTTGGATGTGCAAGTGAGGGATAGAGTTTCACAACTCACAGACAATACCTAGTACAATGGTTTGTAAAAATTTGATAAATGCATTGGAAGTCCTAAAACTTATTATGAAAGTGCAATTAATTCATAAAACTTTCAAACTATACAATTGATTATAAAATTTGTTACAAAGTACAATTGAGTCATAAAAATTTTAAAAAGTACAATTAAGTTCTAAAACTTATCATATTGATTTAATCTAAGTTATTCTATTGATTACACTTTTAAAAGTTTTAGGACTTAATTAAACTTTCTAATAACTTTTAGGACTTGATTGCTCTTTGAAAGTTTGAGGATCCAATTGCATTTCGTGACAAGTTTTAGAACTTCCAATGCATTTATCCCGTAAAAGATATAAAATAAGATTAGACAAAAGAAGAAGAAGATATCTCATGTCTTAAAAAAGTTTTAGATTTGACTCTAAGATCATGAACTAAATTAAACTTTGGTGACTTATTGGCAATATCAAGTCATCTTTACACAAGGACTTGAATCTCAGGCGTCACTTCTCGTTCTCATTTTGTGTGTGAGGACAGGAGGATCTTCATATTTCCAATAGGTACTAACAGTATCTAGAAAGCATAATAGCTAAGAACATATTACAAGATTTTTGTGCGGTGATTAGTTATATGATTGCACATCATTGAAAAACTTAAACAAAAGTTGCTTATTTTTTTTGACAAGGGACTGCATCACGAAGGCCACTACTATCTTTGAGCCTATATGTATTTTGCATTATAATAATCCAAAGATGACCATGCCAACTTTATGCGACTCCTCAATTATTTAGTTTTCTTTCCATCGCATGCACATAAAAATGTTCTTGGAGGCAGACCAGAAGATGTGGGAGTGGTGAGGGATAGGCGATTGAGACACAATATCTCAAACCCTTTTTATGAACAACACTTTATAACTGCGCAAGACCCACCAAAAGATTTGTACTGATCGTACACAGAAACGAGACGAAGTTCATGATCAGATTCACTAGCAAGGAGAAGCCAAAGTGACTCCTGGAAATCTGAGCTTCGACCTCAATGATAACATGCTTTTTAGACAGACAAGATGGCCTCAGTTAGACTGAGCAGAAGCGCCAAAACCGACTCTTAGACAATCTTCGCAAGTGGTAGAAATTCTCTTTTGCTTCTGCCACCCTTCCTCACGTGCTCTCCAGTGGAGGAGCTCCAAGTGTCGGCTCTTTGAAACGATGGGTGCCAATTATTGGGTGCATCAATTAATTCAAGTGGATGCAAGAGGAGAAAGTAGCATGCCATGACTCGAGACCCTCTTGGTTTCATCATCAATATCTTGTGGTCGACATGAACTTTTCATAGAATGTCAAGCTACATAATGGACACACTCAAGAACCCAATAATGTGTTTTCTTTTTTGGGGTTGGGGGTTGGGGTTGGGTGGGGTTCTTTTTTGGGTTATTGAACTTGAAAGCAATCATGTCTAGGAATGTAAGCACATAGAAACCCTCTAGAGTGGAAGATAAGGACACATCACAAAAAAATCTTAAAATCACGAAGCAAAATTGACATCTTGTTATGATCTGGATACTAAATAGATCTGTGTCCTCAATCCTATGCGATTGCCTGGATAACCAATACAATGTAAGGACAGTTCTTCTTGATTTATGTTATGGGAGATTATACGGGATTGATGTTCAGTATCATCTTGAATCCGTGGAAAAAGAAGCCGTATAAGTCTTGCTTGTACCAGTACTCAATTGAACTGACAAGCTCAGAACTTTCTGGTTTTTCCTAAAACACAAATACACATGGCAATACTTTCCTCCAAAGAACGACTATTTCTTGTGCACCAACAGCAAATTGGAACAAGGAAAAAGTTTAGGGCCATTTTACATCGCAACCCTAACAAAAGGCAAGCCCCCCGAAATGCCAAGATTTTAATGTGACAAAGGAAAGGACATGTTCACTGAGAACTCCTGGTGAAGGAGACGTTCCTCTCTCTCCTAGTACTGTGTTGTGAAAACCGACCATTCCTTGAGCTCCGTACACTTATGTGGTGTCAAGAACTCTGCTCATCTTTTCAACTTCTGTACCGCTTCACTATATCCACAAAATATCTGTTAAAATGAGAGCGTGCTAAGCTTTAGACATGGGGCCATCTTGAGAGAGAGAGAGAGAGAGAGAGAGAGAGAGAGAGAGAGAGAAGAAGAAGAAGAAGAAAGAAGGAGCTTCATATTGAACTGGAAATACGTCAAAAACAGGGCATGTGACATACAATAAAAAACAGTGGTCTAGAGACATCCAACAAGGGACAGAGAACTGATGAAACACGAAGTGTTTTGCTCTGTCTTGGAGTGTAGATGATTCAGTAGTCCAAAGCCATTTGTTCCAAAATACTCAATCTATCCTACACATGAACGAACCATCTGTCCCTATCCGTATGTGCAATGTGAACGTGGGGTCCTTGAAATTCAATCACCACAGCAGTATTTTTGTCTAGAGTTAAGCTGTATACACTCCAAACCATCTTCTAATCGCAAACTATTAAGTAAAATGATCTCCTGATACAGTAAAAGGAGCATAAGATTTTCTTTTTCCTTCAGCCGAAGGATCATACCATAGGTGACAAGTTTGTCATCCCGCACATTCTTCTGTTCATGGTCTCAACCAAACGGCATAATGCCCATGTTTCCGTGCTTGCATAAGGTAAAAACTTTGCATTGGGAAAGTGTCAACATAGCATGCACTGTGGTTTAATATTTTTGATATTTACAAGTAGGAATGGTCTAACAATTACATAGAACAGAACCAGGGGACTTTTACAAATGGGAGGCATCAGCAATGGGTCTCTCTCTCTCTCTCTGCAGGAGACTTGAACCTGAATCAATAATAGTGTGTGTAGAAAATTCTAGCCTCGGGCCAAAAATTTTACTCAGCTGGAGAAATGACGGTGGACATGATAGGATTCAAGATCCCGATTTGATGTGGAATTGTCTAGATATATTTTCATCTTTTGCTTTTGCTTAATCAAACCTTTTGCTTTTTGCTTAATCAAGTTTTCAAAACAGATGCACATTTTTAAAACAAAAAGCATTTGAAATTTTGGCAATGCATAAATGTTGACACGTGAATTCATATATAATTTTTCATAGATATTTTTAAATTTGGATAATATTTGTAATTTTAACAAAACGATCTTACTTAATCCTAAAACAAACAAGTCCTTATTTTCCTTGTATTAAGGATTTTAATTTTTAGATTATTATCTTAGAGATACAGGTAATTTCAATTTTTTTTTTTTACTTAAAATTGATTAGATTCAACCTAACATTTCAACGAAACATTTCACAAGATTTTCTTAACTTTAATTAAATAGTTTCCGGTTAAATTTGATTTAATTTTGACAAAAAATTGATCTTACTTAATCCTAAACAACATTAAGCAATTTACATTGGTCCCTTCCTTTATTGTAAACAGCTTACACCTTTGAATTAATAAATAATCGAGATTTTATCTCTGGTGCGCTTTGTGTGTGTTCTCCACTGTTTTGCATCAGGAGAAGATTGAAGTCTCCAAGCCTCAACAATGAAGAACGGAAGCTAATGCAAGTTAAACATTTACACTTCCATTCACCCGACAAAAGGAGAAAGATATTATACCATCCATTTGAAACAATCCATATACATGAGATGTCATGAAGATATTTCATGTCTTCCAGCATGTCATAACATTGATTGCCAAACCCAAAGAAATGCAATCAAAATTTGCCGCCACATAGACAAAGAAGAATGAAGCCTTTCATTAAAGAAATTCATCTGCATTGGTGAAATGCAGCTAATCTACTTCAGTTATTTTTTGCATACAAATTGTACAAAGAGTACCTTGTGCCCATGTCCACATCCTCGGTTCTTTATCTTCAGCTTCAAGAGTGATTCACTTGGAGGCACCAATGGCTGATTGCAGAGTGATGAATTCTATATCAAGTCCCCGCATGTACAGTCCACTCCCTCTCGTTCTCGACCATGGAAACAGAGTAAAAGATGTTCACTTCTCTTCACATTTCAGACCATTTTCAATCATCTGCTCAATCCTTAATGTGAAAAATGCAAGAAGCTCAGGCACTTGCAAGTGCAACAAGCACCATCAGAAAGATCATCCAGTTGGAGAAAGTGTCAAATCCACTGCGACACCATCGGTCTCTGGCATGCTCCTAACTTCTTCAAGGATCCTTTTGACTTCTTTCATTAATTCCCTGCGGACATACTTGGTACGCCCCCTTGTAACGATGATTCTGTGAACAGTGACTCACTGAGGGACTGATATTCAAAACCATTCATTGTCGCTATCTTGAGGAGCAGGTTCATCATAACAAGTTATAGAGCTTTCTAGCGCCATCTAGTAATGAAGTATTTACCGGGAAGTTGAAAGTAATTCTTTCTAATAAAAACAGAAAGGGCATGTCTGCATAAAATCCCTGAAGATTCAAATTCCTTACATGAGCAGTGAATTTGCTCTTCTTTCTGGTATCCACATGACGAGACAGTCGCCATCCATCTTCTTATAATGGTGTAAAGGTAGGAACCATCGGCCAATTCAGATATGGCATATTGCATGGCCAGCACAAGTTCAATTTGCAAGCATTGGAATGCAAAAGGTGTTAGAATGCTCGATGCATGCTCTTCCATTGGAATGCATGCTTTGGAGGGCATATACTGCATTTTCAAGGTGTGACTGGTTTTGAAATTAGCTGATATTCCTACCTTCAAAAGCCCAAGAACTACATCAAGACAGGGGAAGAAAAAGGGAAATCAAATGGAATAGAAGGCTCTAGAGTGGAAAAAACCTTGAACTGCTATACCTGGTCAAAAAAACTTCGCAAGCAAGCATTTGGGCTGAAAATTCCTTTCAGGAATGACTCTACAGATCTAAAAAATGCAACAGATGTCATTCGAGCAAGAAAGTGACCCCTCGTATAGCACAAAGCCCAAGAAGTCCGAATGGAATAAAGTAAAGCAATGTGTTTATCTGAACCCAGTCCAAACCGAGAAACCATTTCATTCCATCGTAACTCAAAGTCTTCTGTATTCTCTACACAATGCAATGCATCAAACTCAGATCTGAATTCTGCATATTGACATCCAAGTGGAGCAGAGAACCAACTTGATACCTTGGGCGAAATATTCCATATGCAGGTAATGTGTTTTGTGTTTGGTAGTTCGCCCCTAACTGCATCTCTGAGCCCTGGGTCTAGATCAGTTAAGATTGTCTGGGGACTTCTTCCTCTCATAAAGCGGACAAAACTCTGTATCCAGGGAGATAAACAACATCTATGAGGAATGTAGAGTACAAGATATGGATCTATCTAGAGGGACAGAGAGATAAACCTGTAAAGCCCAGGCAAATGATCGTGGCGCCTCGTCCTGCAACAGAACACATCCGAAAATGATCATTCTGCCATTGCTGTCAATGCCAAACCATGCCCCAAACAACATACCATAAGTGATTGATCGGTATGACGTGTCAAATGCACCACATCACCGAACATGGTATATGCATTAACTGAATCGCCATATGACCAAGCAATGTGCTCAAGTTTGTCATTGTCATCCAAGCTATAATCAAAACAAAGCCTTCATCTGCCTCCTTCGAGGCCTTGCAGGCCTCAAGAAGTTCCATTATATCGTTTTCTCTCTTCTCATCGAGCAAAGCATCATTTTCTTGAACAACTTTCTTCCTGTTCTGAATAAAATTCCTAACATCCCTCTCCAAGAATGGCAATTGTCCACCTTGAATCCCCTTTTCTAATTCCAAGACCTTCACTATGCGATGAATCGGAACCCAGCTTTAGATAGCAAAAGTATCCGCTCTTGATCAGCTTCATGAATCTTTCTGTAAGCGGGCAAGAGACGAACCTGGTCATCTTCCAGCAGCTCATGATTGTGAACATTACTGAATTGCACAACACACCACTGCGAAATGCCTTCCACAACCTCCTTCGGGCACATTTTTGCATCGCAGCCGCACCGGACGGTTTCCGATCCCTATGGTGCTCCCCACTAGGCTTCTTCCTCACAGGTGCAAACCCAGACCGATAACAAACAAAGTCGCGCTTTGTATACCCAATTGAGGGCTCAATCTCGAGCGCTCTTTTTCCTAATGGAGAAACCATTCTTCCTCGCAAAGTTGCCATAGTACTCAACGCATTGTCATCGCTCTTGAATACCATCCCCACATACGGGACTACCATAGCCTCGGCCGACGCCGCTTTTGCCTTCGCTAACTGGGAAGCAACTGCGGTCTCTTCATTATCGCCTTCGTACGCAACAAAGCATTTCCAATCCCCACACGGGCATTGCTGCCGCTGTATCCATATGTTCTTTGATGACAATGATGTCATAGTACAAAACTATCGAACACTAGCTCTACCCAGCTCTCAACACAGAAAATCAATACCCAAGTGATCCAAGAAGCAGCGAATATCAATCCTACATGTCGAAGTCGTCAAAAGCTACAAGCGGCGGTATGATGGCATGAACCTGTCAAGATCAGTTCTTTTTTTTCAACTCTTTTCCTTAGAACAACAAACTAACCTGTAGCAAAACCTGTAAGGGAAAAAGGACTTCGAGCTAAGCTGAAAATGGCTGCCCTTTTTTGAGCAGTGAAATTGATATTTGCACAAACGGGATATGCTAAGAGATTATAAATCTAGAGAATTAGATGTAGAAGTAAAAACCCTAGCTGCTCTGTCTGCTGCTTGCTTCTTCACCAGCCTCATTTTCTCTACTCTCTTCTTCTCTCTCCAAGATTCCTGACTTGATCAGAGGATTTTCTTTCGTTTTCCGGGAAAAAAGAAGAAGGAAGGAAAGACCAACCCGTGAAATTCAGTTGGGCCCTTTGCAGCCAAGAAAGGCCGAATAAGACAATGTTTGGGACTCGCACTTGGGCCCAAATTGCCATTTTTCAGATTTCGCAGGTCGAAAGGCAGGATCATTTCATCATTCTGCAGTCGGATTTTTCAATTCCACATCAAGGAATTCATCGTCTCCTCCCAAGACGTGCCTAAAAGGACGCTTTTCTTCACCGAAGTTCACGTGTGCATTAATGCCGGAACGCAGTTCGATAATGGGTGCGTGGAAACAACAACGGGCGTACCTCTCCAAGCTTCCTCTTTCGGAAAGTTGGGATCTTGCCGTCCTTTTGTATTGCTTGATGGGGACCATGCAATCTTTTTGGGAAGCCATTTTCTTTTATGAGCTCGCTTTCTCTCAGGTGAATTGGACAAAACCATTTGTCAGCTCCAAGACGTGGGCATTGCATATGAGGCTTTGCCATGAATCTCCCATGTTTTCTTGTTTTATGTGCATCTTGTTTGAGCCTCCCTTATGATCATCTGACCTTTTCGGGGATGCGTTGCCGATTAATTAGTGCTCAAAAAGATCGTGAATCTCTTCTTATTTGTCATTGCATATTTGGTGGGTCCCTCAAAGAAGAGATTCATTTATGAATGGATGATTTTTGTTTAGGCCAGGCCTCATCGGCATTGCTTAAATCCATTCATTTACATGCTTGGTTGTGTTTCATCTGCATTATTGTCTTTGCTAGTACGGATTGGCCGACGTTGATTGAAATTGTCCTGGGTCTTGATAGAAAAGGCAATGTCTAAAGGGAAACAAAGTCTCTCTGTTGTCACAATTTATAAGCCTGACATCTGTTTCGTGAAGTCAAAGAGAATCACCAGTTTTAAGGTTATAAGGGAGTGAAAGCTGCAAAATTTTCACCTTTCACTCTCCATCACAGAGAGTGACTAGACATTAGAACACGGTGTGGGGAGCTTGAGCTCACGGCAAAGTTTGAACACATGCACTCCCAGACGGTAAACAAGACAGACAGAAACTTCATGGAATGTCCCTTGACCGATTGCTGAATGCTCCAAAATGCAGGTTGCTTAAAGAGGATTTACAGCATTTGATATGGCCTATGATGATACCAGAGAATCTTTGATTGGGAATTCAGATGATGCACCGAATCATCCCAAGGACGAGCAATGCAGTCCAAAGAAGAAGGCACCGCTGAAATTCTCCCTCAGCCGATAATTTCCCTGAGCAGAATGGCACTGAACCTCATCTTCTTCAGTCTACAAAAGAACCCACATTTAGAAAATCCTAATAGTTTTGGCTACATACCTCGGTGTGGGAAGCTTTGCTTCTTTCTTCTGGGGAACTAAATCTCGGGCAAGAAGACAAATGGTCTACTTGATGCCCTTTACTTTTGCGTCGTCACCATGACTACTGTGGGATATGGAGATCTCGTCCCAAGTAGCACATCAGCGAAACTTCTTGCCTCGACATATGTTTTCGCAGGAATGGCTCTTGGTGGGCTGATCCTAAGCAAAGCAGCTGATTACATTCTCAAGAAGCATGAAGTTATTTTAGTAAGAGCTATGCACATCAATGAAAAGGTTGGTCCGGCCAAAATCCTGATAGAGATGGAAGCTCACAAAATCAGATATAGATTTCTCACTTCCCTTGTTCTTCTCGTGGTCCTTACTGTACTTGGAACCGTGTTTTTGTCAGTCGAGAACTTTAAATTTGTTGATGCTTTCTATCGTGTTTGTGCCCCTATTACTACTCTGGGCTATGGAGATGAAAGTTTCTTGACCACCGGTGGCAGAATCTTCGCCGTGTTTTGGATACTGGCTAGTACCATTTGTGTGACAATTTTTTTTTCTCCCTTACTGAAATGTACACAGAAAGCAGGCAAAGATCATTTGTGAAATGGGTTCTCACACGAAATATTACGTGCTCGGATTTAGAGGCAGAAGATCTTGATCATGACAATGTTGTCAGGTAAATTTTAATCATCTACTACAAATCCAATTGTGCAAATAACTAATTTGAGCAAATGTCTGAGTTTCTGGCTGGCGCTTTCCTTTTGCAGCGCTGCGGAGTTTGTTGTATACAAGAAACAGGAAATGGGAAAGATCAGCCAGGAAGATGTAACGGCTACCTTAGAAAGGTTCCGGAACCTTGACGTTGATCACTCTGGAACTTTGACAACATCTGATTTAGCTCAGGCCTGAAATTAGGGGGTTTTGCTGCTTGTTTCGGAGGATTATACAGACATACTTTAGTCTTGTATCACTCACACGTGCCGCTGTTACTCGCTGATAATGCTGAAGTTTTTTCTGTTAGCTCCAACCATGAGTGAATCACTTGAACAAAGTAATTCCAAAATGTGGAACTCATGTATCCCTGCCTGAATCGTTGCATCTAGCAGCAGATGCTAGACCATCATGCTGTAATTTGCCAAGTACTATTAGTCAGATGGTATGCGACATCAGCTTCACAAAATTGTTTTCATCGTCGATCTGTTGCAGTCTCACTTTCACAAGACAGAATTCGCTTCCTTTGTCCATTGATGAATTTAAATTCCTAAATCTACCTGAACAACAGAATCATAGCCATCATGCAAACGGACTTGATTATGTTTTGTAGTTTTGAATCATCTATGAAGTCATTGTATATAAATTCAAAATGCCCATATTCTTTAAGTTCATGTCGATTGGCTTAGACGTTGAAGGAAGATGACTCTAACAAATCCATCTCAATTCGGTAAGATGATTCGCTAAGTTATCAACGAAGGTTCTTTCATTTAATTTGAGATACCTTATATGTTCAAACCTTCTAATCTCTTCAGTTTTAATAGCGTCTTAAGAATGACTACCGATGTTTGCCCTAATGGTGCCCTAATGGTCACTTTTCTCAGATGAAGTTATTTTGCCAATGTTTGTTAGTCCTGCATGCATGCTGATTTCAAAAATCACTATTTTTGCAACTCAATTAAGCCATCGGTTCTTGATGATTCCGCTTAAACATCTTCAAGGAAATAATAATGCTTTCCAAAATGAGGAGAGAGTTGATTAAAGATGACCTCGGCAAGAGTCATCTCATCAATACTCCCATGCCATGAATTTGGGAAAAATTGTTCAAAAAATCCTAAACCTATTGCACTTTTGCTAATTAAGTCATAAATCTTTCAATTTTGCCAACTTAGTTTTAAACATTTTTATTTCTTGCCCTTTGAGTCCATTCAGCCAATTTTGGTTGAAATTTGTTGACGTGGATGTCAATTGCGTCAAGTAGCACAATTGATGCTGTCATGGAAATTATTAATGATATTTTAAAATATTTTGAAAATTTTATTTTTTATGATTTTATTTTTCTTTTTCCTTTACTTTTTCTTCCTTTGCTTGTGGCCAGCCACTGGCGAGAGGTGATGGTCGGGTTGGTTGCCTTGCTTGCCTCAGTAAGGTGTGGGTGGGCAAGGGTGAGCCTTGTCGAGGCAACACCTAACAAAGGTTAGCCTCACCCATGCCGATTTGGCGAAGTCGGCCCTTGGCCGTGCTAGGGTAGCCACGTTGGGTGAAGGGAACACCGAGCGAGCTTGCCTTGGCTTGGGCTAAGGTCATCCTCCCCTAGTTCGCATGATGGTTTAGCTAGTCCGGGATGATGGTCGGGCTTGCTTGGCGTCACCCTCGACTATCGCTTGGGTTTAGGTGACGCCGGTGAGGCCGCCTTGGCCTAGGCAAGGGTCGTCTTTGCCTAGTTTAGCAATGGTTGGGCTTGCTCGGCCTAGGTGAGGCCGACCTTCAACAAGCCTCACTTGGGTGAGGGCTCCCTTCGTCGAGGCTCACCCTCGCCTAGCTAGGTCTTGCCCTTGCTCGGTGGCCGAGCCTCGCTTGTGGTGGGTGAGACTAGCCTAGTGTCCATGGCTGGTGGTTGGTCAAGACTTGTGGTTAGCCACTAGCGAAAGGAAGAAGAAAATAGAAAAGAAAGAAAGAGGAAAAGGAAAAAAAAAAACAATAAAATAAAAATTTATAAAAAATTTCAAAAATATTATTATTTTTTAATTAGTCACATCAATACCAATCATGCCATATGACATTGCCAGATTCACGCTACCAAATTGTGGTAAAAATTGGCAAAATAGACTAAATTAGTAAGAAAGTAAAAATGTTTATGATTGAATTGACAAAATAAAAAATTTAAGATTAAATTAGTAAAAGTGCAATAAGTTTAGGCATTTTTGAATAATTTTCCCCATTAATTTGAATGAGTCGCACGCCATTAGAGTGTACATCTAACAATTCGCTTATTGCTAGAAATCGATCATAAATTCCAACTAAATGTTCCATCACCTATCTATTCCTTGGTTTTGACCTTTCCATGACCTTCTCGACTCCCAGTTTGATCGGTTCATTGTGGTTGACAAAGTGGAAAGCCATTTTAGTTTTTGGGGAGGGGGGTGGGAAGAGGGTAAACTACATAGAAATAGGAATAAACTATAGGACCTTAGCAATTTATATGATTGTCTAAAGGAGTGAATTATAACTATTTTGGCCACAAATTGATTCATAGAAGAAAAATGGATTTTTCTATTTTTATTTTTAGATGAGTTCTTGAGTAAAAATTTGTATTTAATAACGATGCAAAAATTTATGTTCCCGGAATAGAATTGCATTTGACAATAACATAAAATTTCTCCTTCTCGAGGGGCGACCGATGGACGACGGTGGCGCGTGGCGACCGATGGTGACCAATGACGACGACAACAACAGGGCGATGGTGAGTGGGTGGCCGACTAGTAGAGATGACGAGTAATGAAGAGATTTTTCTTTTTCTCATTTTTGTTCTAGAAATAGAGAAGCAAAATTTTTTTACCTGTCATTTATGTTCTAAGCCTATTTCTAGAATAAAAAATTGTTCTAGAAATTAGAAAATGAAATTGTATTACCAAACATATTTCTTTTAGAAACAAGTTTGAAATTGAAAATTTGTTCTTGGGATAGAAATTGTGTATTGCCACGCGCGCAACAAAATTTTTATAATAGAAATAACTTTTTGGCCATAAATTGATTTTTCAATTTTTATTCCCTAGACGAGTTTCTGAGTAAAGAAATGCGTTTGATAACGACTCAAAATTTTTATTTTTGGAGCGTAGTGATATTACTTAAGCACCCTGTAAACTACATAGCAACAGGATAAACTATAGGACCTTAGCAATTTATATGATTGTCTAAGGACTTGAATCATAACCATTCTGATTAGAAATTGATTTCTAGAAGAGAAATAGATTTTTTTATTTCTATTTTTGGATGGTTTTTTTTCCCGGTCGGGCCTACTCTATTTTTATTTTAACTTTCATTCTCGCTAAGACTTTTGCTCGACTCCTTACGGGAGCGTGGGAGTCAAGTCCCGAAATTACATCGTTCCCATTCCAACCCTCCCTAAGAAGGTAGAGATTCGAACTCCCACCTCCTCCTTCCATGTTAGAAGGGTGGCTACCGGGTTTTAATGAGTTTTTCAATAAAAATGTGTGTTTACGCAAAATTTTTGTTATTGGAATAGATTGGAATAGAATTTCATTTGATGACGATACAAAATTTCTCTCATTCATGGGGCTACCGGTGGACAATGGTGGTGGTTAGCGGTTACCGATGGTGACCAAATGAAACGACGATGGCAAATGGTGAGTGGGTAGCCGACTAGTAGAGATGACAAGTAATGATAAGAGTTTTTATTTCTCATTTCAAAAATAGAGAAAGTAAATCTTTTACTTTTTATTTTTGTTCTAAACCTATTTCTTGAATAAAAATTTGTTCTAAAATTTAAATATGAAATTGCGTTACCAAACAAATTTCTCTTCCAAAAATAAGTCTGAATAGAAAAATTATTCATGGAATAGAAATTTGACAAAATTTCTAGAAAATCACTTTCTAGTCATAAATTGATTTCTTAATTTATATTCCCTAGACGAGTTTTTGAGTAAAGAAACGCATTTGATAATGACTTAAAATTTTTATTTATGGAACATAAATTCATTTAATAACAAAATAAAAGGGGAGGTAGCGTCCCGTGTCCTAAGTGGTGGGCAACATTCATTTGGTGATGAGCAGCTGGCAGTGGCTATCTAGTGTCCCAAGGCGGCAAGTGGTGACGAGAGTGAACGATGAGGAGTTTTCATTTCTTACTTTTGTTTCAGAAATATAAAAGTTAGAATTTTAGTTTATGATTTCTACTTCAAATCTATTTCGGAATAAAAATATATTCTAGAAATAGAAAAATAAAATTACATTACCAAATATATCTCTGCTCCAAACTTATTCTAGGGAATAGAAAAATTAAGAAATAAAATAAAAAACAGAAATTTTGTCATGCGCATCCTTTGATATCCATGTCACTCCAAAATAGGCGCGCATGATTGCCCACAATTTCTGTTCCAGAAATTGTTTTTCTATTTCAGAAATAATTCGCAATAGAAATCCGTTTGGTAAAATTATTCCACTTTTCTATTTTTGAAATAGATTCTTGTTCTAAAATAGATCTGGACTAGAAATCGAAATAGAAAATATCTATTTTTCTATTTCGAACGTAAATGAGAAATAAAAAAAAAAATTTCATCGTTCATCACCGCGCGCCACTAGTCGCCTCGGTCGCCGGCCGCCGATTGCGCCGCCACCGCCACCAACCGTCGATCGTCGGCCGCCGCCGCCGCTACCGCCGCCCACCAATCGTCATCGTCGTTGCCGCCACCGTTGGCGATCGCCGGATGCCGCGGTCGCCAACCGCCGCGCACGGTCTCCGGACGCCGCGCGCCGCCGCCGTTCGAAAGAAAGAAATTTTGTGTCGTTATCAAACGAATTTCTATTTTTAGAGTAAAATTTTATGTTATTATCAAACGGTTATTTTTGCTTAGAAACTCATTCAGAACTAAAAATAGAAAAATCTATTTTTGTTCCAAAAACTATTTCTGGAACAGAAATGATTTCATGCGCGCCCTAAGTTATTGTACTCTTGGCAATGGTCATGTCCTGGAATTTGATTCGATTCCAATATGAGATTAGCAATCTTGGGATTATATTTATAACGTAGATGTACATATCTTTGAGTTACGACTATAAAAGTTAACATGGAGTATTCAAGTGGAGAAAGGTCTAGATGATTGAAAGATTAAGTGCTCATATGAGAATTTGCATCACACTTCATTAACCCATTCCTTTTCCTCCCACTGCCCACAATAAATATCAGTAGCTCCATCGCTATCAATATCATTATTCCTCCCATTATAGTTTTTGATAAACATAGCATCGATTCATCAATTAGTTTATTATAATAAAAGTTCCATCTCAATCAGACTGGAAATTTTAACATCTATGATTAAGTGTTAAGGAAAATTGAGAAAATAAGGATCTTTGAAAGCAACTACCTCACCTTTTCTATTTGTTCACTTTTGTTAGAATATTTAAATAATAAATCACACATTCATTAAACAACTAAAGCTTTTAATAGTTAGTAATGGTTTCGCAAAATCTTATATGGTATCGGAATTAAGAATCTTGAGTTCAAATTTTTTCATGTCTCGTTTGCCTCATCAATTAAATGTTTCGACGTTTAGTATTAGGCAAAAAAAAAAACTTAAGTGCGAGGGGTTCGTTTTTCCCTAAAGGAAAAAGCAAGAAAACGCAAACCTGCGAAATTTATTTGGGTCCTTTTCAGTCGAGAAAGGCCAATGAGATAATGTTCGGGACTCGCACTTGGGCCCAAATTGCCATTTTCAGATTCACAGTCCAGAGGCAGGTTTCTTTTCGTCATTTGGTAATGGAATTTTCAGTCCCCCATCAAGGAATTCATTCTTTTCCAAGCATCCTAGAAGGATGCTTTACACGGGTGCACTATCCGGGAGCACAGTTCAATAATGGGGTGCGTGGAAACAACGGGCGTAGCTCCTCAGCTTCCTCCGTGGGAAAGTTTGGACCTTGCGGTCCTTTTATGATGGGGGGCAATGCAAATCTTTTTGTGAAGCCATTTTCTCTTCCATAAGCTCGCTTTGTCAGGTAAATTAGACAAAGCCAAATGCTTCATTTTCAGCTCCAAGACGTAGACATGCATGTCGTGTTTTCTTGTTTTCCTCATGATCATCTGACCTTTCAGGGATGTGTTGCAGATTGATCAGTGTTTAAAAAGATCATGAATCTCTTCTTTTGTGTGACTGCATATTTGGTGTCTCCCTTGTAGCGATCTATTCATGAATGGATGAATTTTTGTTTAGTCGAGGCCTTATTGGCATTGTTTAATCCATTCATTTACATGCTTGGCTGTGTTTCATCTGCAATATTTTCTACGCTAGTACGTATTGGTCAACATTGATTGAAATTGTCCTTGGTCTTGATAAAAAAAGAAAAGCAATGTCTAGAAGGAAACAAAAGTCTCTCTATTATCACAATGAACAAGCCTGAGATTTGTTTCAAAATCAAAGAGAATCGCAGTTTAAGGTTATATGGGAGTGAACGGTACAGGGAACTTGAGCTCATGGCGAAGTTTGAACACAACCGGACGGTAAATAAGACAACAGAAAATTCATGGAATGTCCCTCGACTGATTGCTGAATGATCGAAAAATGCAGGCTGCTTAAAGAGGACGAATCTGCAGCATTGGATATGGCCAATAATGATACCAGAGAATCCTCGATTGGGAATTCAGTTGACGCTTTGAATCATCCCAAGGACAATGGCAATGCAGTTCAAAGAAGAAGACACCGCCGCAATTTGACTTCAGTGGATAGTTTCCCTGAGCTGAATGGCACTGAAACTCATCTTCCTGAGTCTACTAAAGGACCCACATTTATGAAAATCCTCATAATTTTGGCTGCATACCTTGGTGTAGGAAGCTTTTGTTTCTTTCTCCTGAGGAACCAAATCTCGGGCAAGAAGACGAATGGTCTACTCGATGCCCTTTACTTTTGTGTTGTTACCATGACTACTGTGGGATATGGAGATCTCATCCCAAGTAGCACATTGGCGAAACTTCTAGCCTCGACATATGTTTTCGCTGGAATGGCTCTTAATGGACTGATCCTAGGCAAAGCAGCCGATTACATTCTTGAAAAGCAGCAAGTTCTTTTAGTAAGAGCTATGCACATGAATGAAAGGGTTGGTGAGGCCGAAATCCCGGTCGAATCCAACAAAATCAGATATAATTTTCTCACTTCCCTCGTTCTTGTCATGGTCCTTACTGTACTTGGAACTGTGTTTTTGTCGGTCCTTGAGAAAAATAAATTTTTCGATGCTTTCTATTGTGTTAGCGTGACTATTAGTACTCTGGGCTATGGAGATAAAAGTTTTTTGACAACCGGTGGCAGAATCTTTGCCGTGTTTTGGATACTGGCTAGTACCATTTGTGTGGCTCGGTCTTTTTTCTACCTTGCTGAACTGTACACAGAAAGCAGGCAACGATCATTCATAAAATGGGTTCTGACACGAAATATTACGAGGTCGGATTTAGAGGCAGCGGATCTTGATCGTGACAAAGTTGTCAGGTAAATTTTAATCATATTCTACAAATTCTATTATGCATATAAACTAATTTGAGCAAATGTCTGAGCTTCCTGCCGGCGCTTTCTTTTCGCAGCACTGCAGAGTTTGTCGTATACAAGATACAGGAAATGGGAAAGATCAGCGAGGAAGATGTTACGGCTATCTTGGAAAGTTTCGAATCTTGATGTCGATCACTCTGGAGCTTTGACAACATCTGATTTAGTTCAGGCTGGAAATTAGGGGGTTTTGCTGCTTGTTTCGAAGGGTTATACTTACATTAGTCTTGTATCACTCATATGCACCGCCGTTACTTGCTGATAATGCTGTAGTTTTTCTGCTAGCTCCAACCATTAGTGAATGTCTCCCCAAAATGACTCATGTATCAGTGCCTAAATCGTTGCATCTAGCAGCAGATGCCGGATCCTCGTGCTGTAATTTGCCAAGTACTACTAGTCAGATGGACTGCAACATCAGCTTCACAAAATTGTTGAATTTCATCATCTGTTGCAGTCTCACTTTTATATGACAGAATTCTTTACCAAGGTGCGTGTAACAAATTTTGCAGTTTGCCAACTGAAATGTTTTGTTTGTTGATGATTTTAGGTTCCTAAATCTATCTGAATAGCACATCATAGCTATCATGCAAACAAACTTGATAATGTTCCGTAGTTTTGAATCATCTGTGAAGTTGTTGTGTATAAATTCAAGAATGACCATGTTTTTTAACAGCATATCCATTGGCTTAGATGTTGGAGGAGGATGACTCCAACAAATCCATCTTAACTCGGTAAGATGATTCGCTAAGTTATTAATAAAGGATCCTTCTTTTAATTTAAGGAACCTTAGATGTTCAAACTTTTTCAATCTCTTAGTTTCAATAGTGTCCTTAGGATAACTTTTGTGTAGATCAAGCCTCAATGCTTGAACATTTCTCTTCATCTGCCAATGAGAGCAAGAAATGAGTAGAATTCAGTGTTGATTAGAGCACCTCCACCCTCTCTCCATTCTGCAGATATTTCTCTGGCCTAGATAATTCTAGAATAATATAGTCATTTCTTCATCGAAGCAAGTTGTAGCATAATAATTACTGTCAGAGTTATTGGAATTGTCTGGAGAGATGGGAAAGCCGGTCATTTACACCCCATAAATAGGAGTGCCTCCCTTTGTATTTCCACATCTTACTTTGCTACTTAGATTCATTGAATTTTCCTGATGAAATAATTTTTCTTCCAAGATCTTTGATTTGATTGCGCATTCAAGTCCGATTATTCTCCTCAATCTTTACGAAAGACATGCTAACAAGGACATCAATTCCAATATTAGGGGAAAACTTACAATGTTCCCACATGTAAATTGCTTTTATCTTATCCTCACCAACAAAAATGCACACGATATCAAGCAAAATTTGTTGTGACCAGAAAGTTAAGGCATCATAACTAATCTTCAACTTTGGAAACCATTTCGTTTGATGCTTTTCTTAACTTGTCCAATATTTCTTTTCATAGTTCGTGGTAGAGGAACGGATCGATTACTTCAAGAGCCAATGAAAATCCCTTTGTAGCAAATGTGATTTTCTTGAAAGATCATTGTAATTTTCTATAGGAGAGTCTATTAAACGTGTGCCTCTTGAAAAGTCCAAGCTCATCACCTTCATTGCATAATTTAAAATTTGATACTTTAGATTATTGATGTACAAAACATCTTTATTTCTAGTTGTAATTAATATTCTAAATCCTGAATACCAAATACTCTTTTCACCTAATTTCTCCACTTGATGTTATCAACATGACAACATCATCAGCTACAATGGGCCCGTTTGGTTCGACTTTGGGGAAATGCTCTTGAGAGAATGCAAATACCTTTGAGATAAAGGGGTTTTTCAAATGCTACACCGTTTGGTAAATTTAGCATTGTAAAATAACTTTAGCAAAAACACCGTTTGGCAAAACTTGCATTTGCATTTAGCTTTTACCATTTTTATTTTTTTTTAAAATCTGAAAATAAAATTCGGCGTCGGCCAACCGGCCGGCCGCTAGCGAATCCGCGGACGGCCAATCGGCCGCGCCGCCAGATCTCGGCCGTCGGAGGCTGGATCTGGCGGTTGCGGCCTCAGCGGGCGTCGCCGATTGCGCTGAGCTAGGTGACACCGCCGAGGTCGCCGGACCCAGCGGCGTCCGCTCGGCTCGCGCGCGCCGACGCCGCCCGGTCGTCGCCCGGTGTCGCGCGCCGGGCGACGCCGCCCGGGTCGCGGTCGCGCCACCTCGGGCGGTGGTCACCGGACGCGCGATCCCCACACGGCGGTGGCGGCTGCCGGAGAAGAAGGTGAAGAAGACGAACGGAGAAGACGAAGAAACGAAGAAGACGAACGGACGAAGAAGACGGACGGAGAACACGAAGAAGATGAACAAAGTGATTTGGCATTTCGAAATGCCAAATGCTCAAAGCCGGTCCGGAGGAGCATTGGGCTTTCAAAGATTCTACTATCATTTGGAATGCTAGCATTTGGCCAAGTATCCCCCAAATGCCGAACCAAACGCTTCAATATTTTTCCCAAGGGCTTTCTGGCCGAAAGCCCCTTGGGAATGCTGAACCAAACAGCCCGAATGAGGACTTTCTTATACAAAGTGCTTCTCCAATCCTCTTCATTCCATAATCAATTTTGTCAATGCTCCTTATTCTTTCATGACTGTTGATCTCGGATGATAACTTTTTTCTAACTCAACTAAACCATCAATTCTTGACAATTTCGCTTGAACATTTACAAGAAAACAACAACACTTTCCAAAATGCGAAGAGAGTTGATTAAAGATGACCTTGGCAAGAGTCATCTTGCTGATACCCCGTATGCCATAAATTTGAATGAATTGCACGTTGTCGAGTCGACATCTAACAATTCTCTTATTGCTACAACTCAAATCATAAATTTCAACTAAATGTTTGGTCACTAATTTATTCTTTGATTTCAACCTTTGCACTATCTTGATGACTACTAATTTGATCAATTCACTATGGTTGACACAATGGAAAACCATTTTAGTGGGGGGAATTGGAAATTTATGGTTAACTAGCTAGAAGTGATGTTATTCAAGCACCTTGTAAGTTACATAGCAATCGAATAAACAATAGGACCTTAACAATTTTTATGTGATCGTCTAAGAGTCCATTTTGGACAATCACATCACTCCAAAACATACGTTTTATGCACTTGCCAAGGGTGGTCATGTCCTGAAAATTGACTTGAAGCAATATGATAAACGTAATGTCGATTTATTAGTTAGTTTACTATAATAAAAGTCTCGTCTAAATCAAACTGCAATTTTACGTCTTTGGTTTTTTTTTTTTTTGGTCGAATACGTCTTTGGTTGAGTGTTAAGGAAAATCGGGAAAAACAAGCATCTTTGAAAATAGCTAGCTTACCCTTTGTACTTCTTCACTTCTAGTCCTGTTATCACATCAACACCGTGAGAGCCTCTCTCTCCACGCATCCACTTGCTCATCGCTAAACTTCTTCTCACCCTCCAGATCAAGAGTATCACATCGTGATACGGTGGAGTTTCAGTTTAATATCATCAGGTTCCACGTCGAAGAAAACAGATACGGATGGAGAATTTCCTATCGTTTTCTTGGGAAAAAAAAAAAGAAAACGCAAACCCGTGAAATTCAGTTGAGCCCTTTTCAGCCAAGAAAGGCCGAATGAGACAATGTTCGGGACTTACACTTGGGCCCAAAATTGCCATTTTCGGATTCGCAGTTCAAAGGCGGGTTCTTTTCATCTTGGCAATGGCATTTTCAGTCCCACAAGGAATTCATTCTTCTCCGAGATGCGCCTCAGAGAATGCTTTTCACGTGTGCACTAATGCGGAAAGGCAGTTCAATAATGGGGTGCGTGGAAACAACGGGCGTAAGCCCTCAGCTTCCTCTTTGGGAAAGTTCGGACTTGCGGTCCTGCCTTTGATGGGGGGCAATGCAAATCTTTCTGTGAAGCCATTCTCTCTTCCATGGACTCGCTTTGTCAGGTAAATTAGACAATGCCCACTGTCTCATTTTCAGCTCCAAGAAGTAGACATGCATGTCATGTTTCTTGTCTTTTGAGTCTCCTCATGATCATCTGACCTTTGTGGGATGTGTTGCAGATTAATCGGTGTCTTAAAAGATCATGAATCTCTTTTCATGTGCGATTGTATATTTGGTGTCTCCTTTCAAAGAGGAGATCCATTCGTGTCCTCCTCATCTTGCCATTCGAGTTAGAGGATGAAGTTTTGTTTAGTCCAGGCCCTCTTGGCATTGTTTAATTCATTCATTTACATGCCCGGCTGTGTTTCATTTGCAATATCGTGTATGCTAGTACGTATTGGGCAACATTGATTGAAATTGTCCTTCGGTCCTTTTTTTTTTATTTAAAAAAAAAAAAAGCAATGTCTAAAGGGAAACGAAATCTCTCTATCATCACAATTTACAAGCCTGAGACTTGTTTCTGGCCAGTTTAAGGTCATTAGGGAGTGAATGCTGCGAAATTTTCACATTCCGGTCTGCATCACATAGAGTGACCAGACATTAGATTATGGTATGGGGAACTTGAGCTCATGGCGAAGTTTGAACACACACTACTGGATGATAAACAAGACGACAGAAAATTCATGGAATGTCCCTTGACTGATCGCTGAATGCTGCAAAAATGAAGGCTGCTTAATGAGGACGAATCTGCAGCATTTGATTTGGCCTATGATGATACCAGAGAATCCTTGATTGGGAATTCAGTTGATGCTTCGAATCATCCCAAGGACAAGGTCAATGCAGTCCAAAGAAGAAGACACTGCCGAAATTCTCCTTCAGCGGATAATTTCCCTGAGCAGAACTGCCCTGAACCTCGTCTTCTCAAGTCTCCAAAAGTACCCACACTTAGAAAAATCCTGATAGTTTGGCTGCATACCTTGGTGTAGGAAGTTTTTGTTTCTTCCTCCTGAGGAACCAAATCTCGGGCAAGAAGACGAATGGTCTACTTGATGCCCTTTACTTTTGCGTTGTTACCATGACTACTGCGGGATATGGAGATCTCGTCCCAAGTGGCACATTGGCGAAACTTCTAGCCTCGACATATGTTTTCGCGGGAATGGCTCTTGGTGGGCTGATACTGGGCAAAGCAGCCGATTACATTCTTGAAAAGCAGCAAGTTCTTCTAGTAAGAGCTACGCACATCGATGAAATGGTTGGTCCGGCTGAAATCCTGAAGGAGGTCGAAGCCCACAAAATTAGATATAATTTTCTCATTTCCCTCGTTCATGTCGTGGTCCTCACTGTACTTGGAACCGTGTATATGTCAGTCACTGAAAAATTTAAATTTGTCGATGCTTTCTATTGTGTTTGTGCTACTATTACTACTCTGGGCTATGAAGATCAAAGTTTCTTGACCACCAGTGGCAGAATCTTTGCCGTGTTTTGGATACTGGCTAGTACCATTTGTGTGGGTCGGTTTTTCTTCTTCCTCACTGAACTGGGCACAGAAAGCAGGCAAAGACCGTTCACAAAATGGGGTCTCACACGAAATCTTACCTTCTTCGATTTAGAGGCTGCTGATCTTGATGATGACAAAGTTGTCAGGTGAATTTTAATCATCTACAACAAATTCAATTATGCAAATAAACTAATTTCAGCGTCTGAGTTTCTTGCTGGCGCTTTCTTTTTGCAGTGCTGTGGAGTTTGTTGTATACAAGCTGTAGGAAATGGGAAAGATCAACTGGGAAGATGCTACCACAATCTTAGAAAGGTTCCAGAATCTCGACGTCGATCACTCTGGAACTTTGACAACATCTGATTTAATTCAGTCCTGAAATTCGGGGGTTTGGCTGCTTGGAGGATTGTACCTACATACTTTGTCTTGCATCACTTATACGCCCTGCCATTACTTGCTGATAATGCTGAAGTTTTTTCTGTTAGCTTCCACCATGAGGAGACATTCACCCCTATCTAGAAAATCAATGGCAAAAAGTAAATCTAAAATGTGGAACTCATGTCTCCCTGCCTGAATCACTGCATCTAGCAGCAAATGCTAGATACAAGGAGTCGGATGGTCTGCGACATCAGCTTCACAAAGTTGTTGAGTTTCATCGTTGATCTGATGCAGCCTCACTTTTCCATGACAGAAGTCACTAATACGGCGCGTGGAACAAATTCTGCAGTTTGCTAACTGAAATGCTTTGTCCATTGATATTTTTTTTAAAGTTCCTAGATCTATATGAACAGCACTATCATAGCCATTACACAAACGGACTTAATTTGGATCAGCTGTCCTCATTGATTAAAACTTCAACAACTGGTAACTGGTAATGTAATCTGTTTAAAATACCAAACCACCTACTCATCCTTTTTCAGCAAACAGAATCATAAAATCATCGACCTTCCCATCAAACCTTACTGTTCCTTTACTGTCTCATATGATCAAATACAAATATCCACTAAATTTGACAGATCCTCCAACTAAGCACAAATGATAAAATATGAAACCTTTAGCAAGTTAAGACGTACATGCAACGCTAACCCTTTTGCGATCCAATCACGTGACTGTGCATGACTCATAGTTCCCTTCACTGAAGTAGTCGATGTGGTTCGTGTTATAGCCCCTATTCACACCATAACTGCCCTCACTGTAATAAGCCGGCACCCCGTGATAGTATGGCACAGCGCCGTATCTTTGGTAATACGGCTAAGGCGGCTGTTAGTTCCTTCTGTCCTGATAAAAGTAGACATTTCCGAAGATGTTGATAATATTCTGAGCTTGCACTTGCTTCTTTTCGCCGTCTCCTTTACGCTTGTCTCCTCCTCCGTCTTTCTTTTTCTTACCTTCTTCTGGTTTTTCTGCAGCTCGTGTGTCCTTCTTCGCTTTGCCCTCTGTTGGTTTATCCCTAACATTTTTCTTCTTCTCTGTCTCCTTGGGCTTCTTGTCTTCTTTCTTCTCGCCGTCTCCTTTACGCTTGTCTCCTCCTCCGCCTTTCACTTTCTTACCTTCTTCTGGTTTTCCTGCAGCTCGTGCGTCCTTCTTCGTTTTGCCCTCTTTTGGTTCATCCCTAACATTTTTCTTCTTCTCTGTCTCCTTCGGCTTCTTGTCTTCTTTCTTCTCGCCGCTTTTCTTCTCGGGCTTCTTCTCAGGGACTATCTTGATGCTCTCCACTATTTTTCCACCTTTGCTGGCTATTTTCTCAAGGATTCTCTCAGGACAACAGCTTACCACACTGATTAGCACCCTGTTCTGCTTCTCATCGTACCTTTGGTCTCGGTTTCTATCGTTCCCAAAACAAAAACACCGATAAATCAACTTAGTTTCCTTTCTACAGCTAAATTTTTGCACTAAAGTTTACATCACATAATACTATTTACAGATTCTAATTCACCAAGGTCCTCATCCTAAATACATAATTAGAATAGGAACAATGTGTGGGAGACTTTCAATTTTGGGAGAAACAGAATTATCATTTGCAAAATACGACAGCTTGGGATTAGAAATCCAGACATACAGTCGTTATCTCAGTAAGACCATGCAAAACATTTAGCATGAAAGCTCTATTTATCGCCGATCGTGATTGCCTCACTGAAGTCATATGGAGTCTGTGGTGGTAAAAAAACAAAAGGGGAAAAAAAAAGTACAACCATTGACACAGGCAAAGGTGAGACTCACCAAGGATTTTGACGATCACTTCCCTGATCTTCTCGTAGCAGCGAGAGCACCCCAGGTCAACCTTGATTTCCATTTTTACCTTCTACACTCCAGAGTCACACACACATACGCACAAACACAGAGAAAGTGAGTGAACAACACAAGCAAAGATCTTTCGTACTCTGCAAACAAAACGAAGCTAAAAGAAGAGGAAAGCATGGCTCTTTCTGCCACCAGAAGAATGAGAAAAATCAATCTTTTTATGCAAGAATGTAAAAGAGCTGATCATACATGGGTCAAAGTAATCTTTCTATCGGTTAGCAAGAAAAGAGTCTTGATAAATTGAAAGGATGAGGAACTTAACATGCACCTTTTCAGCCATTGCTCTCGGCTCCGGTGGGCTTTGCGAGAAGTGATCTCTCGAGCTTTAGGAGGAATATGACTGACTGTGGAATGATTCCCTCTCTCTCTCTCTCTCTCTCTGAGAGGAATGAGAGCTCAAGGAAGATGGAGAGAGAGATGATAGGTGAAGTGAAGTAGAAAGGTCCACCCAAAAAAAAAAAAAAAAAGTAGCAAGGTCCAAGAGGGTCACGTCACGTTCATAAAAAAGAAGTTCATGGCCTCTGGGTAGCTTCGAATGGGAGGACGGCACGTGCCGGTTCGGGGGTGCGAAATTTCGCGTTGTCGTTCGATGACCGTCGGCACCTTCCCCGAATGCACTAATTCCGGTGGGTGGTGGGGCCTTATCTTTTTTTTTTTTTTTTTTTTGGTAGGTAGCGTGGGGCCTCATGTTGCCACGTCCTTCATGGAAACTTCCCACCTTCGAATTCTCTCCGTGGTGATTTCTCACATACACAGAAAAACAATATAGGAAAAAAAATATATAATTAGTGACGTCATTTCTACGGCACGTCGTCTGGTTTAGGTTGCAATAATTCACCGGGGGTCCACATGCCCATTCACCTCCGGTTCGCAGGAACATGGAAACGAATCTTGCCATAGGTAAGTGTCCTATTTTCCGTGCCGAATCATCAATTACAGATGTTGATGTCCTTCACCTGCAAACTAAACTAAACACAATTGCAGGCGGCCCTTGTATTTGCGATCCACTAGGTCGAAACGATAATTGAATGAAGTTTTCTCCGGTTAGAGATGATACAACTCTAGAGATAATAGGTATGCAAAAGAGCATGTGCAAATTGTTATTAGGACTTTCGGCTTGTTAGGTGTTTCAATATGTACAACTAACTTAGGTTTGTCTTGTTACATCGAACTCAAATTGGTCTTTGCAGCTTCATGAATATGATAAGATACAAAAGTTTGTCTTGTTGCATCGAACTCAAATTGGTCTTTGCAGCTTCATGAATATGATAAGATACAGCCTGTAAAGTCAAAAGTTAAAAGACATATGAATCTTGCCACTTTCTTACAATGCTAATTGCCCTTCAAAGTTCCGCGTCATTACTTTTATTTCTTGACAACTTCCAAGTGATGAGGACACTTTAATTAAGTTTCAGAGATCAAATTCGTAGTTACAACCTCAATAGGATAGATACTGATACATGACATGCATGATATGGTACGCCGACATAATGTCATTTATAAAAAAAAAAATTCCGACATGTTAAGACACATTATATATGGAATGAATATTTTATATATATATACATGATAAATTATTATTTTTATGAATATTTCAATTAAATTAATTTAATTCAGATTCACAAATAAATAAATTATAAAAAAGAGCCTATAATGAATCTATACTAATAACATTAATAAATTTATTCATAAAAAATTGGAAATACATTTTTTGACTATAACGAAAGTTATCGATGAAACTAATGGCTAACAAGAGATTAGAGTAAACTTATTTAAATAAATCTATAATCTTCTATAGCGATCAAAATTTATCATTATTCAACATTCAATATTTTTATTTCTGAAATCACTTTTTAACCCACCCTTTTATTTATTTTTTTAGCCCTATCCATTTATTAATAAGTCTATTCAACATTCAGCTTGTTTTTTGGGGATAAATGGCCCCACCCATTTATTTCATCCTCTCGTTTCTTCTCTCGTCCCACCCACTCACCCCGTCATTTCCTTTCTTCAAAATCGAAATCACCGTCCGCCCTCCCCTTCCTCCCAAAAGGAATAGTAAAAGAAAAAAATCACCCATTTATTTCACCTCTCATTTCTTCCCTAGCATTCCCAATTCCTTTTTCTAGAGATAATAGGTATGCAAAAGGGCATGCGAAAATTTATTTCGCCTCTTCCCCCTCCTCTTCTTTCTTGCACAATCCTCTTGCTCTTGATCTCTACTCCCTCTCGATCGCCTCATTGGAGTGGCTCGCTGCCTCACCTCTGGCCCATCGTCGCAGCATTGTAGTCCTCCATCGCGGCCAGCCCTCTTGGTCATCTTGGTCTCCGCTCTTCCTTTGGCCCTCCTTTGCCCTCACCTCCATCCTTCATTGCCTTCTTCAATGATTCTCTCCCTTTACATTTGCAAACCTGCCCTAGAACATGCCTCTCGCAAATTCCGAACACGTGTTAGGAAGAATTGACCACATGTCACATGTTGACTACGTGTCGGAATATGTCCAGGCGTATCGAAGTGTCTGAGACGATACGAAAAAGTGTCCATCCTTCATAATAAATAATGACTGGGTCATCCCTTTGATACGTGAATCTGAAAGGGTTGAAAGTCGCAGAAGGTGGCCGCGTCAACACGTCCTGAGGAAATAATGGAGCCAGTTAAAGGAAAATCAATCAAATTGAATGGGCCGATGAGGAACGGTTGAAACAGAGTCGTTTTTGGAGGCTTATAAGGACAAACTATGAGAAGAATCTCGATTGTCATCGACTGCTTGAAACGAAAAAAATAAAAATAAAATTGAAGCATGTTGAGAGTTGAAACAGAAAGTGTGTTTCTAGGCCTATAAGGCCAATGAAGACGTGGTTCCTGAAAAAGAAAAAAAATCAAAGTCGGTCTCGGAAAAGGAGCAACATGATTAAAAGTATGCAGTCAAATCAGCCAATAATATATATCAAACAAGTCCTTAACGTTTGATTGTTAAGCAATTTACATTGGTCCCTGCTTTTATTGTAAACAGCTTATATCTTTGAATTAATAAATTATCGAGATTTTATTTCCGGTGCGCTTCGTGTGTGTACTTCTGGGTGTACCTTTGCGAGTTTTACTTGTGTCCACTGTTTGGACCCAGGAGAAGATTGAAGTCTCCCAGCCTTAACAATGAAGAACAGAAGCTAATGCGAGTTAAACAGTCACACTTCCATTCACCCGAAAAAAGGAGAAAGATATTAATACCATCCAATTGAAACAATCCACATACAGGAGATGTCATGAAGATATTTCATGTCTTCCCAGCATGTCATAACATTGACTGCTAAGCCAAAAGATACGCAATCAAAATTTGCTGCCATAAAAATGGAAAGACAAAGAAGAATTAAGCTTTTCATTAAGAAATTCATTTGTATCGGTGAAATGCAGCTAATCTATCTCAGTAATTTGCATACAAATTGTACAAAGAGTACCTTCTGCCTATGTCCACATCCTTGGTTCTTTATCTCCAGCTTCAAGAGTGATCACTTGGAGCCACCAATGGGCGATTGCAAAATGATGAATTCTATATCAAGCCCCTGCACCCTGCATGCACAGTCCACTCCCACTCATGCTCTTGACCACAGATACAGAGTAAAATATGTTCACTTCACTCCAAATTTCAGACTATTTTCAATCGTCTGCTCAATACTTAATATGAAAAATCAAGAAGCTCAGGCACTTGCAAGTGACACAAGCACCATCAGAGATATCATCCAGTTGGAGAAAGTGTCAAATCCACTGTGACACCATCGTTCTCTGGCATGCTCCTAACTTCTTCAAGGATCCTTTTGACTTCTTTCATTAATTCCCTGCGGACATAATTGGTACGCCCCCTTGTGAGCGATGTTTCTGTGAGCAGTGACTCACTGAGGGACTGATATTCTTGAAACCATTCATTGTTGCTATCTTGAGGAGCATGTTCATCATAACATGTTATAGAGCTTTCTTGGGGCCATCTAGTAATGAAGTATTTACTGGGAAGTCGAAAGTAATTCTTTCTAATAAAGACAGAAAGGGCATGTCTGCATAAAATCCCTGAAGATTCAAATTCCTTACATGAGCAGTGAATTTGCTCTTCTTCTGGTATCCACGTGACAAGACGGTCACCATCCATCTTATAATGGCGTAAAAGGTTGGAACCATCGGCCAATTCAGACATGGCATATCGCATGGCCTGCACAAGTTCATTTTGCAAAGCATTGACTGCAAAAGGTGTTAGAATGCTTCATGCATCTCTTCCATTGGAATGCACGCTTTGGAAGGCATATACTGCATTTCATGGTGTGAATGGTTTTGGAAAGTAGCCAATATTCCTACCTGAGAGAAAAAAAGAAAAACCAAAACCAAAACCAAAACCAAAACCAAAAACTCTAAATTAAGATGGGGGAAGAAAAGGAAATCAAATGGAATATAAGGTCACAGAGTGGACAAAACCTTCAAGTGCTATACCTGGTCAAAAAAACTACGCAAGCATGCATTTGGGCCAAAGATTCCCTTCAGGAATGAATCTACAGATCTAAAAGTGACCCCACGTATAGTACAATGCCCAAGAATTCCGAATTGAATAAAGTAAAGCAATGCGTTTATCTGAACCCAGTCCAAACCGAGAAACCATTTCATTCCATCTTAATTCAAATTCTTCTGTATTCTCTACATAATGCAACGCATCGAACAGAGAACCAACTTGATAACTTGGGCGAAATATTCCATGTACAAGTGATGTGTTTGGTGTTTGCTAGTTCGCCCCTAACTGCATCTCTGAGGCCGGGGTCTAGATCAGTTAAGATTGTTTGAGGAATTCTTCCTCTCATAAACCAGACAAACATCTATATCCAGGGAGAGAAACATCATCATGAGGAAATGTAGAGTATGAGATATGGATCTACCTAGAGGGACAGAGAGATAAGCCTGTAAAGCCCAAGAAAATGATCGTGGCGCCTCATCCTCCAACAGAACACATCCAAAAATGATCATTCTGCCATTGCTGTCAATGCCAAACCATGCCCCAAACAACATACCATAAGTGATTGATCGGTATGACGTGTCAAAATGCACCACATCACCGAACGTGGTATATGCATTAACTGAATCGCTGTATGACCAAGGGATGTGCTCAAGTTTGTCATTGTCATCCATGCTATAAACATAGCTAAAGCCTTCATCTGCCTCCTTTGAGGCCTGCGAAGTTCCATTATATCATTTTCTCTCTTCTCATTGAGCAAAGCATCATTTTCTTGAACAACTTTCTTCCTGTTCTGAATAAAGTTCCTAACATCCCTCTCCAAGAATGGCAATTGTCCACCTTGAATACCCTTTTCTAATTCCAAGACCTTCACTATGTGATGAATCGGAAACCCAGCTTTAGATAGCAAAACTATCCGCTCTTGATCAGCTTCATGAATCTTTCCGTAAGCGGGCAAGAGATGAACCTGGTCATCTTCCAGCAGCTCATGATTTTGAACATTACTGAATTGCGCAACACACCACTGCGAAATGCCTTCCACAACCTCCTTCGACAAGTACATCTTTGCATCGCAGCCGCACCAGACAGATTTCTGATCCCTATGATTCTCCCCACTAGGCTTCTTCCTCACAGGTGCGAACCTGGACTGATAACAAACAAAGTCGCGCTTGTAAATACCCAACTGAGGGCTCAATCTCAAGCGTTATTTCCTAATGGAGAAACGACTCTTCCTCGCGAAGTTGCCGTAGTACTCAAACGTGTTGTCATCGCTCTTGAACACCATCCCCACATACGGGACTACTATAGCCTCGGCCGACCCCGCTTTTGCTTTTGCCAACTGGGAAGCAACTGCGGCCTCTACATTATCGCCTTCATACGCAACAAAGCATTTCCAATCCCCACAAGGGCATTGCTGCCGCTGTATCCATATGTTCTTCGATGACAATGATGTCATAATACAAAACTATCAAATACTAGCACTACCAAGTTCTCAATACAGAAATATCAATACCCAAGTGATCCAAGAAGCAGACGTCGAAGTTGTCAAAATCTACAAGCAACGGTGTGATGGTATAACCTTGTCAAGATCAGTTCTTTTTTTCAACCCTTTTCCTTAGAACAACAAACTAAGCTGTAGCACAACCTGTAAGGGGAAAAGGACTTCGAGCTAACCTGAAAATGGCTGCTCTCTTTTGAGCAGTGAAATTGATATTTGCACAAACGGGATATGCTGAGAGATAACAAGACTAGAGAATCAGATGTAGAAGTGAAACCTAGCTGCTCTGTCTGCTGCTTGCTTCTTCACCAGCCTCATTTTCTCCTCTCTTCTCTCTCCAAGGTTCCCAACTTGATCAGCGGATTTTCTTTCGTTTTCCGGGGAAAAAAGGAGAAAGGAAAGACCAACCCATGAAATGCAGTTGGGCCCTTTGCAGCCAAGAAAGGCCGAATGAGACAATGTTAGAAACTCGCCCTTGGGCCCAAATTGCCATCTTTCAGATTTCGCAGGTCGGAAGGCAGGATCTTCTCGTCATTCTGTAGTTGAATTTTTCAATTCCACATCAAGGGATTCTTCGTCTCCTCCCAAGACGTGCCTGAAAGGACGCTTCCCTTCACCGAATTTCACGTGTGCATTAATGCCGGAACGGAACGCAGTTCAATAATGGGTGCGTGGACACAACAACAGGCGTAACCCTTTATCTTCGTCTTTGGGAAAGTTTGGATCTTGCGGTCCTTTTGCATTGCTTGATGGAGGCCATGCAATCTTTTGGGAAGCCATTCTCTCTCTTATGAGCTCGCTTTCTCTCAGGTGAATTGGACAAAACCGTTTGTCAGCTCCAAGGCGAGGGCATGCATATAAGGCTTTGCCATGAATCTCCCGTGTTTTCTTGCTTTATGTGCATCTTTTTTGAGCCTCCCTCACGATCGTCTGACCTTTTCTGGGATGTGTTGCAGATTAAATGGTGTTTAAAAAGATCGTGAATCTCTTCTTATATGTGATTGCATATTTGGTATCTCCTGTCAAAGTAGAGATCCATTTATGAATAGATGATTTGTGTTTAGGTCAGGCCTTATTGCATTGCTTAAATCCATTCATTTACATGCTTGGCCGTGTTTCATCTGCAATATTGCCTATGCTAGTACGTATTGGTCCACGTTGATTGAAATTTGTTGAAGATACTGTTGCCGATACAAATTGATCCTAATTGTCTAGGGAATATTTTATGTACATCTTTAGAATATTGCATATATCTTTATTCCTTTATTATTTATACACCTTGTATTACAAATACTCTGTAATTACTTACTGATGAAAATAGAGAAAAGTAGTACACGTTTTCTCCCAAATCCCTATCTTTCTGACATGGTATCAGAACCTCCCACCTTGGCCTAGCTTCCTCGACGCCCTTTTTTTCTTCTAGGGAGGAATCATGTCTAACACTGGGGATTCAGCTTCTCATGTTTCTGAGGGAATTTCGCCATCTCACAACAACCGAGAGGAGACGCCATCCCTACGTAACAGCAAGTGAATCAATCGAGAGCCAAACAGTCTCGTGCGCCCAACACAGATTTAATCCACGTGAATTCTTTCACAGACAATACATTCAATGGGTTCTCAGGCTAATTCAGCCGAATCAAGGAGTTTCGACTCAAAATTTACCTCAAATCGACCCTGGAAGGACTGCTGGGGTGGAGGAAAGTGCATCACACATACCTGGAGCGGTTCCTGGATATGGGACGAACTGGACCTTCCCGGGCCAGAGCGGTTCGGGTCCTGGGTTTGGGGCGGGCAATCCTTACCCGACCTACGGACCCGGTTTTTTTCCCTTTGCAGGTTTCGGTGGCCGCCCAGAACCTGGAGATGCCTTGTACACCGCCAATGCAGATGGACCTGAGCTTCGTCTGATCTCCCAGCAGCTATCGGGATCGGAAAACTACTCACTGTGGTCTCGCGAACTTCGGCGAGCGCTTGTTACCAAAGACAAAGATGGGTTTTTGGATGGCACTGTCCTGATACCCTCTAACGAGCGGCTTGCACGACAATGGCGCAAGTGTAACTAGCTCGTTCGGACCTGGGTGGGAAATTGCCTCACGGCAGAGGTTGTCGCCGGAGTGCCGCCGACCGAAGATGCCCAAAAATTTTGGGCGAACCTACGGGAAATGTATGGTAAACTGGATAGAGTGAAGATTTTCACGTTAACTCAAAATTTGTCAGATCTCAAGCAGGGAAACCTATCAATTTCGGCAATTTACAATAAGCTCTTTGCCCTATGGAACGAAATTGAAATGACGGAGGAGAAATTAGAGGGACCCGAGGGGACTTTGGCTCAATATCGAGCCATTAGAGATCGGGAGAAGGTCACACGTTTCCTGCTTGTGCTGAATGAAGGGTACTTACCGTTTCGTAGCCACATCTTGGCTATGGATCCGATTCCTCCTCTCGGCCGCATCTATCAACTTGCGGTTCAAGAAGAATTGCGAGCCGGCCTCGTCCGAATACGTGAAGAGTGGGGACCGAGTTGTTCTCGTGGCTAGAGGCTTGTCGGAGCAGCGCTTTCCCCTCTGGAAGATCTGGCCATGGAGGAACATCGAAGAACAGGGAATGCTAGGGTTTCGAGAGGTGGAAGACAACCCCTTTTATCCATCTCAAACGGACGGTCAGGATAATTTCGGGCGATCGGATGGCTTGGGCTTCTCGCGAGGGATGAACGGCCCAGATGCGACTTTTGGATCTGACGGTGGAGGGTCCAGCGCGCGATCTGAAGGCCATCTCGCGCGATCGGACGGCTATGATCCCCTCGTGCGATCGGACGGCTCAACTTTCGCGCTCTCAGCGCCGCGATCCGACGGTCCATCAGCTTCCTTTTTAAGGCGATCCAACGGCCAAATTTTGGCCACATCCTCGAACAAAAATAATTCAAACAAATGGAAAGGTAAATTTTGTGATTACTGCAAAAAAACCTTATCATACCAAAGAAAATTGTTGGAAATTGCACGGGAGGTCAGGGGAGAAGAAGGAACGAGATTTTTTTGTGGCAGCAAATGCTAAAGCAAATCAGCCCATCAGTAATGACCAACTCCAACAAATTATGAGGAGCCTCGACGGATGGGAATTCAGAAAAGATGCCTAGTTATGCGGTATTTCTTATTGTTTAATGAGCAGATTTCGAGCAATGCATGGATTATTGACTCAAAGCCGTCGACCATATAGTCTCGTGATGAACGGTTCTTTTCTAAGTTAGAAAATCCTCGAATCATACTTCCGTACGGCTCCCAAATGGAAATGATATTTCAGTAGATAAAGTTGGGGATGTTGAGCTGAGTCCTTCGATCACACTTAAAAATGCCCTATTCATTCCAAATTTTGAGTTCAATCTCATTTCTGTATCACAGATCTCAAGACAATCTCTGTCAGGTCATCTTCGCTTCTGACATTTGTCTATTTCAGGCCCCTTTGACTGGGACATTGATGGGCTCGGGTAGGAACTTCGAGGGACTTTATTTCTGGACGACTTTTCCAAAGAGATTCTCTTCTAATAAGAGCATCTTATGTAATGCCAGTCATAATAAAAATGTCTTCTTGTCTCATCAACGTCTAGGCCATAGTGCCGCTTTTCCTCATCCCAAGTGTCCCATATGCCCATTGGCTAAACAAATAGAAATTCTTTCCCACAAAGTACATCACGTGCTCCTAGAGCTTTTTCTCGTTGCACATAGACATCCGGGGCCCATATCACACCCCCTCATCGTGATGGGTCGCGCTTCTTTCTCACTATTGTGGATGATCATACACGAGCAACTTGGGTTTTTCTTATGCAATCTAAAGCCCAAGCCCTTTCACATCTCCAAAACTTTATTGTCTTGATCAAAACCAGTTCAACAAATCCATACAAATGGTCCGTACCGATAATGCACGAGAATTCTTTAATCATGAATGTTCTTCACTGTTTATTTCCAATGGTATTTTTCATGAAAGCTCTTGTGTCTATACTCCTCAACAAAATGGAATTGTGGAAAGAAAACACCGTCATTTGTTAGAAGTTGCTCGAGCTCTTAAGCATCAAGCTTCAGTCCCCGAAATTTACCGCGGAGATCGTGTGGTGACAGCGGCATACCTAATCAATAGAATGCCATCTCGAGTTTTGAATGGAAAGACTCCATTTGAGTCATTATTTGGAAAACGTCCCGACATTCGTCACCTTCGCGTTTTTGGATGTTTATGCTATGTTTCTACCACGGGGCCTTGGGACAAATTAGGTCCTCGTGCCATCTCTTGCATATTTATGGGATATCCTACCCTTCAAAAAGGATATTTGGTTCTTGATCCATCTACCGGAAGATTCTTCGTTAGCAGAGATGTCATCTTTCATGAAGATGTTTTCCCATTCAAGGATAAGCTATCATCACAACAGCTCGAAGGTCCCCCGATGTCTTCTTCTCCTTTTCTGCATGAAGACAATCCTTCCCAAGGATCAATGATGATGCTTCCACAAATTATATCTCCTCTCACATCTTCAGATGTTAATACACATGTAGCCCTGAATGGGGACAATGCAATACCCAGCCTTCCTTCATCAAGTATATCCGAAGAACCTGAATCTTCACAAGCCCATATTCTGGGAGATGATACCTCTGCACACTCACAAGTTGATGTACCCGCTGAACCAACTAATCTTCGGCGATCAAGACGTACAATTCGACCACCGACATGGACATAAGATTATGTTTGTTCTTCGTCAAAAGGTGCGGTACACAATATCCCATTTCCTCCTATGTCGCTTTGCAAATTTATCCCCTGAACATAGGTGCTGTATAAGTAGAATTTCTACACAGCAAGAACCTATTTCTTATGGTGAGGCTGCCACGGATCCTCGGTGGCAACAAGCCATGAAAGATGAGTTACAAGCGCTCATCGAGAATGAGACTAGGGATATTGTTCGCCTACCTCCCCATCGTCGACCCATAGGATGCAAATGGGTATATAAGATCAAATACAAGGCAGACGGATCCATCGAACGTTACAAGGCCATATTAGTTGCAAAGGGATTCACACAGAAGGAAGGATTCGATTATACAGAAACTTTCTCCCCAGTTGCCAAAGAAGTCACTGTACGGCCCTTTCTTTCCATTGCCACCATTCGTGACTGGCCCCTTCATCAAATGGACGTTCACAATGCCTTTTTACATGGAGATCTTGACGAAGAAATTTATATGGACATTCCACCGGGATTTCGCAGACAGGGGGAGGGGAGTGTGTGTCGTCTTCGAAAGTCCCTATATGGACTCAAACAAGCTTCGTCGTGGTATGCCAAATTTACCGGCACTCTCAGCTGCAAAATTCCAGCAATCCAAGCACGACTATGCTTTATTCACATGGAAACAAGGTATGTCGTCAATCTATCTACTCATATATGTTGATGATATACTCATTATGGGAAATGATGGACCTGCCATTGAGAGATTCAAGAAATATCTGCATTCCACGTTTCATATTAAGGATTTGGGATCTCCCAAATACTTTCTTGGGATAGAAATTGCACGGTCAAAAAGGGGCATCTCGCCTTAGCCAACGGAAGTTTGTCTTAGAAATTGTGTCGAAGTGCTTGTCGGATCTAGGCCACTGTTATTCCAATCGATCGAATATCAAGTTAACAACAGCTGAATATGACAAGGGGTTGTCACCTATGAACGAGGATTTCTTACTTAAAGATCCTTCTGCTTATCAAAGACTTGTTGGGAAACTTATTTATTTGACCATGACCAGACCAAACATTTCTTATGCAGTTCAAATTCTTAGCCAGTTCATGCATGCTCCGAAGTAGTCTCACATGAATGCGGCACTAAAAGTCATAAAATACTTGAAAGGATGTCCTGGATTGGGAATATTGTTGTCTCGAGACAACAATATGGAGATGACGGCGTATTGTGACACTGACTACGCTACTTGCCCCATGAGTAGAAGATCAGTCACAGGATTCTGCATTAAATTAGGGGATTCTCTAATTTCATGGAAGACGAAGAAACAGTCAACCGTGTCTTTATCGTCCGTTGAGGCTAAATACCGAGCAATGGCAAAGACTAGTTGTGAAATAGTCTGGATTAGAGGCCTTCTTCAAGACCTTGGGGTACAGATAAAGGAGCCTACTATCTTATTTTGCGATAATGATGCTGCGCTTAAGCTTGCAATGAACCCAGTATTTCATGAAAGGACAAAGCATATAAAAGTTGACTGTCACTTCATTCGAGACAAGATCCAGAGCGGGATAATTAGAACAAGAGGGATAAGAACTACAGAGCAACCAGCAGATATCTTTACCAAGGCCTTATGTCGAGGCAACATTTGTATCTATTAAACAAGCTAGGCGTCTTCGATGTTTATAGACCGCCAAGCTTGAGGGGGAGTGTTGAAGATACTGTTGCCGATACAAATTGATCCTAATTGTCTAGGGAATATTTTATGTACATCTTTAGAATATTGCATATATCTTTATTCCTTTATTGTTTATACACCTTGTATTACAAATACTCTGTAATTACTTACTGATGAAAATAGAGAAAAGTAGTACACGTTTTCTCCCAAATCCCTATCTTTCTGACAAAATTGTCCTTGGTCTTGATAAAAAAGGCAATGTCTAAAGGGAAACAACGTCTCTCTGTTATCACAGTTTATAAGCCCGAGATCCGTTTCATGAGGTGAAAGAGGATCGCCGGTATAAGGATTTTTGGGAGTGAAAGCTGGTTTTATTCACCTTTCACTCGCATCACGAAGAATGACCAGACATTAGAACATGGAATGGGAACTTAAGCTCATGGTGAAGTTTGAACACACGTACTACCGGACCGATTGCTGAATGCTCCAAGAATGCAGGCTGCTTGAAGAGGACAAATCTACGGCATTTGATATGGCCTATGATGATACCAGAGAATCCTTGATTGGGAATTCGCTGATGCTTCGAATCATCCCAAGGACAAGAGCAATGCAGTCCAAAGAAGAAGACACCGCCGAAATTCTCCTTCAGCGGATAATTTCCCCGAGCGAATGGTAGGGAACCTCATCTTCTTGAGTCTACAAAAGAACCCACATTTATAAAAATCCTAATAGTTTTGGCTGCATACCTCGGCGTGGGAAGCTTTTGCTTCTTTCTTCGGGGAACCAAATCACGGGCAAGAAGACGAATGGTCTACTTGATGCCCTTTACTTTTGCGTCGTCACCATGACTACTGTGGGATATGGAGATCTCGTCCCAAGTAGCACATTGGCAAAACTTCTCGCCTCAACATATGTTTTCGCAGAATGGCTCTTGGTGGGCTGATCCTAAGCAAAGCGGCTGATCACATTCTTGAAAAGCAGGAAGTTATTTTAGTAAGAGCTATGCACATGAATGAAAAGGTTGGTCCAAATTAAATCCCGAAGGAGATGGAAGCGCACAAAATCAAATATAGATTTCTCACTTCCCTGGTTCTTCTCGTGGTCCTTAATGTACTTTTTATTGAAGCTACACAGCAGGGTATCAAGCTAGTACAGGACAATACGGACAGACACGAGCAAGCTGAGCAAGTCGCAAGTCGAAGAAAAGAATAAACAAAGACTACCAAACTAATGCGGGCAAGGATCTATTCGTTCCATATAATTGGAGCAATAAGCCGAAGGTACAAGCCAATGATAGAAGTACATCTCAGAACAAATAGAGAATGAAGATGATCAATGAAATACCTGTTAGGAGGAAGAGGGGTCTCGACTGTTAGTGGAATAACCGTTGTTCCATAACCGTCATAGAATCTCGTTGAGAATTGTAAATGCTTAAGCGGTTAAGTGTTGTAGTATATAAAGGGGTTGGGAAGTTAGAGAAGATAGGTTGAACAGTTGAGTGTTTACTAGAAGTTGTTCTCCCTCTCTTGATCTCTCTCTGTATTTTCACAAACATCTTGAGGTCAGCTGTGTTCTTACTCGATTGAACACTTGATGTACAATAATACTTTGAGATCAATGAAATAGATGCTCAGATGATGTGTTTACCTGGGTTGATTGCTTGAGATTGCTGTTTGTATGTGAATCTCTTCACTTGGAACCGTGTTTTTGTCGGTCGTCGAGAACTTTAAATTCGTTGATGCTTTCTATTGTGTTTGTGCCACTATTACTACTCTAGGCTATGGAGATGAAAGTTTCTCGACCACCGGTGGCGTAATCTTCGCCGTATTTTGGATACCGCGCACCATTTGTGTGGCTCGCTTTTTTTACTACCTTGCTGAATTGTACACGAAAAAGGCAAAGATCATTCGTAAATGGGTTCTCACACGAAATATTACGTGCTCGGATTTAGAGGCAGAGATCTTGATCATGACAATGTTGTCGGGTAAACTTTAATCATCTACTACAAATTCAATTATGCAAATAACTAATTTGAGCAAATGTCTCGAGTTCCTTGCTGGCGTTTTCTTTTGCAGCGCTGCGGAGTTCGTCATATACAAGATATAGGAAATGGGAAAGATCAGCCGGGAAGATGTTACGGCTATCTTGGAAAGGTTTCGGAATCTTGACGTCGATCATTCTGGAACTTTGACAACGTCCGATTTAGTTCAGGCCCGGTTAGGGGGTTTTGCTGCTTGTTTCCGAGTATTATACTTACATACTTTAGTCTTGTATTACTCATACGCACCGTGTTACTTGCTGATATTGCTGAAGTTTTTTCTGTTGGCTTCAACCATGAGTGAATGTCTCTCCTATCTATAAAATAACTTGCAAAAAGTAAATTCCAAAATGTTGAAGTCATGTATCCCTGCCCGAATCGTTGCATCTAGCAGCAGATGCTAGATGCTAGATCGTCATGCTGCAATTTGCCAAGTACTATTAGTCGATGGTCTCGCGACATCAGCTTCACAAAATTGTTGAATTTCATCGTCGATCTGTTGGAGTCTCACTTTTATATGACAGCATTCGTTACACAGGTGCGTGTAACTAAGTTTGCGGTTTGTAAACTGAAATGTTTTGTCCATCGATGATTTTAAGTTCCTAAATCTATCTGAACAGCACGATCATAACCATCATGCAAACGGACTTGATTATGTTCTGTAGTTTCGAATCATCTATGAAGTCATTGTATATAAATTCATGAATGACCACATTCTTCAAGTGCATATTGATTGGCTTAGACGTTGGAGAAGGATGACTCCAAAAATCCATCTTAATTCGGTTAGATGATTCGCTAACTTATCGATGACGGTTCCTTCATTTAATTTGAGGTACCTAAGATATTCAAACCTTCCAATCTCTTGCGATTTCAATAGGGTCCTTAGGATTGCTTGAACATTTTTCTTCACCTGCAAATGAGAGCAATAAATGAGTAGAATTCAATGTTGATGCTCGCTCTCTATCCCTTCTCCAGATCTTTCTCTTTTGGCCTAGATAATTCTGGAATAGTTTAGTCCTTTCTTCATCCAAGCAAGTTGTAGCGTAATAATTACTGTTAGAGATATTTGTATTGGAGATGGGAAAGTCGGTTGATTACACCCCATAAATGGGAGTGCTTGCTCTCCTGCGTTTCCCTATCTTTACTCCTCCCTTGAGATTCATTGAATTTTCCTGATGAGTAATTTCCTTGCAAGATCTCTAATTTGATTATACATCAAAACCGATTGTTCTCCCCCAATCTTTATTAAAGATATGCTAATGAGGACATCAATTTCAATATTGGGGGATAGATTACAATCTTCACAAATGTAAATTGCTTTTATATTATCCTCACCAATGAAAAAGCATGCAATATTGAGCAAAATTTGTTGTTAGCCAAAAATTAAGACATCATGGCTAATCTTCAACTTTTGAAAAACATTTCGCGTGGTGCTTTTCTTAACCTGTCCAATTTCTCTTTTTCATAGTTTTTGTTTTGTGGGAGAGGAACAAACTAGTTACTTCATGGGCCAATGGAATTCTCTAGTATTAAATATGACTTCTTGAAAGATCTTTATAATCTTTTGTAGAAGACTCTATGTTAAACGCATGCCTCTTGAAAAGCCCAAGCGCATGATTGGTGCTTATCACCTCCATTGCATAATTTAAAATTTGATACTTTAGGTTATTGATGCACAAAACATCTTTATTTCTAATTGTAATCAATATTCTAGATCCTGAATACAAAGTACTCTTTCCACCTAATTTCTCTTGGTTGTTGCTATCAACTTCATCAAGTACAATGAGGATTTTCTTATTACAGAGGACTTCTCCAATCCATTCATAACCAATTTCAGCAATGCTTCTTTTTCCTACATGAACGCCAATTTCAGATAATAACTTTTTTTGCAACTCAACTCAGCCATCAATTATTGACAATTATGCTTCAATGAGAAGAGAGTTGATTAAAGACGATCTTGGCAAGAGTTGTCTCACCAATCACCTCATGTCATGAATTTGACTGAGCCGTACACCGCATGAGTCGACATCTAATAATTCCTTTATTCCTACAGCTTGATGATAAATTCCAACTATATGTTCATCCACCAATCTATTCTTTGATTTCAACCATTTCATGACCTTTTCAATTACAAATTTGATCAGTTCTCCATGGTTGACACAATGAAAAACCATTTTAGTTTTTGGAAATCATGATTGCCTAGCTAGAAGTGATGTTATTCAAGCACCACATGAACTGCATTGCAATCGGATAAACGATAGGACCTTAACAATTTACATATGATCGTCTAAGGGTCCATATCAGACAATCATGTCACTACAAAACATTAGTTTTGTGCTCAGCAATGGTCATGTCCCAAAATTTTACTTAGAATCCAACGTGAGATTAGTAATCTTGGGATTATATTAATAACGTAGATATACATATGTTCGAGTTACGGCTATAAAAGTTAACATGGAGAATTCAAGTGGAGAACTCTCTAGTGTCACGCCTCGAACCTTGAGCGCGTGCACATCCCTTGGTGGTCGACTAATTTGTGATGTTCCCAAGACGTGTCGCTGATCCAATCGATTCATGCACAAGCAAAAGTGAAATAAACAATCCCCAGACAAAACAATCAACATGGGATAAATAAGCAAGATAACAATTTTAAACCAAACACACTTTTATAAAGAAACCGATTTATATACAAAACTAGTCTATTAACAGGGGTCTAACTCAAAAAGAAAGAGCTACTGGGCCATCTAAGCACTAGACTCCCCGTCCACAGGCTCCGGGGGCTTTGGGTCCACCACAACGCCATCGAGTGGGTCAACTACCCTCTCGCTCCAGATGATGGGTACGTCAAAACCCCGAAGGGGATCTTCCCGTACTCCATTAGGCCCATGACGAAACCACACCCTCCATCAATGAGTTACCCACTGTGGTAGGTCTTCATCGATCCAGATGGTGGTCATGATGAGCTCATGGAGCCAGGGACTCCGAGGACAGGGACATCAATACCCTACTAAACCCCTGTGGCTGTCCAAAACGAACCGGTCTTGCCTCCATCTAAGGATCTGAAAAGATTAACCCTTAATGGAGTGAGACAATGTCTCAGCGAATTCATGCCCTAAACCTCGATTAGGGAGGTAATACATCGAGAGGCAGTTTAATCACACATCACAGAAGACTCACCTCGCCTCAGCACATCCTTGCGTGTCAGTATAATTCATATAACAAATACATATAGTAAAAGCACACATCAAGTGGAACATCTCACTCATATCTCAATCAATTACAAAGGTCTTGATTATAAGACCAAATCGTTATAACACATCACATTCTATGCCACACAATTTTGCCCTATAATCAAGTGCGTTTAACTCAATCATTCACGTATTCCAATTGATTACTGCCCCACGAGCATAGTCTACCCGACGCACATCGATCTTCCAATGTAGCCGGGCATCGTCTCATCCCTTGAGCATGGTAACGTCTACCTCTAGACGGCATTCCCGAAAGAGCTTCGGTCCGGCCTCCATCGCGATCCGACATTCGTTGATGTGGGGCATCCCATATAGGGGCATCATCCACCCGACACACATCGGGGGACAGGTTCTCTTAACCATCACACGATCATCCAATCCTGGCTAAGGACATTGTGCTTTGCACTCAAATGCCTCAATTAAAATAATGAAATTGACATATTTTCTTCATATTAAAAACACATCGTAAAATAATCGTGCGTGGGTACACGATTGGATCGAACAAAAAAAAAATGATATCATTCCTTTTAAAAATCCCACTATTTAATATAGTACTTCAAACATTTTTGGTGTCAAAAATCGGCACTCGATATTTTCTGATTAAATACCAAAAATCCATAATTTTGGAATAATAAATTAAAAATCACAATCATCACTCAACCGCACAATTTAGCATTCAATTGCATAAACCAACTATACCACAACAATCAACACAAAATTTTGACGACCTGGCTATCCCAAAGTATAATTTCCGAAAAATAATAAATAATTAAATTAATTACAAAATTAATTAAATAAATACCAAATAATTAAATAAATGTCTAATTAAGCTAAATACACTTATCTAGCCACCTAATTGAACTTAGATAAATAGTACACTAAGTTAAATAAATCATACAATCTAATTAACCCTTAACTAAACCAATCTAATCACCTAATTAGCCTAACTAATCAACTAAACCACTAATTACACTAATCTAACCACCTAATCCAATCTTAGGCTAAGTTAATTATTCCCTAAGCATCATTAACTCCATAAGTAGAGTTTAGCAAGTAAACTCACCGGATTAGGAAGCCGGTGAGTTCACGGCGACGGCGTCGCGTAAGTGAGCAAGACATGGGCTGCGGCGACACCTCATGAGGTTCGGAAGGGTTTAGAAATGGGGCACGAAGTCTCAACCCACGCTTGAGATTTCGGCTTTGCTTGCCGGGCCGGAGGAGCTGGTCGGCAGCTTGGCGGGCAGAGCTAGGCGGCTAGGCGGCAACAGCGGATCCAAATGAGGCTGCTGATGGCTCAAGGATGTGACGGCAGCTTGGACTGGTGGTGGAGGAGGCTCGACGGGCTGGACAGAGGGCTCGAGACGGGCACGCGGGAGCGGTGCAACGGCTCTGGCGGACTCGGCAGTGCTTGGACGGGCGTAAGGGGTGGTCGACGGCGTGAGGGAGCACTAGCTGGTTCTCTGCTGGTCTTGGGGCTCTAAAATAGCAACAATGGAGTCTCAAAGAACAAGGAAGAAAAAGGAGATGGGTTGTTGCTTTGGGGGGGGGATGGGGAACCAAATGCCTCAAAAGTCTTCAAAAAATATCTCTACTCATCATCACAAAGCCCCCACCATCTTCAGCCTCATCCACAACCAAGTTTTCCTCACCAATCTTCTCCAAGAAGCCACCAAAGGTGCTGAAATGTTGCACCCCACCTAGGCATACGAATTTGACATAATTCCCCTTTGAATTGAATTCAATTTCACTCAAATCAATCCAATTAAATGGCCAATTTGCCAAGGTAGGTGCCCACACTCAATTCCACAATTTTCCTCGCCAATTGATCCAACTTGACGGCCAAAAACGCACCCAATTTGGCCTATTTGAATTTCCCCATCCAATTTCGCCAAATCTCGATTTTTCACCAAAAATCCGAACTTGCTGAAAATTCTTCGAAAGATGAGTCGACGTTCTTAAAATAAATTGTGACATGCCAGAACTTTCACTTTCTGAAATCGGGTTCAATTTCATGATTAATTTTAATCGGACGCAATTTTAGCATGACCTAACCTACTAGGTAATTTTTAGGAATTTTTAGCGCATTGGACCCATGGTTGATTATTTTCGATCTACATTGTACACCTTCGACACATTGGCAACTCTCGGTTGTCATAAAAATCTCGAGATTTCAAATACGGGCATAAGGTACAGAAACGACACAAAAATCGGTTTAGTACTGTTCGACAGAAATTTTACAATCAGGTGGAATAACCTACACTCTAATCACATGTCTCTGTCGAATCGACCTATCTCCGGTCTCTAGTCGATTTTGACGGTGTCATATTGACCCTTGTAGAGTAGCACGCTGGAACAGTTAATTTCTGATCGAATTTTCGAGTCAGTCGCATTTAAATCCCTTAATGACTTCACCTAATAGATTAGTTATTTCGTGAGTGATTAGCTTGAAGAAAAAAAGTATAGGCCTGTCGATAAAAAACCCATTTCATATAACTGAAAATAGGTTGAAAATTAGGATGTTACATTTAGAGTATTAAAAAGTTTAATGATCAGATGAGAATTTGCATCACACTTAATTAACCCATTCCTTTTTCTCCCACTGCCCACAATCAATATCAATGTAGCTCCATAGCCATCAATATCATTATTCCCCCACTACAATTTTTGATGAACATAGCGTCTATTCATCATTTAGTTTACTATGATAAAAGTTCCATCTCAATCAGACTGGAAGTTTTTACATCTATGATTAAGTGTTAAGGAAAATTGGGGAAACAAGCATCTTTGAAAGTAGCCAGCTTATCCTTTAAACTTCTCCACTTTTGTTAGAATATTTAAATAGTATATCACTTATTCATTAGACAACTTAAGCTTTTAACACAATTAGAAATGATCTCACAAAATTTTATATCTTGAGTTTGAATTTTTTTTAGGCCCCGTTTGCCTTATCAATTAAATATTTCCACATTAGTATTAGACAAAAAAAACCTAGCCACGAGGAGTTCGTTTTCTGGGAAAGAAAAAAAGAAAGAAAATGCAAACCCACGAAATTCAGTTGGGCCCTTTTCAGCCAAGAAAGGCCGAATGAGACAATGTTCGGGACTCGCACTTGGGCCCAAAATGCCATTTTCAGATCGCTGTTCAAAAGGCGGGTTCTTTACATCATTTGGCAGTGGAATTTTCAGTCCCACATCAAGGAATTCATTCTCCTCCAAGATGCTCCTAGGAGGATGCTTTTCACAGGAGCACTGATGCGGGAACACGGTTCAATAATGGGGTGCGTGGAGACAACGGGTGTAGCTCCTCAGCTTTTTCTTTGGGAAAGTTTGGAGCTTGCGGTCCTTTTCTGATAGGTGCAATGCAAATCTTTTGTGAAGCCATTTTCTCTTCCATGAGCTCGCTTTGTCAGGTAAATTAGACATGGCCAACCGTTTCATTTTCAGCTCCAAGACGTAGACATGCATGTCATGTTTTCTTGTTTTCCTCGTGATCATCTGACCTTTCAGGGATGTGTTGCAAGATCAATCAGTGTATAAAAAGATCATCAATCTCTTCTTTTGTGTAACTGCCTGGTTGGTGTCTCGCTTCAAAGTAGAGATCCAGTCATGAGTGGATGAATTTTCGTTTAGTCCAGGCCTTATTGGCATTGTCTAATCCATTCATTTACATGCTTGGCTGTGTTTCATCTGCAATATTGTCTACGCTAGTAGGTATTGGTCAACATTGATTGAAATTGTCCTTGGTCTTGATAAAAAAAGAAAAGCAACGTCTAGAGGGAAACAAAGTCTCTCTATTATCACAATGTACAAGCCTGAGATTTGTTTCATAATCAAAGAGAATCGCCAGTTTAAGGTTATTTGGGAGTGAACGGTACTGGGAACTTGCGCTCATGGCAAAGTTTGAACACAACTGGACGGTAAACAAGACAACAGAAAATTCATGGAATGTCCTTGACTGATTGTTGAATGCTCGAAAAATGCAGGCTGCTTAAAAGAGGACGAATCTGCACCATTGGATATGGCCAATGATGATACCAGAGAATCCTGGATTGGGAATTCAGTTGACGCTTTGAATCATCCCAAGGACAATAGCAATGCAGTTCAAAGAAGAATACACCGCCGCAATTTGCCTTCAGTGGATAGTTTCCCTGAGCTGAATGGCACCGATCCTCGTCTTCCCGAGGCTACTAAAGGACCAACATTTTTTAAAATCTTCATAATTTTGGCTGCAATCCTTGGTGTAGGAAGCTTTTGTTTCTTTCTCCTGAGGAACCAAATCTCGGGCAAGAAGACCAATGGTCTACTCGATGCCCTTTACTTTTGTGTTGTTACCATGACTACTGTGGGATATGGAGATCTCGTCCCAAGTAGCACATTGGCGAAACTTCTAGCCTCGACATATGTTTTCGCAGGAATGGCTCTTAATGGGCTGATCCTAGGCAAAGCGGCCGATTACATTCTTGAAAAGCAGCAAGTTCTTTTAGTAAGAGCTATGCACATCAATGAAAGTGTTGGTCAGGCTGAAATCCTGAAGGAGGTCGAATCCCACAAAATCAGATATAATTTTCTCACTTCCCTCGTTCTTGTCGTGGTCCTTACTGTACTTGGAACCGTGTTTTTGTCGGTCATTGAGAAATTTAAATTTGTCGATGCTTTCTATTGTGTTTGCGTCACTATTAGTACTCTGGGCTATGGAGATAAAAGTTTCTTGACCACCGGTGGCAGAATCTTTGCCGTGTTTTGGATACTGGCTAGTACCATTTGCGTGGCTCGGTTTTTTTTCTACCTTGCTGAACTGTACACAGAAAGCAGGCAACGATCATTCGCAAAATGGGTTCTGACACGAAATATTACGAGGTCGGATTTAGAGGCAGCAGATCTTGATCATGACAAAGTTGTCAGGCAATTTTAATCATCTACAAATTCAATTATGCAAATAAACTAATTTGAGCAAATGTCTGAGCTTCCTGCTGACGCTTTCTTTTTGCAGCACTGCAGAGTTTGTCGTATACAAGATACAGGAAATGGGAAAGATCAGCCAGGAAGATGTTACGGCTATCTTGGAAAGGTTCCGGAATCTTGATGTCGACCACTCTGGAGCTTTGACAGCATCTGATTTAGTTCAGGCCGGAAATTAGGGGGTTTTGTTGCTTGTTTCGAAGGGTTGTACTTACATTAGTCTTGTATCACTCATATGCGCCGCCGTTACTTGCTGATAATGCTGAAGTCTTTTCTGTTAGCTTCAACCATTAGTGAATGTAGTGAATGTCTCCCCAAAATATGGAACTCGTGTATCAGTGCCTGAATCGTTGCATCTAGTAGCAGATGCTATATCGTCATACTGTAATTAGTTAGATGGTCTCCGATGTCAGCTTCACAAAATTGTTGAATTTCTTGGTCGTTCTATTGCAGTCTCACTTTTATATGACAGAATTCGCTACCAAGGTGCGTCTAACAAATTTTGCAACTGAAATGTTTTGTCCATTGATGATTTTAGGTTCCTAAATCTATCTAAAAAGTACAATCATAGCCATCATGCAAATGGACTTGATTATGTTCCGTAGTTTTGAATCATCTATGAAGTCTGTATATAAATTCTAGAATGACCATATTTTTTAAGGGCGTATCCATTGGCTTAGATGTTGGAGGAGGATGACTCCAAGAAATTCATCCTAATTCGTTAAAATGATTTGCTAAGTTATCAACAAATGGTCCTTCATTTAATTTGAGGTACCTTAAATGTTCAAACTTTCCAATCTCTTCAGTTTCAAAAGTGTTCTTATGATAACTTTTGCGTAGATCAAGCCTTAATGCTTGAACATTTCTCTTCATATGCAAATGAGAGCAAGAAATGGGAAAATTATCAAAAAAGTCCTAAACCTATTGCAATTGTGGCAATTCGGTTCTAAACTTTTTTTTTTTTTTTTTGTTTTTGCCAATTTAATCCTAGACCGTTTACAATTGTGTCAATTCGGTCCATCCCGAACAAAATTGGCCGCCGGCACTAACGTGAACGCCCGTCGGGGGCAAATGATTTTTTAATGTTTTTTTAATTATTTTTTTGAATTTTTTTCCTAGCTTCTTCCTCTGTCCAGCGAGGTCAGCCTCACCGACCACTACCAAAGGTGAGCCTTGCCTAGCCAAGGTATGGCGAGTCGAGCCTCGCCCAGTTAGCGATGACGACCTTGCCGTCACCGGGTGAGGCTCGCTTTTCGCCAATGGTTGATGGGGGTGAGCCATTGGTGAAGGAGAGCCTCGCCTAGTGATGGCGAGGCCGCTGTCGCCAGATCTGGCGAGGCTCGACCTCGCCATGGCTGGGGGACGGCGGCCTTGCCGTCATTAGGCGAGGCTCGCCTTTGCACCGTGGCTGGCGGGGGCGAGCCTCACCAAAGTGATCGGCGAGGTTAGCCTGCGGCCGGCGACGTCGGCTAGAGGAAGAAGAAGCTGGGAAAAAAAAATAAAAAATTCAAAAAAATTTAAAAAATTCAAAAAAAAAAAATTCAAAATTTTGAAAAAAATAAAAAAAATTATTAAAAAATCGTTCACCCGGCCGGCCAGCGTCCACGTCAGCACCGGCCGACTAATTTTGGCCGGATGGACTGAATTGGCGCAATTATAAAAGGTTTAGGACTAAACTGACAAAAAGAAAAATTTTAGGACTCAATTGACACAATTGCAATAGATTTAGAATTTTTTTTGTAATTCTTCTGGCAAGAAATTAGTACAATTCAATATGAGCCGTCTTAGCTCAGCCGGTAGAGCGCATGGCTTTTAACCATGTGGTCGTGGGTTCGATTCCCACAGACGGCGATTATCATATCTTAATTTCTTTTTACCAAAATTAGTACAATTCAATGTTGACGAGGGCATCGCCACTCTCTCTCCATTCTCCAGATCTTTCTCTCTTGGCTTAGATAATTCTGGAATAATTTAGTCCTTTCTTCGTCCAAGCAAGTTGTAGCGTAATAATTACCGTCAGAGATGTTTGTATTGGAATTGTCTAGAGAGATAGAAAAGCCGGTCAATTACACCCCATAAATAGGAGTGCTTCCTCCCTTGTATTTCCATATCTTACTCTGCTCCTCAGATTCATTGAATTTTCCCGATGAAACAACCTCTATTCCAAAATTTTGATTTGACTGGGCTTCCAAAACCGATTGTTCTCCTCAACCCTTGCCAACGACATTCTAACGAGGATATCAATTCTAGTATTGAGAAAAACTTACAATCTTCACATGTAAATTGCTTTTATCTTATCCACAACAACGAAAATGCATGTAATATGGAGCAAAATTTGTTATTGCCCGGAAGTTAAGACATCATAGCTAATTTTCAACTTCGAAAAAACATTTCTTGTGGTGCTTAATATGTCCAATGTTTCTTTCCATTGTTTGTATGTTTTGTGGTAGAGGAATGATCCGGTTACTTCAAGAACCAACATAAATCTCTTAATAGCAAATGCGAATTTTCTTGAAAGATCATTGTAGTCATCTATAGGGGTCTTTGTTAAATGTGTTTTTCTTGAAAAGTCCAAGCGCGTGATTAGTACTCATCACCTCCATTGCATAATTTAAAATTTGATACTTTAGATTATTGATGCGCAAAACATCTTTATTTCTAGTTATAATTAATATTTTAGATCCTAAATACAATGTACTCTTTCCACCTAATTTCTCCACTTGCTTGCTATTGTCGACATCATCATTAGGTACAATGAGGACTTTCTTTATTACAAAGTGCTTCTCCAATCCTCTTCATTCCATAATCAATTTTGTCGATGCTCCTTATTCTTGCATGAATGTTGATCTCAGATGATAACTTTTATTGCAATTCAACTAAACCATCAGTTCCTAACAATTTCAGTTGAACATCTACGAGGAAACAACAATACTTTCCAAAATGAGAAGAGAACTTATTAAAGATGACCTTGGCAAGTCGTCTTATCGATACCCCGCATTGCCATAAAAGTGAATGAATTGCACACTACCAGAGCCGGCATCTAACAACTCGATCATAAATTTCAACTAAATGTTCGGACACTAATCTATTCTTTGATTTCAACCTTTCCACAACCTTCTCGACTACCAATCTGATCAATTCACATTAGTTGACACAATGGAAAACCATTATAGTGGGGAGAAATTGGGAAATCATGGTTACCTAGCTAAAGGGATGTTATTTAAGCACCCTATAAACTAATAGCAATCGGATAAACAATAGGACCTTAACAATTTTTATGTGATTGTCTAAAAGTCCATATTGGACAATCACATCACTTTGAAACGTACGTTTTATGCACTTGCTAATGGTCATGTCCTGAAAATTGACTTGGCAGTAGTATGATAAACATAACATTGAGTCATCGGTTAATTTACTATAATAAAAGTCTCACCTAAATCAAAGTAGAAATTTGTACATCTTTGGTTGAGTGTTAAGGAAAATCGGGAAAACAAGCATTTTTGAAAGCAGCTAGCATCTTTGAAAGCAGCTAACTTACCCTTTATACTTCTTCACTTTCCACCCCTTTATCACATCGACCATCTCTCTCTATGCGTCCACTTGCTCATTACTCAACTTCTTCTCACCCTCCAAATCAAGAGTATCGATCGCATTGTGATGCAATGAAGTTTGCAAGTTAATATCATCAAGTCCCACGTCAAAAAAAAAAAAAAAAAAATAGATAGGGTTGGAGAATTTTCTTTTGTTTTCCGGGGAAAAAAGGGAAAGAAAACACAAACCTGTGAAATTCAGTTGGGCCCTTTTCAGCTAACAAAGGCCGAATGAGACACTGTTCGGGACTTGCTGTTGGGCCCAAAATTGCCATTTTCGGATTCACAATTCAAAGGCAGGTTCTTTTCATCATTTGGTAATGGAATTTTCAGTTTCACATCAAGGAATTCATCTCCTCCAAGATGCGCCTTGGAGGATGCTTTTCACGTGTGCACTAATGCGGGAATGCAGTTCAATAATGGGGTGCGTGGAAACAACAGGCGTAAGTCCTCAGCTTCCTCTTTTGGAAAGTTTGGACCTTGCAGTCCTGTTTCTGATTGGGGGGGGGTGGGCGCAATGCAAATCTTTTTGTGAAGCCATTCTCTCTTCCATGGACTCACTTTGTCAGGTAAATTAGACAAAGCCCACTGTCTCATTTTCAGCTCCAAGAAGTAGACATGCATGCCATGTTTCTTGTTTTTTGGAGTCTCCTCATAATCATCTGACCTTTCTGGGATGGGTTGCAGATTAATCAGTGTCTTAAAAGATCATGTATCTCTTTTCATGTGTGATTGCATATTTGGTGTCTCCCTTCAAAGAAGTGATCCATTCGTGTCCTCCTAATCTTGCCATTCGAGTTAGAGGATGAAGTTTTGCTTAGTCCAGACCCTCTTGGCATTGTTTAATTCGTTCATTTACATGCCCGGCTGTGTTTCATCTGCGATATTGTGTCTGCTAGTACGTATTGGTCAATATTGATTGAAATTGTCCTTGGTCTTTAGAGAAAAGAAAAAAAGCAATGTCTAAAGGGAAACAGAATCTCTCTTATCATCACAATGTACAAGTCTGAGACTTGTTTCAGGCTAATTTAAGGTTATTGGGGAGTGAATGCTGCGAAATTTTCACCTTCCACTCTGCACCACAGAGTGACCAGACATTAGATTATGGTACGGGGAACTCGAGCTCATGGCGAAGTTTGAACACACACTACTGGATTATAAACAAGATGACAGAAAATTCATGGAATGTCCCTCAACTGATTGCTGAATGCTCCAAAAATGCAGGCTGCTTAATGAGGACGAATCTGCAGCATTTGATTTGGCCTATTATGATACCAGAGAATCCTTGATTGGGAATTCAGTTGACGCTTCGAATCATCCCGAGGACAAGAACAATGCAGTCCAAAGAAGAAGACACTGCCCGAAATTCTCCTTCAGCCGATAATTTCCCCGAGCAGAATGGCCCTGAACCTCGTCTTCTCAAGTCTACAAAAGAACCCACACTTGGAAAAATCCTAATAGTTTTGGCTGCATACCTTGGTGTAGGAAGTTTTTGTTTCTTTCTCCTGAGGAACCAAATCTCGGGCAAGAAGACGAATGGTCTACTTGATGCCCTTTTCTTTTGCGTTGTTACCATGACTACCATGGGATATGGAGATCTCGTCCCAAGTAGCACATCAGCGAAACTTCTAGCCTCGACATATGTTTTTGCGGGAATGGCTCTTGGTGGGCTAATACTGGGCAAAGCAGCCGATTACATTCTTGAAAAGCAGCAAGTTCTTCAAGTAAGAGCTATGCACATCAATGAAATGGTTGGTCTGGCTGAAATCCTGAAGGAGGTCGAAGCCCACAAAATCAGATATAATTTTCTCACTTCCCTCGTTCATGTTGTGGTCCTCACTGTACTTGGAACTGTGTATATGTCGGTCACTGAGAAATTTAAATTTGTCGATGCTTTCTATTGTGTTTGTGCTACTATTACTACTCTGGGCTATGGAGATCAAAGTTTCTTGACCACCAGTGGCAGAATCTTTGCCGTGTTTTGGATACTGGCTAGAACCATTTGTGTGGGTCGGTTTTTCTTCTACCTCGCTGAACTTTGCACAGAAAGTAGGCAAAGATCGTTCACAAAATGGGTTCTCACACGAAATTTACAATCTTTGATTTAGAGGCTGCCGATCTTGATGATGACAAAGTTGTCAGGTGAATTTTAATTATCTACTACAAATTCAATTATGCAAATAAACTAATTTGAGCAAGTGTCTTGAGTTTTTTGCTGGCGCTTTCTTTTTGCAGTGCTGCGGAGTTTGTTGTATACAAGCTACGGGAAATGAGAAAGATCAGCTGGGAAGATGTTACCACAATCTTAAAAAGGTTCCAGAATCTTGACGTCGATCACTCTGGAACTTTGACAACCTCTGATTTAATACGCCCTGCCATTACTTGCTGGTAATGCTGAGATTTTTCTGTTGGCTTCAGCCATGAGGAGACATTCACCCTGATCTAGAAAATCACTGGCAAAAAGTAAATCCAAAATGGGGAGCTAATGTCTTCCTGCCTGAATCACTGCATCTAGCAGCAAATACTAGATACAAGGAGTCGGATGGTCTGCGACATCAGCTTCACAAAGTTGTCGAGTTTCATCGTCGATCTGTTGTGGCCTCACTTTTACATGACAGAAGTCACTAACATGGTGCGTGCAACAAATTCTGCAGTTTGATAACTGAAATGTTTTGTCCATTGATATTTTTTTTAAAGTTCCTAGATCTATATGAACAGCACTATCATAGCCATTAGGCAGACGGCCTTGATTTGAATCAGCTGTCCTCACTGATTAAAACTTCAACAACTGGTAACTGGTAATTTAATCTGTTTAAAATACCAAACCACCTACTCATCCTATTTCAGAAAACAGAATCATAAAATCATCGACCTTCCCACCAAACCTTACTGTTCCTTTACTGTCTCATATGATCAAATACAAATATCCAACAAATTTGACAGATCCTCCAACTAAGCACAACTGATAAAATATAAAACCTTTAGCAAGTAAAACACGTACATGCAACGCTAACCCATCTCCTCCCGCCGTCTTTCTTTTTTGGTTTATCCCCATCCTTCTTCTTCTTCTCTGCCTCCTTCCGTTTCTTGACTTCTTTCTTCTCGCCGTCTCCTTTACGCTTGTCTCTTCCTCCCTCTTTCTTTCTTCGTTTATCCCCATCCCTCTTCTTCTCTGCCTCCTTCGGCTCCTTGACTTCTTTCTTCTCGCCGTCTCCTTTACGCTTGTCTCTTCCTCCCTCTTTCTTTTTTCGTTTATCCCCATCCTTCTTCTTCTCTGCCTCCTTCGGCTTCTTGCTTTCTTTCTTCTCGGGCTTCTTCTCGGGGACTTTCTTGATCCTTTCCACTGTTTATGAAATACGACAGCCGGGGATTAGAAATCCAGACATACTGTCGTTAGTTCACATGACTTCACAAAACATTTAGCATGAAAGCTCTATCTATTGCCGATTGTGATTGCCTCACTGAATTCACGACTCATATGAAGTCTACGGTGGCAATAAAAAAAAAAAAAAGTAAAAAAAAAGAAAGCAAAACCATTAACACAGGCAGAGTGAGACTTACCAGGGGATTTGCGGTTCACTATGTCGATCTTCTCGTAGCATTGATAGCGCTTGATCACCTTCTACACTCCAGAGTCACACACACATACGCACAAACACAGAGAAAGTGAGTGAACAACACAAGCAAAGATCTTTTGAACTCTGCAAACAAAACGAAGCCAAAAGAAGAGGAAAGCATGGCTCTTTCTGCCACCAGAAGAATGAGAAAAATCTATCTTTTTATGCAAGAATGTAAGAGAGCTGATCATACATGGGTTACAGTAATCTTTCTATCAGTTAGCAAGAAAAGAGTCTTGATAAATTGAAAGGATGAGGAACCTAATATGCACCTCTTCAGCCATTGCTCTCGGCTCCGGTGGGCTTTGCGAAATCTGATCTCTCGAGCTTTAGGAGGAATATGATGGATTGTAAAATGATTCTCTCTCCCTCTCTCTTTCTCTCTCTCTCTGAGAGGAATGAAAGCTCAAGGGAGATGGAGAGATAGATGACGGTGAAGTGAAGTAGCGAGGTCCAAGAGGGTCACGTTCATATAAACGAGGGCAAAGAAGTTCATGTGAACATGTAAGGGCGCGCATGACAAAATTTATGGCCAGAAATTGATTTCTCGATTTTTATTCCATGGATGAGTTTTTGAGTAAAGAAATGTGTTTGATAACAATTAAAAAAATTCATAAAATAATAGAATAAAATTTTTATTTCTAGGAACGGCAACAACTGGCGCCCAGTGGTCGGAGTCCGACGTTCGGTGACCAGGATTCGATGTTCAGTGATTGGCGATGGGTGGCCGAAGTTTGAAGTCCGACGTTTGGTGTCCGATGCCAAGTTTGGCGACTGGCGGTGGGTAGCTAAAGTCTAGAGTTTGACATCAGAGTCTAGCGACTGGCAACCGGTGTCCAACGTCCAGAGTTCAACGTCTGATGTTCGACATCCGGAGTTTGGCGACAGGAGGCTAGTGGCGAGTGGCTAGTGACCGGAGTCCAGGCGGCGGGTGGCGGGCGGTCGACATCTAGCGAGATGGTGGCAAGCAACGGACGGTTGTTGGCGAACATCCGGTGGTTGGTGATGAGCCTCCGGCATCCAATGATTGGCGATGAGCAGCCAACGACTGATGAGTGTCCGACATCCGGCAGCCGGCGATTGGTGACAGGTGGCCAAAGTGCGGTGGGCGGCGTTCAGCGGCTGGAGGTTGGGGCTGGTGGTAGGCGGTCGGCAACCGACGGTGATTGTCCAACATCTCATAGGCGGTAAGTGGGCGACAGGCGGTGACAAGAGTGAATGGTGAGAAAATTTTTGATTTATCATTTTTATTCTAGAAATAGAAAAGCTAAAAATTTTAACTTTGATTTCTGCTCCAAATATATTTTCTGGAGTAGAAATCTATTCGAAAATAGAAAAATAAAATTGCGTTACCAGATGGAATTTTGTTTCAAACTTGTTCCGGGGAACAGAAAAACAAAGAAATAGAGAAACGAAAATTTTGTCATATGCGACCTAAGCCTTCGGGCAGCTTCGAATGGGAGGATGGCACGTGTAGGTTCGAGGTGGGAAATTTCATGTTGTCGTTTGATGACTGTTAAGGGGTGCATGACAAATCAAAATTTCTATTTTTAGAAATATATATATTTTTATTTTAGACTAGTGTCACGCCCGAACCCCGAGACACGTGAACAACCCGCCATAGTCGTGAAATTGCGACATTCCCAGGTAGTGTCGCCGACCCAAGTTAATTTATTAAGTGCATGCGGAACGTATTAAGAAACCCCTGACAATTTAAAAGCGGGATAGAATAGTAGGAATAAAAATCAATTTAATACAACCCAACATATAATCATAAAATCAACAAGGATTACATGCAGCCAAACTGGGTCGAGGTCTATACACTAGGGATCGATCCACTATTTAGAAAGAACAGTCCTAAGGCCACTAAAAAGATTCGATTGTCACTCCTCCATCTTCTTGACTCTGCAACTCCTTGCCCAACTGCACCGGCAGTCCACCTGACTCCGCTGGAATCATCATCTATGGCCCTAAAATGTGTTTCCCACAACGGGGTGAGACATTATCTCAGCAAGTTCACCCCTCCTAAGCCCCTATTAAAAAGAAAATACACCCCAGCATGACCTAACCACACAGCAAGAAGACTTACCTCGCAACAGTCCGCGCCTGCAGTTTAGTACAATTCATATCATTCAATCACGTGCAAATATGACAATTCAATAAACCAAGGCACAATCACGTCATCAAGCAATCAACCACTTGGATCGTCTTAGCGATCAATCGGCTCGGCCGATTACATGTCATTCTAGCAAATCAACCAATGCTCCCAACCACGACCCTAAGGGCAGACTCAACAAATCGGTGGTATCATGGCCCCACGTGGCACGACCTTCGAAAAGGTGGTTCAACACTAGTGGCATCACGGCCCCACTTGGCATGGCCTCTCATAATAGGCGGTTAACGACTAGTGGCATCACAGCCCCACTCGGCACGGCCTCTAATAGGCGGTCAATTACTGCCAAAATCCCCACAATTTCTACAATTTGAATTTCTACACATAACCCCTAATTTACACAATCACACTCGGTTCGCCACCAATCAAGTATCAAATTTAAATTCGACATCACAAAGAAATCGGCACGAAATTACGAGCAACTGGGGCTAAAAATAAATTTTTCCGTTTTTTTTTAAATAATAATATTTAATTAATTTCGAAATATTTTAATATTATTTTAATAATCCGAATTTTGAAACATTTAAATAAATCTAAATTAAAATTCAATTATGTCACATCAACACTTAACTTTAATTAAACCATTCTTAACTTTAATTAAACACAATTAAACTTAACACAATTTCTTAATCCAACTTATAATAAAATAATCTAATCTATCCACCTAAACACATTTAATTTAAACTAAACATACTTAGAGCATAATTAACCGGCTAATCAAGGATTAGTGAGATAAACTCACCCGATTAACACACCGAACGGACCAAAACGACGAGCGCGACGAGGGGAACGATAAACTCCAAAGCGGACCTAGCATCCGAAGTCGGGAAGGCGGCCAAAACGGCCCCAAAGCGGGCTGAAAAACCCATTTTTTGGGTTCTTTGGGTTCGGCCGAGGGGGGAGGAGTTGGACGGTGGCCGGTCGAGCGTGCGGCCACGGGGGCGGCGGCGTGACGCGGCAACGGCGGCGCGGCGGACGGGCGGCACGGGCTGGGGACGGCGGAGGGCGAGGCGCGCGCGCGCACGGGGACGGCGGCGGCGAGGCGAGGCGGAGGGCGAGGCGACACGGCTAGCGGGGCGGACAGCGCGGTGGCGACGACGGCGGCGGCTCCGACGGGCAAACTACGAGCGGGCGGAGGGCGGCGGTCGACGAACGAGGGGGTGCTGCTGGTCGGCCCTCTTCCTCCTCCCCTTCCTCTCTCTCTTCTTTTCTTTTTTTTTTTCCAAGGAAGAAGAAGAAGAGTGGGGCCCACTTCCCTCTCTCTCTCCCCTTTCTTTTCCTTTTTCTTTTTCTTTTTCTTTCTTTCCTCTAGTGGCCCACCATGACCTCATGTGAGGTCATCCTCCACTCACTCAAACTCTCACAACCTCAATCCAATGGGTCCATTTTATTTTTTCCGCCGGGGTCCAATTCTTGCACATCTTAATTCCTTCAATTTTTCTTTCAATTGAATCCAATTGAAGTCCCCAAAAATTAATCCAATGTCCCCATATTTTAATTCACACCTTGGCTCGTCCATAGAACCAATTTAAATCCTAAAAGCACAACCAAAAGCGGACCTACTAGTTTCTCTTGATTCAATTCAGATTGACTCCCATAAAATTAATTGATGTCTCACTTATCAAATTGATTATTTTCTTTATCCAAAAATCCCTCATATTCCTCAATTTCACAATCCCTGGCTTCAATTGAACGAAAATGACCCTATTTATCCAGTCGAAATTAGAGCCCAAAAATCGGGATGTTACAACTCTTCCACTCTTATAAAAATTTCGCCCTCGAAATTTAAACCTTTACCAATCCTTATACAAAAGGTGGGGGTATTTTCGTTTCATTGAGTCTCACTAATCCAAGCTAATCCTTCGGTCTCATGATGTTGCCCGACCATTTTGATCAAGGATACCTTCTTGGTATACCAAATCTGTTCTTTCTAAACCGACAATTGAATTAAACTTCTCATATATGACACTCTGTCGTTCACATCTGATCTCTTCCTCTCAACTCCCTAATGAACCCTTGAAGCTTAATGACTGAAAATTTCGACGGTTAAATCTAGCCTTCACTCTAACACCGATCGACCACTACAAACACGATTTCGAGCCGACTACGGTCTCGTGATCTTTCTTCACTTTCTTTTTACCACCGAATTCGTACCCTCGTTAAGCACCTTAAGAAAGAACCCCGAAAGAACCCCTCGAAAACTCGCCAAAACCCGTAATCTCGATCTAGATTCGAAATATAAATCACCCCGGGCATTCCATGCCGGTGAATTATCCGATGCCCACATACTTCGATATACCCACTCCGTGACATGACAAAATCTTCAATTTCTGAAATCGAACTTAGATTAGCGGTTAATTTCACTCTGACGCACTTTTGGTGTGACCTAGGCTACTAGGTAGTTCTTAGAACCTTTTAGGACAAATGACCCGTTGTCAATTTCCTTCGAGCCACAATGAACCCACTCGACACAATGTCGATTTTCGATTGTCGTGAAAATCTCGAGGATTCAAATACGGACACAGGGTACCAAAACGACAGAAAAATCAAATTAGTGTCAATCGATGAGAGTTTTCCAATTCAGTGGGGTCACCCACGATTGGTCATCCATTTCAGTCGAACTGACCTATCTTTGATCTTAATTCGATTTTATACTGTGCCGCAGTGATCTCTAAAGATAAACATGGTCGAGAAGTCGATTCCTGGTCAAATCGTCAAGTCAATTTGCCTTAAAGCCCTTAATAACTCATCCAGCTAGTCTAGTTATCTTATGAGTGGCCAACTCAGAGAAAAACACTAAAGTCACGCCGATGAAATGCCCAACTTATCCAATCAAAGTCAGAATCCATAAACCTGGATGTTGCACACCCAAAACAAGATCCATTCGTATCGTACCAAAGCGGACTAACTCCATCTATCATTCGGCCACTGTCCTCAAATGGTATCAGTAATTTCCTGAATCCTTAGTAAGCTCATCACAATGTCCCATTGTGATATATTTTCATTCCCACTCTGGACTCTCGAGTGATGTTAAAATCCTCTGAGTCTGCATTATTGGACTTTCACTTACTGACAACTCTGGCACTTGCAACCTACTTGGCGATATCTATCTTCATATCAGTCTACCAATTTAACTGACGCCGATTCTGACTTACTTGTGCCATCTGGTCAAAACCGCAATACCATAGTGAACTTCTGACAAGATTTTCTCTTTGAGTGCTACACTGTCAGGCGTATTCAATCACTCATGGAACTCGAATTTTCCATCCTCAGAAATCTCAAAATCAATCTCTTTCTTACTAGTATTCTCTTATCAGACTTTCTGAACATCTCCGTTTGTCGATTAGGTGCTGATTAAGACTTGAACATCTGATTCAATTTCAAAGGGGTAGCTTACCTCAATTTTGAAAACCAGATTTTGAACCCTTTTTAAATAAGATCTATACTTTAGCCAGTCTGCGCACAATTGAAGACTCTCGACTCAAAGCATCAGTGACTTCTTTCATCCTTCCGGGTAATACCGGATTCCACTATCCAAGTCCTTCAAAAGATCTGGTTCACAGTGCTATCTCAATCAATTCCTCCTAAGAGAATAAATACTTTGAGGCTTTGACAGTCGATAAAGATCTGGAGTCTTTCTTTACACCAATGATATCTCTAGATCTTCGGAGCGGAATTTGATGCCGTGAGTTCCAAGTCGTCTGTCAGGTAGTTCGGTTAATAAGGTCTCAACTGATGGAACACATATGCATTAACCTTATCATTCTGCCATTGCTGTCAATGCCAAACCATGCCCCAAACAACATACCGTAAGTGATTGACCGGTATGACGTGTCAAAATGCACCACATCACCGAACGTGGTATATGCATTAACTGAATCGCTGTATGACCAAGGGATGTGCTCAAGTTTGTCATTGTCATCCATGCTATAAACATAGCTAAAGCCTTCATCTGCCTCCTTCGAGGCCTTGTAGGCCTCAAGAAGTTCCATTATATCGTTTTCTCTCTTCTCATTGAGCAAAGCATCATTTTCTTGAACAACTTTCTTCCTGTTCTGAATAAAGTTCCTAACATCCCTCTCCAAGAATGGCAATTGTCCACCTTGAATCCACTTTTCTAATTCCAAGACCTTCACTATGTGATGAATTGGAAACCCAGCTTTAGATAGCAAAAGTATCCGCTCTTGATCAGCTTCATGAATCTTTCCGTAAGCGGGCAAGAGATGAACCTGGTCATCTTCCAGCAGCTCATGATTGTGAACATTACTGAATTGCACAACACACCACTGCGAAATGCCTTCCACAACCTCCTTCGACAAGTACATCTTTGCATCGCAGCCGCACCGGACAGATTTCTGATCCCTATGGTTCTCCCCACTAGGCTTCTTCCTCACAGGTGCGAACCCGGACTGATAACAAACAAAGTCGCGCTTGTAAATACCCAACTGAGGGCTCAATCTCGAGCGTTCTTTCCTAATGGAGAAACCACTCTTCCTCGTGAAGTTGCCATAGTACTCGAATGTGTCGTCATCGCTCTTGAACACCATCCCCACATACGGGACTACTATAGCCTCGGCTGACCCTGCTTTTGCTTTTTCCCACTGGGAAGCAACTGCGGCCTCTACATTATCGCCTTCATACACAACAAAGCATTTCCAATCCCCACAAGGGCATTGCTGCCGATGTGTCTATATGTTCTTCGATGACAATGATGTCATAATACAAAACTATCAAATACTAGCACTGCCCAGTTCTCAGAAATATCAATACCCAAGTGATCCAAGAAGCAGATGTCGAAGTTGTCAAAAGCTACAAGCAACGGTGTGATGGTATAACATTGCCAAGATCAGTTCTTTTTTTCAACCCTTTTCCTTAGAACAGCGAACTAAGCTGTAGCACAACCTGTAAGGGGAAAAGGACTTCGAGTTAACCTGAAAATGGCTGCTCTCTTTTGAGCAGTGAAATTGATATTTGCAAAAACGGGATATGCTAAGAGATAATAAGACTAGAGAATCAGATGTAGAAGTGAAACCTAGCTACTCTGTCTGCTGCTTGCTTCTTCACCAGCCTCATTTTCTCCTCTCTTCTCTCTCCAAGGTTCCCAACTTGATCAGCGGATTTTCTTTCGTTTTCCGGGGAAAAAAGGAGAAAGGAAAGACCAACCCGTGAAATGCAGTTGGGCCCTTTGCAGCCAAGAAAGGCCGAATGAGACAATGTTAGAAACTCGCCCTTGGGCCCAAATTGCCATCTTTCAGATTTCGCAGGTCGGAAGGCAGGATCTTCTCGTCTTTCTGTAGTTGAATTTTTCAATTCCACATCAAGGGATTCTTCGTCTCCTCCCAAGACGTGCCTGAAAGGACGCTTCCCTTCACCGAATTTCACGTGTGCATTAATGCCGGAACGCAGTTCAATAATGGATGCGTGGACACAACAACAGGCGTAACCCTTTATCTTCGTCTTTCGGAAAGTTTGGATCTTCCGGTCCTTTTGCATTGCTTGATGGAGGCCATGCAATCTTTTGGGAAGCCATTCTCTCTCTTATGAGCTCGCTTTCTCTCAGGTGAATTGGACAAAACCGTTTGTCAGCTCCAAGACGAGGACATGCATATAAGGCTTTGCCATGAATCTCCCGTGTTTTCTTGTTTTATGTGCATCTTTTTTGAGCCTCCCTCATGATCGTCTGACCTTTTCTGGGATGTGTTGCAGATTAAATGGTGTTTAAAAAGATCGTGAATCTCTTCTTATATGTGATTGCATATTTGGTATCTCCAGTCAAAGTAGAGATCCATTTATGAATAGATGATTTGTGTTTAGGTCAGGCCTTATTGCATTGCTTAAATCCATTCATTTACATGCTTGGCCGCGTTTCATCTGCAATATTGCCTATGCTAGTACGTATTGGTCCACGTTGATTGAAATTGTCCTTGGTCTTGATAAAAAAGGCAATGTCTAAAGGGAAACAACGTCTCTCTGTTATCACAGTTTATAAGCCTGAGATCTGTTTCATGAGGTGAAAGAGGATCACCAATTTAAGGATTTTTGGGAGTGAAAGCTGGTTTTATTCACCTTTCACTCTGCATCACAGAGAATGACCAGACATTAGAACGTGGAATGGGGAACTTAAGCTCATGGTGAAGTTTGAACACACGTACTACCGGACTGATTGCTGAATGCTCCAAGAATGCAGGCTGCTTGAAGAGGACAAATCTACGGCATTTGATATGGCCTATGATGATACAAGAGAATCCTTGATTGGGAATTCAGTTGATGCTTCAAATCATCCCAAGGACAAGAGCAATGCAGTCCAAAGAAGAAGACACCGCCGAAATTCTCCTTCAGCGGATAATTTCCCCGAGCAGAATGGCAGGGAACCTCATCTTCTCGAATCTACAAAAGAACCCACATTTATAAAAATCCTAATAGTTCTGGCTGCATACCTCGGCGTGGGAAGTTTTTGCTTCTTTCTTCTGGGGAACCAAATCACGGGCAAGAAGACGAATGGTCTACTTGATGCCCTTTACTTTTGCGTCGTCACCATGACTACTGTGGGATATGGAGATCTCGTCCCAAGTAGCACATTGGCAAAACTTCTCGCCTCAACATATGTTTTCGCAGGAATGGCTCTTGGCGGGCTGATCCTAAGCAAAGCGGCTGATCACATTCTTGAAAAGCAGGAAGTTATTTTAGTAAGAGCTATGCACATGAATGAAAAGGTTGGTCCAGCCGAAATCATGAAGGAGATGGAAGCCCACAAAATCAAATATAGATTTCTCACTTCCCTGGTTCTTCTCGTGGTCCTTACTGTACTTGGAACCGTGTTTTTGTTGGTCGTCGAGAACTTTAAATTCGTTGATGCTTTCTATTGTGTTTGTGCCACTATTACTACTCTAGGCTATGGAGATGCAAGTTTCTCGACCACCAGTGGCAGAATCTTCGCGGTATTTTGGATACTGGCCAGTACCATTTGTGTGGCTCAGTTTTTTTACTACCTTGCTGAAATGTACACAGAAAGCAGGCAAAGATCATTCGTAAAATGGGTTCTCACACGAAATATTACGTGCTCGGATTTAGAGGCAGCAGATCTTGATCATGACAATGTTGTCAGGTAAATTTTAATCATCTACTACAAATTCAATAATGCAAATAACTAATTTGAGCAAAAGTCTGAGTTCCTTGCTGGCGTTTTCTTTTTGCAGCGCTGCGGAGTTTGTCGTATACAAGATACAGGAAATGGGAAAGATCAGCCGGGAGGATGTTACGGCTATCTTGGAAAGGTTCCGGAATCTTGACGTCGATCATTCTGGAACTTTGACAACGTCTGATTTAGCTCAGGCCCGAAGTTAGGGGGGGTTTTGCTGCTTGTTTCCGAGTATTACACTTACATACTTTAGTCTTGTATTACTCGTACGCACCGCTGTTACTTGCTGATATTGCTGAAGTCTTTTCTGTTGGCTTCAACCATGAGTGAATGTCTCTCCTTTGCAAAAAGTAATTCCAAAATGTGGAAGTCATGTATCCCTGCGCGAATCGTTGCATCTAGCGGCAGATGCTAGATGCTAGATCGTCATGCTGCAATTTGCCAAGTACTATTAGTCAGATGGTCTGCGACATCAGCTTCACAAAATTGTTAAATTTCATCGTCGATCTGTTGGAGTCTCACTTTTATATGACAGCATTCGTTACCCAAGTGCGTGTAACTAAGTTTGCGGTTTGCGACCTGAAATGTTTTGTCCATCGATGATTTTAAGTTCCTAAATATATCTGAACAGCACGATCATAGCCATCATACAAACGGACTTGATTATGTTATGTAGTTTCGAATCATCTATGAAGTTATTGTATATAAATTCATGAATGACCACATTCTTCAAGTGCATATTGATTGGCTTAGACGTTGAAGAAGAATGATTCCAAAAATCCATCTTAATTCGGTAAGATGATTCGCTAAGTTATCGATGACGGTTCCTTCATTTAATTTGAGGTACCTAAGATATTGAAACCTTCCAATCTCTTGTGGTTTCAACAGTGTCCTTAGGATTGCTTGAACATTTATCTTCATCTGCAAATGAGAGCAAGAAATGAGTAGAATTCAATGTCGATGCTCGCTGTCTCTCCCTTCTCCAGATCTTTCTCTTTTGGCCTAGATAATTCTGGAATAATTTAGTCCTTTCTTCATCCAAGCAAGTTGTAGCGTAATAATTACTGTTAGAGATATTTGTATTGGAGATGGGAAAGTCGGTTGATTACACCCCATAAATGGGATTGCTTGCTCTCCTACGTTTCCCTATCTTACTCCTCCCTATCTTACTCCTCCCTTGAGATTCATTGAATTTTCCTGATGAGTAATTTCCTTGCAAGATCTCTAATTTGATTATACATCAAAACCGATTGTTCTCCCCCAATCTTTATTAAAGATATGCTAATGAGGACATCAATTTCAATATTGGGGGATAGATTACAATCTTCACAAATGTAAATTGCTTTTATATTATCCTCACCAATGAAAAAGCATGCAATATTAAGCAAAATTTGTTGTTACCCGAAAATTAAGACATCATGGCTAATCTTCAACTTTTGAAAAACATTTCGTGTGGTGCTTTTCTTAACCTGTCCAATTTCTCTTTTTCATAGTTTTTGTTTTGTGGGAGAGGAACAAACTAGTTACTTCATGGGCCAATGGAATTCTCTAGTATTAAATATGACTTCTTGAAAGATCTTTATAATCTTTTGTAGAAGACTCTATGTTAAACGCATGCCTCTTGAAAAGCCCAAGCGCATGATTGGTGCTTATCACCTCCATTGCATAATTTAAAATTTGATACTTTAGGTTATTGATGCACAAAACACCTTTATTTCTAATTGTAATCAATATTCTAGATCCTAAATACAAAGTACTCTTTCCACCTAATTTCTCTTGGTTGTTGCTATCAACTTCATCTAATACAATGAGGATTTTCTTATTACAGAGGACTTCTCCAATCCATTCATAACCAATTTCACCAATGCTTCTTTTTCCTACATGAACGCCAATTTCAGATAATAACTTTTTTTGCAACTCAACTCAGCCATCAATTATTGACAATTATGCTGGCAGAAGAACGCTTCCAAGTGCCAAAAGTTGGCACGAAGGGACACTTAAGTGTTAAAAGTTACGAAAGGTACACTTAAGTGCCACATTCAAAAAGAAATGGGACACTTAAGTGCCACTCCGGCCAAAATCCGGCCAAAGTGCTGACGTGGACAATTTCCGGCGAAATCAATCCAAAACGACGCCGTTTCGCATGCTGATGTGGCCAAATAGTGAAAAAACGACGTCGTTTTTGTGTTGACGTGGCAATAAAATAATGTAAAAATTAATTAAATTTAATTTAAAACTAAATTTATTTAAAATATTTAAAAATATTAATATTAATATTAAAAAATCAAGAAAGTTAAATTTAAACTAAAAATTTAAAAAAATTTTAAAAATTTTTTTAAAAAATGGAGGGGTGGCTACGGTGAGGGCGAGCCCTCGGTCGCCGCCGCCGCCGCCTCACCGGCGGCGCCACGTCCCGGGGGAAGGGTCGGCGGGGTCGCGCCCCCAGCCCCGGGCGGCGAGGGCCCGCGAGCCCTCGCCGGATCTGGCGAGGGCCGCCGACCCTCGCCGGATCTGGGCGAGGGCTCGCGGGCCCTCGCCGCCGGTCGGCCGGGTCGCCGCCCCCCCGGGCCCGACGACCCCGCCGACCCTTCCCCCGGCCGGGGCCGCCGCCAGCGCGCGACGGGCGGGGCGAGGGCCGAGCCCTCGGCCCGCATCCAACCCCTCCCTTTATTTTTATTTTTATTTTTTTAAATTTAAATTTAAATTTTTAATTTTAATATTAAAAATTATTATTTTTAAATGTTTAAAATAAATTTAATTTTAATTAACTTTTATATTATTATTTTTCCACATCAACATTAAAACGACGCCGTTTTGTTTTTATCTCGCCGGAAATTGCCACGTCAGCGTTTTGGCCGGATTTTCGCCGGATTGGCACTTAAGTGATCCATTTCTTCCGATTTTGGCACTTAAGTGTACCTTTCGTAACTTTTGGCGATTAAGTGTCCCTTCGTGCCAACTTTTGGCACTCCGGGGTCCGCGTGTCCAATTATGCTTCAATGAGAAGAGAGTTGATTAAAGACGATCTTGGCAAGAGTTGTCTCACCAATCACCTCATGTCATGAATTTGAATGAGCCGAACACAACATGAGTCAACATGAGTTCAATAATGGGGTGCGTGGAAACAACAGGCGTAAGTCCTCAGCTTCCTCTTTGGGAAAGTTTGGACCTTGCGGTCCTGTTTCTGATGGGGGGCAATGCAAATCTTTTTGTGAAGCCATTCTCTCTTCCATGGCTTTGTCAGGTAAATTAGACAAAGCCTTAGACAAAGCCCACTGTCTCATTTTCAGCTCCAAGAAGTAGACATGCATGCCATCTTTCTTGTTTTTTGGAGTCTCCTCATGATCATCTGACCTTTCTGGGATGGATTGCAGATTAATCAGTGTCTTAAAAGATCATGAATCTCTTTTCATGTGTGATTGCATATCTGGTGTCTCCCTTCAAAGCAGAGATCCATTCATGTCCTCCTAATCTTGCCATTTGAGTTATAGGATGAAGTTTTGTTTAGTCCAGACCCTCTTGGCATTGTTTAATTCGTTCATTTACATGCCCGGCTGTGTTTCATCTGCAATATTGTGTCTGCTAGTACGTATTGGTCAATATTGATTGAAATTGTCCTTGGTCTTTAGAAAAAAAAAAAAAAAAAAAGCAATGTCCGAAGGGAAACAAAATCTCTCTATCATCACAATGAACAAGCCTGAGACTTGTTTCAGGCTAATTTAAGGTTAATGGGGAGTGAATGCTGCGAATTTTCACCTTCCACTCTGCACCACATAGTGACCAGACATTAGATTATGGTACAGGGAACTCGAGCTCATGGCGAAGTTTGAACACACTACTGGATGATAAACAAGACGACAGAAAATTCATGGAATGTCCCTCGACTGATTGCTGAATGCTCCAAAAATGCAGGCCGCTTAATGAGGACGAATCTGCAGCATTTGATATGGCCTATGATGATACCAGAGAATCCTTGATTGGGAATTCATTTGATGCTTCGAATCATCCCAAGGAAACAATGCAGTCCAAAGAAGAAGACACTGCCCGAAATTCTCCTTCAGCAGATAATTTCCCCGAGCAGAATGGCCCTGAACCTCGTCTTCTCAAGTCTACAAAAGAACCCACACTTCAAAAAAATCCTAATAGTTTTGGCTGCATACCTTGGTGTAGGAAGTTTTTGTTTCTTCCTCCTGAGGAACCAAATCTCGGGCAAAGACGAATGGTCTACTTGATGCCCTTTACTTTTGCGTTGTTACCATGACTACCCTGGGATATGGAGATCTCGTCCCAAGTAGCACATCAGCGAAACTGCTAGCCTCGAAATATGTTTTTGCAGGAATGGCTCTTGGTGGGCTGATACTGGGCAAAGCAGCCGATTACATTCTTGAAAAGCAGCAACTTCTTCGAGTAAGAGCTATGCACATCAATGAAATGGTTGGTCTGGCTGAAATCCTGAAGGAGGTCGAAGCCCACAAAATCAGATATAATTTTCTCACTTCCCTCGTTCATGTTGTGGTCCTCACTGTACTTGGAACTGTGTATATGTCAGTCACTGAGAAATTTAAATTTGTCGATGCTTTCTATTGTGTTTGTGCTACTATTACTACTCTGGGCTATGGAGATCAAAGTTTCTTGACCACCAGTGGCAGAATCTTTGCCGTGTTTTGGATACTGGCTAGTACCATTTGTGTGGGTCGGTTTTTCTTCTACCTCGCTGAACTTTGCACAGAAAGTAGGCAAAGATCGTTCACAAAATGGGTTCTCACACGAAATCTTACATTCTTTGATTTAGAGGCTGCTGATCTAGATGATGACAAAGTTGTCAGGTGAATTTTAATTATCTACTACAAATTCAATTATGCAAATAAACTAATTTGAGCAAGTGTTGAGTTTTTTGCTGGCGCTTTCTTTTTGCAGTGCTGCGGAGTTTGTAGTATACAAGCTACGGGAGATGAGAAAGATCAGCTGGGAAGATGTTACCACAATCTTAAAAAGGTTCCGGAATCTTGACGTCGATCACTCTGGAACTTTGACAACCTCTGATTTAATACGCCCTGCCATTACTTGCTGATAATGCTGAGATTTTTCTGTTGGCTTCAGCCATGAGGAGACATTCACCCCTATCTAGAAAATCACTGGCAAAAAGTAAATCCAAAATGTGGAACTAATGTCTTCCTGCCTGAATCACTGCATCTAGCAGCAAATGCTAGATACAAGGTGTTGGATGGTCTGCGACATCAGCTTCACAAAGTTGTTGAGTTTCATCGTCGATCTGTTGCAGCCTCACTTTTACATGACAGAAGTCACTAACATGGTGCGTGCAACAAATTCTGCAGTTTGCCAACTGAAATGTTTTGTTCATTGATATTTTTTCAAGTTCCCAGATCCATCTGAACAGCACTATCATAGCCATTATGCAAACGGACTTGATTTGAATCAGCTATCCTCATTTATTAAAACTTCAACAACTGGTAACTGGTGATTTAAGCTGTCTAAAATACCAAACCACCTACTCATCCTATTTCAGCAGACAGAATCATAAAATCATAGACCTTCCCACCAAACCTTACTGTTCCTTTACTGTCTTATATGATCAAATACAAATATCCACCAAATTTGACAGATCCTCCCACTAAGCACAACTGATAAAATATAAAACCTTTAGCAAGTTAAGATGTACATGCAACGCTGACCCATTCGTGATCCAATCACATGACTGTGCACGACTCAGGGTTCTCTTCACTGAAGTAGTCCGCGCGGTTCGTGTTATAGCCCCTATTCACAACATAACTGCTCTCACCGTAATAAGCCGGCACCCCATGATAGTGTGGCATGGCACCGTATCCTTGGTAATACATCTGAGGCGGCGGGTAGTGCGGCGGGTAGTACATTCCGCCTGGATAAATTGTAGGATATCCCGAAGCAGGCTCGACCATATACTTTTGAACTTGCGGTGCGTCCTTCTTTTCGCCATCTCCTTTAGGCTTTTCTCCTCCTCCGTCTTTCTTTTTCTCACCGTCTTTCGGTTTTTCTGCAGCTGGTGCGTCCTTCTTCTTGTCGCCGTCTTTTGGTTTATCCCCATCTTTCTTCTTCTCTGCCTCCTTCGGCTTCCCGCCATCTTTCTTGTCCCCGTCTTTCTTGTCACCGTCTTTCTTGTCCCCGTCTTTCTTCTCGGAGACCATTTCGATGCTCTCCACTGTTTTTCCGCCTTTGCTTTTAATTTTCTCGAGGATTCTCTCAGGACAACAGCTTACCACAACGATTTCCACCTTGTTCTGCTTCTCCTGGTACGTTTGGTCTCGGATTTCTATCGTTCTCAAAACAATAACACTGATACATTAACTTTCCTTTCTACAGCAATACTACTTACAGATTCTAATTCACCAAGGTCCTCATCCTAAACGCATAATTAGTATAGGAACAATGTGTGGGAGACTTTCAATTTTGGAAGAAACAGAATTACCGTGTACGAAATACAGCAGCCCAGGATTAGAAATCCAGACATACAGTCGTTAGTTCATTATGAATTTGCAAAACATTTAGCATGAAAGCTCTATCTATCGTCGATTGTGATTACCTCACTGAAGTCATATGAAGTCTGCGGTGGTAAAAAAGAAAAAGGGGAAAAAAAAAAGTACAACCATTGACACAAGCAAGGTAAGACTCACCAGGGAATTTGCAGATCACTTTCTTGATCTTCTTGTAGCAGCGATAGCACCCCAGATCGACCTTGATGACCATTTTTACCTTCTACACTCCACAGTCACACACACAAACGCACAAACACAGAGAAAGTGAGTGAACAGCACAAGCAAAAATCTTTTGTGCTCTGCAAACAAAACGAAGCTAAAAGAAGAGGAAAGCATGGCTCTTTTTGCCACCAGAAGAGTGAGAAAAATCTATCTTTTATGCAACAATGCAAAAGAGCTGATCATTTGTGGGTTACAATAATCTTTCTGTCAGTTAGAAGGAGTCCTGACAAATTGAAAGTATGAGGAATGTAATATGCACCTTCTCAGCCATTGCTCTCGTCTTCGGTGGGCTATGCGAGATCTGATCTCTCAAGCTTTAGGAGGAATATGACAGATTGTGGAATGATTCCCTCTCTCTCTCTCTCTCTCTCTGAGAGAGAAATGAAAGCTCAAGGGAGATGAAGAGAGAGATGATAGTGAACTGCGAGGGCAAGATCCAAGAGGGTCACGTCCATATAAACGAGGACAAGGAGTTCTCGCGTCATGTGAACATGTAAGCCTCCGGGCAGCTTCCAATGGGCCGATGGCACGTGCCGGTTAGCGGTGGGAAATTTCATGGTTGTCGTTTGATGACTGCCAAGACGCTGTTGCCACAGCACCTCACCGAATGCACTCATTCGGGCCATTGAAAATCTGGATCCTTGCTGCATCGAATTCAACGGATGAGATCGTCAAGTATAATTATTTTTGTCCGGTGGTTGTGGGGTCTGATGGTGCCGGCCCCCTTATGATATCTTTCTTGATATGCATGATCTGGTCCCTGATGGAAACTTCCCACCTTCCAATTCTCTCCCCGGTGATTTCTCACATACCCAGAAAAAAAAAAAAAAATAGTGATGTCGATTCTACGGCACGTCGTCAGCTTTAAGTTGCAATAATTGACTGGGGAGTCCTCTTTCCCTTCGGCTCCACATGCCCTGTCACCCTCGGTTCACAGGAACATGGAAACGAATCTTGCTATAGGTAAGTGTCCTATTTTCCGTGTCAAATTATCAATTACAGATGTCGATGTCCTTCACCTGCAAACTAAACTAATAACAAAATGTGGGCATCCTTTGTATTTATGATCCACTTGGTCAGAACGATAATTGAATGATGTTTTCTCGGATTGCAGATGATATAGCTTTAGAGATGATAGGTATGCAAAAGGGCATGTGCAAATTGTTACTAGGACTTTCGATTTGTTAGGCGTTTCAATATGTATGGCTAACTTAGGTTTGTCTTGTTGGGTCGAACTCAAAATTGATTTTTGTAGCTTCATGTATCTAATGAGATGCACCTTGTAAAACTCAAAAGTTAAGATAGGTGAGTCTTACTGCTTTTGTGCAGTGGTAATTGGGCTTCAAAGTTCCACGTCAAGACTTTTGTTCCGTGATGACTTTGGAGTGATGAGGACACTTAAATTAGGTTTTGGAGACCAAATTGGCAATCCTGATAGAAAAGGCAAGTGGTAAAAGCATGGCCTTCTACCCCAATAAAGGGCTGGGTCCAAACCACCAAACGCTTCGGATAGGGACGAGTTTCCCCCTAATTTACTGTTTGCGTGTGTGATGAGGAAAGCCTGCCGTACCCAATTGGGGGCTAGTCAGCAGTGGTCCAAAACTTCTTAGGAGGTGGGATCCAATTGCTGACCAGAATGCAATCAGATGGTGCCGAACTGATCTAGAAGATCTTACTGGAAATCGCCGGTCTCGAGCCAGTTATTAGCCGCCGGCGGCGAGGGCAACAACCTGCCGGGCCCCAATGTGATTCGGCGTTCGCTCCGATCCAATGACCGGTCACACTGCGAAAGGTTTGACTCTCATTGTTTTAATTAAGATAATGCGAAGCACAGATACAACGTGCCAGGCGTTTTCTTTACTGTGGGTGCTGACAAAGGGACAACTTGTGCACGAACAATGGTGATCTCCTTTTGTATCGTGGCGTCTTAGCTGGCTCCGTGTCTGAAAAGAACTCTCCTCTGCTTTTTGACCAAACGAGCAATATGGAATCTGAAGTCATCATTAGCCCACGAATTAAAGAATGGGAGTTGAGAAAATTGGACAAAGACGGGAGGTTTCATGCCGTGGTTGGGAAGAGTGAAGTCATCTCGCTCGACTTTCGACTTCCAGAAAACCCGAGATAGTTTGGGAGAATATCGAATTGAGGAATTTGTTTTTTTTTAATAGATAATTTGATTGAAATTGTGCTTTCGTCAGAACTTGGTCACAAACAACGAAAAAGTCGACAGTAAATGAAGGTGGTTGTTGCAAAAAAAAATAAATGAAGGTGGTTGATTCTTGCGCGATCAATTTTGTAAGAGTTTTACGACAAATAGGAAAAGGCCGACGGCTGATGGTCATATGACGTAAAGCCTGCAATTCACACCTATCCAAGCGTGGAAATTTTATGAAAGGTGTGTGGTTGAAATTGGTGGAAGGACAAGAAAAGGAAGAAACAGAACCCCTCGCTGGCATTCAATAAATTCGTAGTAATATAATGTTGGTGTCTAGTACAACAAATCCACATAAGTACTTCTCTTAAAAAAAAAAAAATTATTATGTGATAAGGAGGACGGTGAACATAAGTTCATGAAAGATGAGAACAAATGCATGTAAAAAAATGTACTTTTTATGTGCGTATACTTGACAGTAAGGTGAATAGAAAGTTAGGTTGTGGAATTGGATATGTACCAGATCCACATAATCATTTGGTATTTGACAAATTATGCGTGATTTTTGGAATTTGGTGGAGTGATCTGATAGCAATAGAAGGCCATGCATGAAACATGGACAAGACATATTGACCCTCTCCTACTGACGTTTTCTTTTTTCTAAAATTTTTGACCCGATCTCTCCCTTGAATTATTTTGTTTGATTGTGCCTAATAATGCATACAATTATTGTCCATCTACTGTTGAACAACCTTTGCTTTTATGTAAGTGGTTTTACTATTCTTCTTTGCATTTTCTCATTCTTTTAAGAAGTTTATGGAATCTTATGTAGAAAGATGGATTTTTTTTTTTTTAAATGTAAGTGCCAAATCACATGTTCATTACAAGCCAAAGCACCCAAAAAAAAAAAAAGTATGAAAAAACAAAGAAATAATAAATGCACTTGAACTCTTAAAATTATTACGAAAATGTGATTGAATTTTAATATTTCTAGATAGTTAATAAAATTTTAAAATTTTTCAATTAATGCTATCGAGTTGAAGGCGATATTTCCTTATGCTCTTTAAAGACATAGTTGGTGCCTTAGGAAAAAAAAAACTTGAAAAAGTATTCACAGAATAGGCTGAAAATGAAAAAGAAAGAAGCTAAAATCTTTAAGAAAAGAAAAAAAGAGGCTGAAAAATTAACTTCTTCAATTACAACGATTCTGTGGACTTTGCCAAGACACCTTGGAACGGTGGAGCTAGCAAGTGACTTTGAGCTCGTGAACTCACAATCGGACAACCGACAGATGTATACCATAAAATAAACTCTTACCAAATTTAGGTGATATCAGTGAAACTCATGAAATGCGATCGGACCAAGCGACCCCCAATCAGGCAAGCAACTCCCTGATTAAGTAGGTATTGGCCAACTCAGAGTAGTCTGTAATCTTAACAAATATGTAGAACCTACTTTTGTCGGTAGATTGCTGTTAATTGGCTTTATACTCATTAGTATAATCAATTATTGGCGTGCTTTTCGTAATGCTACCTACCAAAGTGATTGACAAGCTCGTGAGCGCCTTTAGATCTGTTCGCCGCGGAAAGGCAAAGAGTGAAAATGGGAGGATGTTTTGTCCTTCTAAGAAAGGTGGGGTTGGGTTGGGGCAGCTACGTCAGTGGAATGAAACTGGTATACAAAACTAATATTCAGTGGGGTGCGGTCTACTTTTTAAAGTGTGAAAGTTTGATGTTGGATAGAGCTGTAACTCATTATAATGGGACAAGTAGTAAGTGGCGTTTGGCCTTTTTACATTGATAGGCCATGTATATGGATTTAAGGGACGGATGGGATCTGTTGTTTAAATGGCTCAAGTAATATTATCTGATCGTTACATGCATGGCTTTTACTCTCCTCTTCATTGAAGAAGATGCTATCTTTTTATAGTTCTGTTGCTTTTTGTTTTTTTGTTTTTTTTAAGACAGCACTTGTGTGGTGTCTTGTGTGGTGTCTCGACAAACTTTTGTGGATCTCGACTAGTTCATCTCTTGGGGCGATCTTAAAAGCGCGCTCCCTACATCGACCTAATGTATTTAGGATTTTATTCCTAAAGTGCCTCAACAAGGTTTGAATCCAAAACCACGAGGAGAGGATCACACTCCATCATCTATGCCAACATCTTGATTTTATAGTTATGTTGATATTTATTTTTCCCAGTGAAATTGAAAGGGATAATGATATAAATGATCCTTAAACTTTGGCCTAATGCGTCATTTGATCCTTGAACTTTAAATTTGTTCAACATGATTTATGATGTGTAATGTCATGCTTGAATTTTTAATTTATTTAATATGATCCATTGACTTTTGATAAATGTTCAATTTAGTCCGTGAACTATATGGAAATGTTCAATGTAGTTCTTTCATTGATTCAAGTTTAGGGATAACATTAAACATTTTCATATAGTTCATGGACTAAATTAAAAATGTACTAAAAGTTTAGGGACTACATTGAATAAATTAAAAGTTTATGGACGATATCGCACATTGAACCAAAGTTTAGAAACCATATTACACATTAAGCCAAAAATTGGGGATTATTTGTGTCATTTAACCAAATTAAAATAGCAAATAGATTGAAGATGAAGATTATTAAATTTGGTATCTCGAGGAACTCCATTCGTCAACAAAATATTTGCCATAACAAGCTTTTTAAGTAATTCAAATTCATTTTTCTTTTAGATTTTGAATTTCATATTGTGCACAAAGTTATGAGATTCAAAAAATGTTTTTTTTTCCTTCCCCCCTCTTTTTTTACACGAGGGTGTGGACAAGACATTACTTTTTCCCTGTTTCCCGCAAATACTTTCTTTGGTGATATACATTATACATTTCTGATTATAATTTTACAAATGTCACATTGTTTGAATCATAAGCGTTTTGTTTCTATGTTTATTATTATTGTTTTATTTGTTCATTAAAGAGAATAAAATTATGTGAAGTGTTCACCTTTCTTATTTCTTTGTCTACAGTTGATGGAGCTTTTCATAAGTTTATTATCGAAGTGTGTTGAATTTGACATGCTAACCATCATAATTTTGTTCGAGCAGGTTACTGTACAAATAACCCTAGAGCCTGGTGCGTGCACTATTTACTGTAGATTATAATATAAGCTGGTAAACTCATAAATCAAGTAAGACACGAATCGAAACTTTAGAGGGTGACCAAAATATAATATCATTTACGCTTTGCAATGTTGAAAAAGAAGCTTGTATCATGTCGTGCTCCCAATCAAATCACATAACTGATTTATTAACTGCTAAACTAATGTCATGAGTTTATCTGGTTTGCCTTATATAATGATGTGCAAATGCTTCAACACGATCTGTCATGGGAAGCACTAGGGTTTGGCTCATTCGACACTTTTCAACCGAGCATTTTCTTATTGGTGCTAGATCACATCAGAACAGAGGGCTAACCATGAATTTGGGCTGGACTATATCTACAAGTTCCAATTGAGGCCCAAGTCCAACAAATTGTCAAGTATTGCGTTTTCAGTGCAGGATGTTGAAGTGGCTCTTAATCAGACGGGAAAAAGGGGGAAGGATGCAGTGCAGAAAACCGTTCAAGCTCAGGCATTGGAGCCACACTCCCCCCCGGCCTTCTCGTTGGCTTTAATTCCTGTTCCGGTTTGAAGTGGCTTCCCTGTTCCCGTTCCTGTTTCAAGTGGCTTTCTAGTTACTCTTCCTGTTCCTGTTGGAATGAATAGCTCCCCAGCATTCTCCGCTGTGGTCCCGGTTCCTGTTCCTGTTCCTGTTCGAAGTCGCTTTCGAAGTCACTTTCCTGTTCCTGTTCGTGTTTTCGTTTAGAGTGACTTTTAATCAAATTGTAAAATCTTAAAAAAGTATTTGAAATGCTTTTGGAACACATATCTACTTGGCCGACCCCAACCACGTGCAAATCCAAGAAACACTCAATTCCATCAAAGACAAGTCCTTGATTGGTGGATTAGTGGACCACATAAGTCGTGTTCTTGAAACACCTCCGATTTCTAGCTGTGGACATGTGCGCACATTGAAACTTTTCAACTTCCTCATGCTTGGAGGGCCCGGTGGCTAGCGTTTGCCGAAATAGCTAAGGAAGACTCGTTGAGGGATTCTCCAAATCTATTGAATTGGAGGGCCCGGTGGCTGGTGTTTGTCAAGATAGCCAAGGAAGATAGCCAAGGAAGACTCGTTGAGAGATTCTCCAAATCTATTGAATTGGAGGGCCCGGTGGTTGGTGTTTGTCGAGATAGTCAAGGAAGACTCGTTGAAAGATTCTCCAAATCTATTCGTGCTACTTCACCCATGCAAGGGGCGGTACAAGTTTTAATTGAAACCCTAAAGCATGAGAAAATATTTAGTGCTCACTTACCGAAGCCCAATTACAGCTCGACACGTGTAAATGACCGGGACAAATATGAAAAATAAAAAATTTAGCTGGAATTTTCTCTCTCTTCCTCTCTCTCTTCCCCATATCCGCCATTCACAGCCGCCGCCGACCACCGGCAAGCTCCCCATCTCCTCCATTCACAACCACCGACGACCGCCGGCAAGTTCTTCTCCGTCCTCAGCCGCTCATCCAGGCCCCCACCATCTCGTTGTCCTCTTTAGATTCATTCAGATTTCCAGATCCGTGGAGAGTAAATCAACCTCTTCATCTTCGCTCGCGGCCAAAGCTCGACGGATGGGTTTAGATGACGCGGACGATGGAGCCTTGGTCGCGAGAACCCAGATTTCCAAATTTATGGAGCCCTGGCCGCGAGCGGTTTAGATGACGCCGACGGAGCCTTGCCGCAAGCGCCCAAACTTCCAGATCTGGAGCCCCAAAAGACATTGCACTGGGATCCTTCTCACCACCCGGCTACCTCCACCTCGTATTGCTGCAACAATCGACTTGAACAGCAGAGAGAAGATGGAACCCAGATCTGCACTTCTTTTTTTTTTTTATGGTCTGCTGATGATGTCTGCTTGGAGAATAAAAAATTAGGGAGATTTATTATTTTTGCTCCGTCCTGTGAAAATCCCCTCCCGCGGAATGTATAGGTTCCAAGGGGAAATCCTGCCTTGCCCATGCTTTCGTTACTAGTGTCGTTCTTGCTTCGTGTGCTCATGGCTCTAGATCTAGCCACGCACGAGCCACCGCGAGCAATGTGTGCTCGTTGGTAGCGCAGCTGTGAGCCACCCCGACAACAGACGGAGTGGCTCGGCCATGGCTTCTGACGGAGTCGTCGGCGCTCTCGAAATTCTGGAAATCCGAGACCCATGGCCACCGGCGAAGTGCTAGGAACGGAGTAGAAGAGAGAAAAAAAAAGGAGTGAGTTTTTATTTTTTAATTTATGTCCACGTCATCAACAGGTGGCAATTTGTGATTGGCTTTCAATAAAAAATGCGTGCCACATCAGATGACGTGGCAGTAAGTGAGCACTGAATATTTTCTCCTAAAGCACCTTTTGTAGAGGAGGAGAGAGGAGGAGAATCTAACAATTGAGTTAGACTGCTTAACATTACATATCCAAGTTTGACTTCGTGGGTTCAACCAAAAAAAAAAAGATAAAGTTTGACTTCGTGGGAGATTCGTGTGTGGTTAGCTGAGTGTGCTGGCTAATTTTGTCGCGGACCAAAGCCCATGGATGCAACTCTTTACCTTCAAATTGGGTTGTTTCACTTCCTCAATATCTTTTAGATCTTTTATGTACTGAAGCCCATTTTATGGGTCCACTAACGCTCCTACTTGAATGAAGCTCCTATATTTCAGACCCAAAAAAAAAAAAAAAAAAAAAAAAAAAAAATTCCTTATGCTTGATAGCCTGAATCTCTCAAGGGGTGCACATTTCGTCACATATAATGCTCTTAGATGTGGAAGTTGAAGCCCATCAAATTGAAATTCTTGTAGGGAAGACCTATAGAGCTCTAAACATGACAAATTTCTTAGGTTTGGATAGTGACGCAATTGAATTGAAATTGTTGAGGCCTAACTTTTGCAGAGACAAGGGAAGTTGAGGATAGGTTTTGCGAGTCCAATCCAAACAAATAAAGTTGGTTTAGCAGAAGAAGGGAAGCCAGCTTAGTAGGAATTGGAACAATGCGAAGTCCGAAACTTAATTTAAGTCAATTTAGATAACCTCCCAATCCACCTTGGCTCACTGATACAAAACTTATCTCCTCCTCCTCCCCAATCATTTAGCTTCAACTCAACCAAATTATTCAAGTTTGAGAGATTTAGAACTTCCCGCAATGATTTAGATGACACTGTAAGATGGGTTAAACTTGTTGGGAGTGTTGGCAACTCTTGAATCTCATCACAATTCCTCGACTCCAATCTTTGCAAGCGAGAAGGTATGGCAACGGTCTTTGGAACTTCACTAACGCCAGTTTCTGATAGTTTTATGATTCTTTAAAAGGGCAAACTTCCAATTCCAGAAGCAAGTTGGCCTTTTTAATTTAGTTGATTGACTTGAAGAACTTCTAGATTTTGAAACATTCCTATTGCACTAGGTAACTCCCATGTTGAATCTAATTCATAAAAAAAAACCATTGTGAAAGCACACCTCACGCAATCATTTCAACTTCCATAAAGAATCTGGGAATTTCATAAAGTCATGATTTTGTATAGAGAAGTGCTTAAGATTCACTAGGTCCTGATTTTTTCGGGACAATCTTCCAAACAAATGCAATCACTCATCTCCAAGTCAGTCAAACACTTCAACTTCCCAATAGAGCTGTCAATTTTGGTCAAATTAATACAATTTTTGAAAATAAGTCTCTCTAAATACGACATCCACAAAAGTCTGGTGTTCTGATTATGCCGTTATAGCTTTCTAGAATAAGCACTTTCAATTTTCTTGTCATCTGTCAAAATGAATGCAATATTCAATGGATTGACGCTTAAATACTACATTTAAAGAAATACAAATAGAAATAAGTGTGTTGAAATTTTACAAGTATCATAAATAAATTGCAAACATAATAATATGTTTAGCAACATTGTGGTAAATTTGTAAACGCACACTCTGCTTATCATTTGGATATTTTCTTTTGCTGATGATCTCTAAATACCACCTCCTAACGTTTTTTTTTCGTGTGAGGAAAGGAAACTCATTCTGGAATCAATTCGAATCGGATCGTTGAAATAGGAGAGACATATAGCAACGTTTGATCAGGAGTAGTTAATTAGGATCTTTCATATGAACATAACATCACTACCTTTTTTAAACAAAAAGAGAAAGAGAGGCGGCTCATTCCCTCGATATGTGAATATGTAATGGTTGAGAGTCATAGAAGGTGGTCGCCACAGCACATCAACAGGAAATAATGGAGTAGTTATATAGCTTAACCAATTAAACGCTATAAGACGATGAGGAAATGGTTGAAATAGAGAATAGTTTTTATAGGCCAATAAGGAAAAATCACGAGCAGAACCTTGCTTATCATCAAGTGCTTGCAACAAGAAAAGTCGAAGCATATTGAGCATTCTCGAAATCTATCTCTTTGACACTACATTGCAGTCAATTAAGTGCTGATCTTGAGAGTTAGTAAGAGTGCCAAAACCATTTGTAAATACATGAGAGAAGAGGTTGTACTTAGAGAGAATTTAATTGTTTAGGTGAGACACAAAGTGTGCGAATAATTATTTGCAAACACTTAGAAGTGTTGTTAATAATTTTGAAGAGAACAAGTCTATCATGTTGTGCACAAAGTTGGAGAACAGCTATTGAAAGGGATCTAATAGTAATTTAGGCTGCGCATGGTAACCTTCTCCAGTCCAACTATTTTTATTTTTTTGTTCTTTGGAACAAAAAAAAGAATAGAAATCCGTTTGATAACACCAAGTTATTTTTTTGTTCCCGGGAATAAAAAGTTAGCCGGGGAATGGTTTTGAAATAGAAATGAGAAATAAAAAAAAAGTTACTTTTTGTTCCCAGGAATAAGTTTTAGAAATAAGTGAATTTTTTTCTTTTATTAATCTCTTGCCGTTGCCGCTGATCGCTGTTGGCTGTTGCAAGCAGCAAGCCGGCCGCAGCCGGCCGCCGAGGCCGACGGACCGCCACCACCGCCGGAGGCCACCGCCGCCGCCCACCGCCGCCACTGCCGCCCACCGCCGCACGTCGCTGGCCGATCGGCTGCCGCCGGAGGCTGTCGTCCTCGTTGGGCCGCGGCGTCTCGCGGATCGGTCGGCAAAAATAAAAGACAAATAAATATAAAAAAGAAACTGTTTTTTACTAAACGTATTTCTATTCTTTTTCTATTTCTAGAGTAAAAATTTTGTGTAATTATCAAATGGATTTTTTTACATAGAAATTATTCCCCATAATATAAATAGAAAAGAAGCATTTCTGAAAAAAAAAACTCTTCCCCAGCCAAGAAGTGTTATCATTCGCACCCTTAGTCTATATTGAGATAGTCATAAAAGGAATCGAGTCAGCATGGTACAAGGTTCTACGCATATAACAAGGTGGCAATTGCACTACTGGCTCAAGTAGTGGATTTCAACCTAATTTGGCTGCAAGGGCTAGAAGAGATGAGAAGGCTTATCCTAGCTAAAACTCTATAAATAGCATTTGCAATTTCTCTTTTTCTAAACTGTATAATATCCTTGCTACAAATTGCCAGATTACTTGCACAAAAAAAAAAAAAAAAAAAAAAACCAAACAAACAAACAAATTCTTAAGTAAGGGGCTGATTCCGCAATATAAAAAAGCACTTCACTCACTCTTTTGTGTATTTGGACATAACAATATGGATTACCACGAGGGAGTTGTCAAATTTTGTATTACTACAGTCATGTGAATTGCAAGCCCTCTTAATAATTGAAAGGATTTTACAAAGGACATTGAAAGAAAATCATTATTTTTGAAAACTTTCTATGAGAATTTGAGATACAGTTCAAATCTTTACACTGTTGTTTAGTCTTTTAGCATTTGAAATTGAGTTTAACGTGAGCATATATACTTTATTAAGTTGAGCATGGGCATGGGTTGAGAAAATTGAATTGTCCTATTCTTAGGATAATTGCGCAATCTTCCCTAAAGTTATTGTATTGAAACTCGAATGAATCAAGTTATAAAATTTTTGATTGAACCAACATAATCTTAAACTTATGAGAGAAAATGCAGTCAAATCATTTCAGTCAAGTCTCGCCGGATTTATCTAACATGGCACTCTGATCATCTTTGGCTGTCTAAGTGTAACGACAATAGCAGGCATGACAAAACGATACTGTTTTCTTTTTCCTGATCTAAGCACCCCAAAGAGAGATAAGTCAATAAGCTTTTTGTAACTTAAATCTCTCCCTTGCCGGCACAAAAGAATCTAATGGGAATGCCATAGCGGGAGGTACCGCTTGTCACTTCCGTTTCATCAACAAGGCTATTTAAGAACTCGCAATGGACGACCACGCCGGCCAGGCCGAGCCGTCTTGTGTCCGCTGGCCGGCGCTTAGTACACTGTTTATGTGTCATCAAAATGGGATTGCATCTCCTTGATTTTCTCCTTTTGTTTGTTTACGGGATGGCTAAGAAAAATAGTCAATTCATCTTGCTTGCTCTTTTGGCTTTTCATAATCTCCTGCGTTCAAAGAGGATTCTTATTTCCAATTTATTATTATTATTTTTTTAATATGAAGACCATAAAATCAAATACTATTGGTCTATGAGAAAAACCAAAGTTGGCAAACGAAAGGCCTTTAAGAGTAAATAGGCCAATTTAGAGCACAAGAGATTTTCCGATACTTTTGACCGGGGTGATTAATTAATACGATCGAGAATTAAGATGGGACCTCCGCACAGACGCGAAGGGAGCGTATCTTTGAGGGTTGTGCGCGTATGTAGCGTACAAGTGGCCGATCCGGCAGCATTATAACGAGGTCTTGTATTGAATTTGCTCTACACGGTTCGGGTTGTTTCCTTTTTAAACATTTGCTTTACTTTTAATGCATTTTTTTATCATCATTGATATCGATGCTTCATTATTTGCGCACTTATGCATGGACGTTCAGAAATGCATAACCAGGAATGATGACCGACAAACCTTGAATCAAATAACGTTTTATTAAAATGGAGAAGATATTGTTAATAGGTGTTAAGTAAAACTAGTATAACCAAGTTCTCGATGGTTTGCAGAAATAAGGCGAACTTCTGCTCCTTACTTGGCTCCTAAGCTTATCTAGAATAGATTAGTGATGACTCTAGTTTCACTTAATTCATAATTGACGAGAAATTAAGTTGTGATCAGTAGAAATTTCAAGAGTTTGCACGACTACATTAGTAGAAAGTATTTTTCCTTTTTCTTTTATTTGTTTTGGGATATGTGCAACACAAGTCCTAAAACTTACAAGAAAAGTGTAATTGAGTGCTAAAATTTTCAAAAAGTGTAATCAAGTCCTAAAACTTGTCAAATTGGTTCAATTGAGTTTTAAAGTTAACATCGTCAAACTTACTAACGGAAAACACTGACGTGGTGTTGACGTGACATTTTAAATTATTTTTTATTATACACGTGGCTTTTAACATTATTTTTATTCTTGTTTAAATTAGATTTAAAAACAGAAAAGGAAAAGCTAAATTCATTTAAAAAAAACTGTGCAAAAAAAAAAAAAAAAGGCACCGGTTGTGCTTCCACTGTCGCCCATCACTAGAGTGGCGGGCGAGGCCTCGTCAGCCCCAAGCGAGGGCCGGCCACCCCCGCTAGGTCGGGCGAGGAAGCCCAGATTTGGGCACGCCGGCCCTCATGGGGGGCCGGCGACCATCGCCCTCCATGCGGGAGGCCTCATCGGCCCTCATGGGAGGTCGGCGACCATCGCCCTCCATGCAGGAGGCCTCATCGGCCCTCACGGGAGGTCTGCAACCATCGCCTGCCCTGGGCAAGGCCTCGCCGGCCCTCACCTGGGGTCAGTGATGCTCGTCCAGATCTGGGCGTCCCCGACGCGGGATTGGGTGGAGTCGTCGGTGGCGGCTGGGTGACGACGCCGCCACCAACGATAGTCCGGTCGTTAGGGAGTCAGCAGTAGGATGTCGAGGAACGGTAGCAACCTAGCACTGCAAAAGGGTCATGGCTGGTTTGCTGGGGACGGCGTCGGGGCTACGGCGGCACGGCTCGGTAGCAGTCCGATGCAGTGAGGGCGATGGAACCCCTGCCCTCCGGAACCTACTCACTTAGATCTGGACAGCGTTGGGGCACGACATTGGGAGTGCGACAGAGCTGAATCAAAACGCCCAAATTTGGGCGACCATCGCCAACCCCAGGCAAGGGCCGGTGAGGCCTCCCGTAGGGAGGACGAGGGTCGCCAGCCCCTCGTGAGGGCTGGCGTGCCCAGATTTGGGCGTCCTCACCCGACCTGGCGAGGGTTGTTGGGCCTCATTTGGGGCCGGCAACCGTCGCTGGCCCCTCCGGCGATGGGCGGCGGTTGCGGCAGAAATGCCCGTCGATGCTATTTTTTTTAACAGTTTTTTTTTTTTTTAAATTAAATTTTAGTTTTTCATTTTAAGATTTTAAATCTAATTTTTAAAAATTTGAATAAAAAATAATTTAAAAAAGCCACGTGTATAATAAAAATCATTTAGAATATGACGTCAGCGCCACGTCAGCATTTTTCGTTAATAAATTTGACGGTGTTAACTTTAGATTTCAATTAAACCAATTTGACAAGTTTTAAGACTTGATTGCACTTTTTGTAAGTTTTAGGACTCAATTGCACATCCTTTGTAAGTTTTAGGACTCGTGATGCACATATCTCATTTGTTTCCATTGAAAATGATCATTACGCTTCTTAAATAAATCAGAAGTCATTTTATCCACCTCCCACCCCTGTCGTAATTGGATCCTTGGACCCCGTGGTCGGTCCCTTTGCCCAGCAGCTGTTCTTGTTGAGTCTCTGGCGTCTATGATAGTTTGTGACTTCACAATATGGGGTAAGAACTGGCAATTTAAGTTCAGCTTTGTTGGCTAGGGACTTCAAATTTGAATGAGTTGGAGTGGTACTGGATTTCGAGTTTCCAAACGGCCCCATCTCCATGAAAGAGTCGACTTCCTCGCTCTTGGTTGGTGGTTACCGGTAACGACTCTCGTACTTTACGATGTAAAGAGTTAGCTTGTGATAATGTGTGGATTTCAAGAGGAGAATTATTATCTATCGTGCTCTACTTATCATACGATTAGTGGGAGCTCTTAGCGGAATGCGAAATAGCCCCAAAGTGCGCCGAAAGAATGAATTAGGTGATCTTCATGTTTCCAAATAAATGGAATTGAATTTGAAATTGACTGGTAATGCATGTCTAGACTTAATGACTCAAAGACTCATAAGCTTAATTCCAGTACTTGAGTCGATCAATATACTCGTCCATATACCGTAGCTTGTAATACTCGTCCTGTACATATAGATAAAGAAATAAAGTTTTATTAAAGCAAATATAATGCTATATTCAACTGAGGTTTAGCTCCATGTCGAGCAATCGAATTTAGTCCTATTCACACTTTAGAAGCTCTGTTTGAGGAAGCCCAGCTGTAGTTGGCCCAGTTTCACAATCTCTCTCTGGCGCACTTGTAACGGTCCGCAAACAAAGTGGCCAATTGGGTCGCGGAGGCCCTTCTTTCGAATTCCCTTCCGTCTTCATGGGTGACTCGGTATGTAGAGCGATTTCTACCCTCCAGTAGCTTCTCCATCGACCTCAGCTTCCTTTATCTTCGCCTTCTCAGTGTTGACCTTCCAGTGCGTTTGAGCCTCATCACTTCGTAGAAAACCCTTCTTCTCATCTCAGTCAATTCCCCGCCTGGTTTAATTCTTTCAACTGCTTAGGGCCTGCATGATAAAATTTCAGAAATGATTTCTCTCCCCGATTTCGTTTCCTAACAGGTTTGGAACAAAACCGTTTGGTAACGCAATTTGATTTTTCAATTTCTGAAACAAATTTCTATTCCGTAAACCGATTTGGAGGAGAAATCGAAGCTAAAAATTTTAGCTTCTCCAATTCTGAAACAGAAATAGAAATTTTTTTCTTAACTTTTCAATTTGGTCCAAAATATTTTAGATCACTAATATTGAAATAGAAATAGAAATAGTTAATTTTGTCCAAAATATTTTAATGATTTTTTAATATAATCATTTCAATCAATATTGATTGAAAATCTTAACCATTGGGCCAAATGGTGGGAATTGAATGAACAAGGCTTCATTTGTTGCACGTAAGAGATTTCACGAATAGTAATAGTCAACTTGTCATATTCATATCTAACGAGTCTTTCTTTATCTACTCTTCCGTAATATGCCGACAACGACTCTATCGGCTAACTATTTTTTTAATCATAAACTTCATATTGAGACGGTAAAAATGGGTCAAATCATTAGGGTTTCATCCAATTTTTCTTTTATAAGGAAAAGAGATCTAATAAGGAATCTATTGTTCTTGTAAGAGTGTTAATGAAAATATAGATTTTGATAATAAATTTTTAAATAATTCTAGTGTTGATAATTTTGAAAAAAAATTGGTGACAATTTTTGAACATGGTGAGGATTTTTTTAACAAAATTTGGAAAGAAATTGGAATTAGACTATTATAATCATGGCTATCATTAGACTTATTTGATTAATGTGAAATCAATTTCGGCAAAAACATAATGACATATTCACTACAATTGAATTTCAATTGATTTTTTTGCCACATTGTTTATTTTTTCGAAAGAAAATATTACGTAATAGGAAACGTAAGCACGTGTAATAGGAAATTCCATGAAATTGTATTTTCAATTTTTGTAATGTATTAGTATTATTTCAACTATTATTTTGTATTTGAGGATTTCCTATGTTGTTTTAGTATTATTTTGACTATTATTTTGTATTTGAGGATTTCCTATGTTGTTATCTAATCAATTTTTAATCAATTTCTATTCTTAGAAATAGAAATTTTATTGTTTTATCAAACGGATTTACTGTTCGAAATAGAAATTTTGAGTCGTTATCAAAACGGCTTTCTTTGCTCAGAAACTTGTCCGGAAAATAGAAATTGAGAAATCAATTTCTGGCTAGAAATCAATTTCTGAAACATAAATTTTGTCATGCGCGGCAATTGCATGCAAGGAGGTTGCGTCTTCTTATCTAGCCATGCATCCACCCGATCTTCCAGCCGATGAGTCTGCATGTGCTATGGAGCTTGGTTTCTAGGTCAATTGCTTCGGATAGGGGTTTTATTGAAGGGTTTCCATCAATTTTGTGAAAGCCCACCTCCTCGCTCAGATAATAATGGATCGGGAGGCACAGGAACATGAAGCGCGCCTTGCTGCTCTTTGTAATAGAATGGGCCGATTATGGGCAGACCAGGAAATTGAAGATTGGGTTGAAGAGGTTCCAGAATCCAAGTTAGCTGAATGCCGACTAGTCCTGGTAGGTAAGCTACATGCAAATCCTTCAGTTAATTTCTAGGCCTTTCAGACAACAATCAAGCGTACATGACGCAATGATTTAGTTGTAATTTACCAGCAAGAAGATGGTCTTTTCCTGTTCGAGTTTAATACAGAAGCAGAAAAACAAAGGATTTGGGATAATGGCCCTTGGAACTTCTCGAATCACCTACTTATACTTAAACCCTGGATCCCTAATACACTCCTACAGTGTTATGATTTCACTACCTGTGCGTACTGGGTGCAAGTTTTCGACCTACCATTAGAAAGGTACAGAAACAATGATAAGTCGAGCTGTGCAGCAGCTTGGTACAGTACTGGATGTGAAAATTGAAGCTAAAGATGGGAGCACTATCCGAACTGGGTGGGCTAAAATAGAGCTTAAATTGTCTGAACCATTAAAACCTGGGAAACTCATTAGAATTGAAGGGAGGCCTATTTGGTTGGACTTTCGGTATGAACGCTTACCCCATTTCTGTTACTCATGTGGTGTTATTGGACATTATGCAAAGTATTGCAAAGTTATCCAGTTTGATGAATCCAAGATGGATGATAGAGCTAATCTCTATTTCGGCCAATGGTTAAGGGCATAAGTAAGAGAGCACAGTCCTTTCTGGGAAGCATTCTATCATACACCAGTCAATGTAGAAGCAGAAAATGAAAGAGTACCTGAAACTCCTCCAGTCGCCACTTTGCTGTTACCAGCTATACCTGACCATTCAAAGGAAACTCCGGTACAGTTGGGGCCTCATCCTCATCAGCAAAGGCCTCCACATCTTGATTCAGCAGAGAACGAAACTGGGGGGATGCCACCACAGAAGTTACCTGAGATGAACAAGATGAAATCCTCTGGTCCAGATCATAATATTCTGAACCAATGCTCTGAAGCAGAAACCTCCAAGGCTGTGAAAAGTAAAAATCCTAGGAGAATAAACAGAGGCAGCCCAAAGAAAAGAGCTAGGAGATTTCAACCTTATGAAGCTATTGGCCATGGTTTTGTCCGTGTGGACAGTAGTCATCTGACAGATACCCCTATCCTTGCAGCTGAAGATGTCGACAGTTGGGCTTCGATGGCTTGCCCTAAAAAGCCATCACCAGAAAAATGAAGATTGTTAGTTGGAACTGTCAGGGGTTGGGCAATCCCCTGACAGTTCAGGCCCTAAGGGACCTTGTGGTCCATGAACGGCCCGCGCTTGTTTTTTTTTTATGGAAACTAAAAATCAGGACTTTGTTTTACAAAGAGTCCAAAGACGAATAAGTTACCAGCACAGTTTTTTGGTGAGCCCTGCTGGGCTTGTTGGTGGCATGACTATTTTTTGGAATGATCAACTCTCTATACAGGTGGTGAATCAATCTGCCCACTTTATTGACTTAAAATGCACTAGTGCAATAGATGGAAATCAAATGTGACTTACCTGTATCCATGCGCCCACCTCCTTCCATCAACGCCAACACCTATGGGCAGAATTGAAAGAACTCAGCAACTCAATAACTCAACCCTGGGTGTGCATTGGAGATTTTAATGAGATTCTATATCATTGGGAGAAGTCTGGTAAGAGATTTGCTCAAGGTTACAGATTACGTTCTTTTAGAGAGTTTATAAACGCTTGCTCCCTAATGGAACTCGAGAGTAAATGGTGTGCATCTACTTGGGTTAACAATAGGGAGGGGGAAGAGATAGTTAAAGAGAAACTTGACCGGGTGCTCTGTACTACGGAGTGGAGATTAACTTACCTCGCAGCTGAAGTGTTTGCCTTACTAGCCATCGGATCTGATCACAGTCCTCTTGTGGTGTCGATGGTCCCTCCGGCAGTGAGACAAAAGAAAATGTTTGTATTTGAAGCTTTTTGGCTCCAACATGTGGAATGTCGGCAAGTCATAGAAACAGTCTGGGCTTTGCCTTCCCTGTCTAATGCCCCAATATTCAGGAAGCTTCAAGTGGCGGTGGAGGAGCTTCTAAATTGGAGTAAAACCACCTTTCACAAAGGTCATCTCCGCCTCAGCTTGTTGACACAGGAACTGCAGCATCACATCAATATACCGAGTAATTCATATGACAAACAGAAGGTTAATGCTCTCAAAGAAGAAATTCAACAGATATGGCAACAAGAGGAGCAATACTGGGCTATGAGGTCTCGGATCAATTGGCTACGTTGAGGCGACAAGAATACCAGCTTTTTTCATGCGACTGCGATTCAAAGAAGGCAACGGAACCGTATTAGTATGCTATAGAATCAACATGGCCAATGGATTAGAGAATCTCTGCAATTGCAGCACATGACTGCCAATTTTTTTAACAGACTCTATACATCTGTTGGACCAAGGAACTATGACCCTATATTGTCACAATGTTCGCAAATAGTCTCACTGGAAATGAATCAATCTTTAACAGAAATGGTTACGTTGGAGGAGATTAAGCAAGCTGCGTTTCAACTAGGGACTACCAAAGCTCCGGGACCCGACGGTTTTAATGGACTCTTTTTTCAGCGCCATTGGGATATTATCCAGGCGGATATTTGCAAAACAGTGCAAGACTTTTTCTCATCAGGTCAGATGCCATCTGTTCTCAATAAAACACTTATTGTTCTAATTCCTAAAATGATGCATGCAGAAAGATTAGAACAATTTCGACCGATTAGCCTGTGCAACTTTATGTACAAAATCATATCTAAAGTCCTTGCTAATCGCCTAAAAAGATGGCTGCCTGTCTTAATCTCAGCTGAACAGACCGCTTTCGTAGCTGGCAGACAAATATAGGATAATATTTTCATAGTTCAAGAGGTGTTACATCAGTTGAAGATTAGGAAAAGGAGGAAAATTTTTTATGGCATCCTCAAATTGGATATGCAAAAAGCGTATGACCGTGTGGAGTGGGATTTCCTTGAGGCTTACTTACATAGATTGGGTTTTGATCCTAGATGGATTCAATGGATAATGCAGTGCATCACAACAGTCTCCATTAGTATCAAATTCAATGGTGAACATCTCCCTTATTTTAAGCCATCTAGAGGCCTCAGACAAGGGGACCCCCTGTCGCCTTACATATTCATTCTACTTGCTAATCTATTATCTCATCTTATCTCTCAAGCAATTGAGATAGGGAATCTGAAAGGGATAAAGCTTACCAGAATGTGCCCCACGCTGTCACACCTCTTCTTCGCGGATGATGCAATATTCTTTCTTGATGGCCAGTTTCTGGAGTGTCAAAATCTATCCAATATTCTTCAACAATACTGCATAGCCACAGGTCAGGAAATTAATAGGAATAAATCTTGCCTTTTTATGAGTAAAAACTGCCCACAGGAACTGAAAGAGAATATGGCTGCTGAACTAAGAGTGCCATTATTGCAAAAACTAGGGAAGTATTTAGGTATACCGTCTGAATGGGGCACTTCTAAGAGAGAAATGTTTGCATGGATCCTAGCTAAAGTTAATTCAAAGCTAGCAGGGTGAAAGGAGAGCCTTATCTCTAAAGGAGGCAAAGAAATTTTGCTGAAAACAGTGATACAAGCCCTTCCACAGTACGCAATGTCTGTATTTAAACTGCCTATTTTTGTTTGTAGGGCTATAGAGCAGCGAATTGCCCAATTCTGGTGGTAGACAAAGCAAAATAAGGCAGGAATCCATTGGAAGAATTGGGAAACCCTGAAACTATGTAAAGAAAGCGGAGGGTTGGGATTCCATGACCTAGTGGATTTCAATAAGGCACTATTGGCTAAACAGGCATGGAGACTCTCACACCAAATGTCCTCATTATGAGGTCAACTTTTTAAAGGATTGTACTATCATTCTGGAGAGTTTTGGCAAGCAGAGAAAGGAACAAGACCTTCATGGAGCTGGCAAAACCTTCTTCTTGGACGGGACTCTATCAAGGATGCTACTCATTGGAAGGTTGGGAATGGCAACAAAATACGGATCAGAATGGACAGATGGTTAAACAATGGTGTGATAGGAGGACCAGCTCCTAGAAACGAACCTGAAAAGGTGGCTGGCTTTATCATTCCAGATCAGAATATATGGGACATAACAAGACTAAGACAAAGCTTTGAAGATCGCACCATTGAGGAAATCACTAGTATACAGCTACCACCGGTTGATACACCTGATCAGCTTATCTAGGAAGGATTACATACGGGTGTCTATTCAGTTAAGAGCGGATATCAACATATCAGAAAATCCAGCCAAGAACATAATTGCAGCCAAGATCCATCAACATATATCACCCCCCGCTATCTCTGGAGACACATTTGGAAGCTTCTGACAGAGCCAAAAATCAGGATCTTCCTATGGTCTATCTGTCAGAACGCACAGCCCACCAGGGACAATCTATTCAGGAGAAAATTAACTGAGGATCCGATATGCAATTTGTGCCCCTCTCAGGTCCCAGAAACTTTGGAACATCTATTCTTGCTATGCCCTCGACAACAACGGATTTGGTCGCACCCCGGTATACAAATCAATGTTACTAATTTTGACACTCATAGGATGGACGCATGGTTGGCAGACCTAATAGCAAACGGGCAAAATGTACCTGGTCTAACAGTTGTCGCCTCCCTCCTTTGGCATATATGGAAGGCGCGTAATCTATGCATCTTTCAAAGGCACTATCAGACTCCCCAGCAGACGGTAGACTTGGCCTTAACCTCGGCAAGAATCTACCTGTCGTGTTCTCAAGAGAGCGGTGACCCTCGGTATCCTTCGCCGAACCGGAGCTTCCGATGGATTCCACCCGAACCTGGATGGCTGAAGGTAAATATCGACAGGGCTTTTCCTACGGGTTCAACAGGGGGCGCTGTAGCATTTCTCTGTCGGGATCACAATGGATCCCTGCTCACGGGACAAACCAGATCGGTCCACACGGAGTCACCCCTTCAAACAGAGGTAGCCGCCTTGTTATTTGCTCTAAGATTTGTACAGAACAAGGGTTGGGGAACGAAATATCTGATTCTTGAATCAGATTGCCTAGAACCGGTAGAGATTTTGAGTCACCGCAAATCGCCATCGGAGGAAGACGGAGCAATCTTTGCTGAGGGGATTGAGCTGCTTCGGGCGTGCCCTAATGTGCGCCTCCAGCACTGCAGGCGTGAGGCCAACCTGCCGGCTGATTGGGCTGCGAAGGCCCACGGATGTGGGCTTCTTTCTCCCAACTGGGCTGCTGCCCTACCTGCTTCACTTATGAATTTGCTGTGTACTGATGCCTGTGCAGTGGGTTGTAAGATGCTTATTAAGTGAATGGCATGCTTTGATCTTGACCAAAAAAAAAAAAAAATATTGAGAAGCATTCTGACACACACGCATATAGACACACACACGGCTATTCAAATCATCAATTACACTGTTAGTGCTGAGAGAGTTTGAATAACGAATAGCCTGGTCACGTGGACCGGCAGACTAAATAGTCTCGACTAAAGTTTACTGTCTTTTATCCTCCATTCAAGCGCCATAGTGTTAACTACAAAATCATCCAACTGAAAATTCTCCAGTCAAGTCAAGCACAGAAAGCCTTCCCCCCTCCTTTCTCCCTCTTTTGTTTTTGTTGTTCATCAAAATATAGGAGTCGTCAGCGACAAGGAATCGAACTACTTTTTTTGGTCAATTGAATCGACCTAATTAGCAACAGTTAAAACGAGTAGAAAGAGTTTGCTCAACTTGAATTAAAAATTTCCCGGCCTAAAAAGAGTTACTGTTGAAAGAACAATTACTTTAGTTCCAGTTTCAGAAAATATATTGGACGTAACCTAACTGCAAGAAAAGAAGGAAAGAGGTGTCCATGAATATATAGGAGAAAATGTATCTATATGAGTCATCATCCATCAATTAAATTTGTATTTCTATTAGGATGCTAGATCTTAAATATGATTAAAAGAATAGCTCTTGGAGCATAATCTACGTGACTCATGCATCCCCCAATTAGTTGAGACTCAATCGCCTCAAGTTAAGGGAAGCATTTAATGAGTCGCTTGATAGGTGCATGGGTGGGTAGACCTCCTAAGTTATGCTCAAAGAATAATTCCAGAGGGAGAAAATCGTCTACGACACTTGAATGAGAAAATAACACGTTTTGCTTTCTATCTTCAAACTTAAAATATCGCAAAGTACCAATCATGTCTCCAATATAAATTGTATAAGTAATTGGAAACCAATATTATTTTGAGTAAAAACTATGCTTGTTTCAACAATTCACTCCATAACCAGAAAGACGCATGGAACATAAAAAGACACCTTTTCAAATAATAATGAGAAAATTTTCTTCTGGATAATGAAATCCTTCCACTTATAAGGGATACGCGTGAAGTGACCTTGCTTTACCTTAATTAAAATTATAAAACCTTTACGAAGATGGAAAGGAAAGGAAAAAGGGGAAAGGAAAAAGAAAATGAGAAAACACGACGTGAAATGGAAACTTGTATATGTCCCAAAATTGAGCTAGGTGTAAACATAAATAAATGTTGGTAGTTTAATATAAAAGTAGATAAACTTGTGACGTATGAATTAGAAAAAAATAAAGGTTGATAATCAACTCAGATGAGAATTGCTAAACTAAAACTAGTGGGTTCTTGCACAAGTGACAATTGATGAAGTTAAAGCTGCAACATTTCAATTGGGTGCCTCAAAAGCCCCAGGTCCCGATGGATTAAATGGTTTATTTTATCAAACACATTGGGATATTATTCAAGAGGATATTGTTAAGATAGTTAGGCAGTTTTTTCATTCAGTCTTCTTTCCTTGGGAGCTAAATTGTATTGCCCTTACTTTAATTCCCAAACTTCCCAACCCAGATAGTTTAGACAACTATCGCCCTATCAGCCGTGCAACTATGCCTACAAGATTATAGCTAAGGTGCTCGCTAACAGATTAAAATCCCTGCTGCCTTCTTTAATTTCAGAGGAACAAAGTGCTTTTGTGAGTGGTAGGTAGATTCAAGATAACATTTTATTAGTCCAGGAAATGATCCATCAGCTCAAGTCTAGAAAAAGGAAGCGTTACTTTCAAGCTGTTCTTAAATTAGATATGCGGAAGGCGTATGACCGGGTGGAGTGGGATTTTCTCAAGGACTATTTGATTAAATTAGGCTTGCACCATCACTGGGTCAGCTAGTAATGTGGTGTGTTTCAACTACATCCCTCAGGGTGAAAATGAATGGTGAGTATTTCCAACAGTTTCATCCTACAAGAAGGCTTAGACAGGGCGATCCTTTATCCCCTTACCTATTCATTCTCATGGCCAATTTATTATCTTTTCTTATACAAAATGCTATTGACATGGGTTGTCTCAAAGGCATTAAGCTGAATCGGTGGTGTCCTACTCTTCTGCACCTCTTCTTTGTTGATGACGCTGTGTTTTTTCTGGATGGTACTTTGCTGGAGTGTAAGAATCTTACAAATCTGTTAAACCAGTATTGCCTAGCCACTGGACAAGCAATTAACCGTAATAAATCTAGAGTTTTTTCGGCCCTTCTTGCCTTATGTCTCTACAGGAAAATCTAGCTAGGGAATTAAGGGTCCCTGTCCTACAACGATGTGGTAAGTATTTAGGTATACCTGCTGATTGGGGTCGAACTAGGAAGGATATGTTTTCCTGGCTTATGAGTAGAATCCAGTCCAAACTGGAGGGATGGAAGGAGAAATTAATGTCGAGGGGTAGGAAGGAAGTTATGCTTAAGGCTGTAATCTAAGCTATCCCTCAATATGTTATGTCTGTTTTTAAACTTCCTATTTCACTATGTAAGGCTATTGAAAGGCGGATGGCTCAATTCTGGTGGAGTAATGATACAAGTAAGTCTGAAGTCCATTGGTTAAATTGGAAAGCGATGAAAAACAGAAAGGATGTCGAAGGATTGGGCTTTCGAGACTTGATTCAATTCAACAATGCCATGCTTGGTAAGCAAGCATGGCGGCTCCTTTAGCAATTGTTATCTATATGTGGGAAGATTTTCAAAGGATTATACTATCACTCCTCATCTTTTATTAATGCAGGTAAAGGCTCTCGCCCATCTTGGGGCTGGCAGAGTCTCCTTTATGGCAGGGATGCCATTATCAACAATGTGCGTTGGTCTGTTGGTGATGGAAAATCAATAAACATTCGACAAGATCGATGGCTTCCTACGGGTATTCTCGGTGGACCAAAGGCCCAGGACAAACCCCTATTGGTAGCTGATCTTATTGATTAGTCTACCAGCACATGGCAAACAGATGTTTTGCATCGTTATTTTGATGAGCAAATAATACAACAGATCACAGACATACAGATATGATCGAACTTCACTCAGGATAAGCTCATATGGACAGCCACTGTTCCCGGGTATTACACAGTCAAATCGGCATATCACGTACTCAAACAATCAGCAGAAAACGGTGCAACTATTCATGCTTCTACATCTCATCATACTCCTACCTGGTTTTGGTGCTTACTGTGGAAAATGCCCACTGCTCCCAAGATCCGATCTTTCCTCTAGGCTATCTGTACCAACTCTATAGCGACTCGGGATAACCTACATCGAAGACACATTATTGACAATCCGTGTTGCTCTCTATGTAAACAAAATCTTCCAGAAACAGTTGAACATACATTTCTCTTCTGCTCTTGGACTCACCAGGTTTGGTCTTACCCCCAGATCGATGTTCTCATCTCTCCTAACCACATCCAGCGTCTCGACTCTTGGATTTTATCTACCATCGGGAAGCAGAATACTTTACCTAGGCTGGCGCTCCTCGCTAATGTGCTGTGACAAATCTGGCGAGCTCGGAATGGATTTCTTTTCAGAGGCATCTCTCTGGACCCAAACGAGGTTGCAGAAGCGGCATTGGCTCAAAATCAGGTGGATCTGTTGGTGGCTCCTTCCTGTTCGTTCAAGAAAAACACGATTACCAATCGAGATCTACTCTGGCAACCCCCAGATCTAGGAGTTCTCAAGGTAAATATTGATGGATCATATAAATCAGGCAATAAGGAGGGTACTATAGCATGTATTTGCGGGACTACAAAGGCAGACTCACCGATGGGTTCTCCAAAGGTGTTGCGGCATCCTCGGCTTTGCAGGCTGAGATCCAAGCGCTCTCCTTTGCCCTTCGGCATCTCCTTGATCAAGGCCTCCGGCATGCTAAGATCCTGGTGGAATCTGATAGCTTATCCCTAGTTGAGATGCTGAACCATCAAAAGACGCCACCATGGACGGATCGTGCGCTATTCTCCGAAGTGGCATTCCTGCTCTCCTTGTTCTCCCAGCTTACCCTAGGGTTCTGTCGAAGGGAAGCCAATAGGGTGGCCGACTGGGCCTGCAAGGCCCATCTTAGCTCTCCCTTTGGTCGTAGCTGGGCCCTTTTCCCTCCTTTTCAGATTTTGGATTTGGTTTGTGCAGAAGCTATTGTCGTTGGGTGTATGAACTTCCCTTATTAATATATCCTCGCTTTCCTGACCAAAAAAAAAAAAAAAAAAAAAAAAAACTAAAACTAGTGGGTATTTTATTAGAATATAATTGGTAACTAAATAAAAAAAAGATGGGTAAATTCGTTTAAGAGTTGGTAAATTTAAGTCAATGTTAAAAAAAAAATTAAAAGATAAAAGCATTGTTATATGCAAACCGTAAAAAAACTTAATAAATTCATAAAAAATGTTGATAAGTTATCGACAAGTTACATGAAAATTGGGCGATTGATAATTTTTTTTTTTTGCCAACGCATTTTGTATTTCTCATCCCTTTGAGAAATCTACCAGTATGAAAAAAGAAAAAAAAAAAAAAAAAAAAAAAAGGAACACTTGTATGTGCACTCGCGCGTGCACATTTTTCAAAATAGAAGGGTATAGTGGTCCCTAGAAATTCAACACGAAATTGATAGAGCATCCGTTCCACGAGGGTGTGCGTGTGTATATTATGTCCATATATTTTATATTGTTAGAGATGATCGGATCTAACTGGAACATAGTTGTTAGATGCAAGGATGATAATTTTTTAAGTGGAATTTCGGGATTAAGGGAAGCATGTTGCTAAAATTTGTAGAAGAAGAAATCAATGGTGAAGTCTATTTATTGAATTCCATGAATGAGCAACTCATAACACGATTGAAATGAAAATAATCGGTGGTGCCAATTGGTTGTGAAATTGTTTCAAAAGATAATTGGTAGATTAGAGATGGATATGGCTTGTATAAGTTTTACATCTAGTGACTTTTTGTCACTCCTCATTTTAAATTGCCATCCCCATTAATATTTAGATTGAGTTGATACATGTAATTAACAAAGATAAATAACGGAATTAAGAGAGTTTTCTTTTTCTCTCATTAAGAAGTAGAAACCATTTTCTTTTCTTTATTAGTGTAGGTACCGGAGGAAAAATCGAGAATGAAGGAAGCCTGAAATAAGAACGAAAAACATGTTTAGGAAAAAATATTGAAAAAGTAAATAAAGAATGATGTAGCACCCACAATTACGGGGGAAATAGAAAGAATGATAAAGCCCACAAAATAATCATTGAAAGACTCTTCAAAGGTCCGCCACGAATTTTTTACTCCACTAAGGATATAAAAACAATGTAACTATTTCTTTACACATCCTACGTTTATCACCATTAATGCGAGTAGATTTATGTTCAACTTGCACTAATTACTCAAACCAACAGTGTGGACGTGGAATATTTGGGGAAAAAATTATTAGATCAAAGATAATATTACTCTTGTAATAAAATCCAGTCAAAGTCTAGCTAGCTAGCATCTTTATTTTCTTCTTCAAATTGACTAGAGGTGCCACCATTAGAACTTCTAATTATAAGTGGATATATATATAGGGGTGAGCATCGGTCTAGGGTCAACCCTGGACCAACCCTGTCTGTCTTGATCCGGTTCCCAGGAAGACTGGGTTGGTCTTTGGTCTTAGAATTTCAGGACCAGCACTGTGAGGGTTGGTCCTCAGTCCTAAGAGTTCCGGGTCGGTTCAACTCGGACCAACCCCGACTATATATATAAAATATTATTTATAATTTTTTTATAGAGAAAAAACCTTAAAATAAACAGTGTCAACAACATTAAATAACTCATTAGTGAGGAGTTTAAGTAATTTTACATTATTAGTTAATAACTTAGGTTTTTAATGTCTTTTACGTCGTAAATAGTTATAATTTACGAAGGAGAAAAATGTTTTTGTGAAAAGTTCTCATAGTGTCCAAAAAGGCACCTTATGACATACTCCTCTGGTATTTGTTCTCTTCTGTCTTATTTGTCCTCTTAGTCTTCAATTTGCTAAAATCGAAAAAAAAACAACTTTTCCGCTCACCACTCAAAACTTGCCTTGCTCGCTTTGGATCACTTATGCCACTTGTTGCTCGATGCTCGCTTGGCTTGTTGCTCTCTACTCAATATTCGATGCTCATTCTATTCGACGCTTACCTCACTTAGCCCTCACCGTTTGCCTTTCTTAATTGACCTTGCTTATCATCGAATTTATTTAGTCGGTATAGTCCTTGGTTGCTATTTCAAAGAGTACAAAAAATGAAATAAAAAATTATTAGTTAGTTCTGAGTTGATCTTGAAATCGGACCGAACCCATTGGGTCAATTCGGTCCTCAATTGATTTTTTAAGGAGTACAAAAAATGAAATAAAAAATTATTAGTTGATCTTGGGTTGACCCTGGGACCGGACCGAACCCATTGGGTCGGTTAGATCCTCGGTCCCAAGCTCAATAGGGTTCGTCCTCGGTCTCAGAAATTGAGGACCAACATTGTGCGGGTTGGTCCTAGGGTTAGAGGTGAATCGGCTCAATCCGGATCATGCTCACCCCTATATATATATAAGTTATTTATTGAATTTTATCGCTGGATAATAGATGCGAAATATGATGTGATATCCGACATAAGTGCTAATATTTAGCGATCTGATGATTGTCAATAATCAAATCTAATCATGGGTGGGAACGAGAGACGACATGACAAATGTTTGGCATCGCGGGCTCCCTTTGATTTCTCTCTCTTCATTCTTCTTTCATTTTTCCACCCCCCAGCATATATATTTTTTGTAATACTACATTCGCAAGCAGTGTTAATAATTTAAGGATGTCAAGAAAATGAAGGACAAATACTTATTTTTTTATGAGAATTTGAGATGGAGTCCAAGCTTTATATTATGATTTACTTTTTAATAATGGAATTGAATCGAGTTTAATCTAGTGCACATGTACAATAATGAGTTGCGATCAAGCACTAGCATGAGAAAGTCGAATTTTGTTGTACCCACAATTCAATATCAAACCATCAATTTCAATTCAATATTTATATACGAGGATCTCTTTATCACCAGTTGTCTTAAAAATTTCAAAGCCTCCAAAACATGCACAAATCCAATCGAAGCATGATTCCTGAAAATAAAATCATTTTTGCAAAAAACGTTTGAGAAATGGAATGACATTATTAAAATTGTGCAGTCAAATCTATCGGTAATAGAGATCAGCTTATGTCCCCCATGCTTAATTCCTTTATCGATGTATACAACATACAAGAAAAAGGATGGAAGTTGTTCTTAACTCCTCGTACGTTCTAATTGCATTTGCTGATATTACGATCTATATAGCAGAGGAACCTATATCATATAAAAAAATATCATAAACCCTGTGGTATTCTCATAGTGATTCAAGGAACTTGGATTATGCGCATCACATGAGTTTGATATCCCACATTGCCAAATGCAGACAATTTCGATAGAAACCACATCCAGCCAATCCTTGACTCATGCCCTATCTGGTCCATCAGATTATTAAGATATGTTATGGGCCTAACGTCTCATCTGCCTTTCAGGTATTAACTCCTAAGGGAGAGATTCAATATGTAATTACCAAAAAATGACCGGGCCTACTTATAAATCAAGTAAATGAAGACTTTCCTCCTCCTTTCTTAGTTATGGAAGCATATTAATGAAATTTCATCTATGTGATTCGCATACGCATAGGTACATCTTGTCTTGTCAGGTTTAATAAAAACTGGTCTGGTTACCAATCCTGCTAAATTAAGAACTTCTCATGCAAATAATGGAACAAATTATAGTAGAAGATAAAACCAAGACACAAGCCCCTCATCAAAAGCTAAACGAATACCGGAAATTAACCCTAAACTCTACTTGAAATGAAATCTTCACGACTTAAAAAAAAAAAAAAAAAAATGCGTGAAGGATCAACTGCACTAGTTCCCAATTGAAGTGGCTTTAAATTAAACCGTAAAAAACAGGGGATCCACCAATTAGATTTTCAAACAATTTTTTCTTTGAGCCAACGAACCGAGCTTTGCCTTAAATCTCACTTGGTCCGCGAGGTTAATAGACATGTCATGGGTCCGGCATCTATTTAGGATATTAACTTTCTTGCGAAAAATTAAAGAGAGAGAGAGAGAGAGAGAGAGAGAGAGAGAGATAAGCAATCCACATTCTCAGAAATCTGCCGGGCCCAGACAATGCAAAACTAAATAAATAAACCACCGATCAAACACTAGGCTAAATAGAGTCGAAAGATTAGGTTAATATCTACGTACCGGCATTTTCATGCTGTGAAGTTTTGAGTGAATGAATATCGAAGCATGTGCCTAACAAAGTGATCGATAAGCTCGTAAGCGCCTTTAGATCTGTTCGCCGCGGAAAGGCAAGAGTCAAAATGGGAGGATGTTTGTCCTTCTAAGAAAGGTAGGGTTGGATTGGGGCAGCTATATCAGTGGAATGAATCTGGTATACAAAACTAATATACAGAGGGGTGCGGTCTACTTTTTAAAGTCCGAAAGTTTGATGTTGGATAGAGCTGTAACTCATTATAATGGGGTACGTAGTTAGTGGGGCTTGGCCTTTTTATGTTGATAGGCCATGTATATGGATTTTATGGGACAGATGGGATCTGTTGTTTAAATGAAATATGTACCAAAGATAAGAAAAAGGCTCAAGTAATATTATCTGATTGTTACATACATGGCTTTTACTCCTCTTTATTGAAGAAGATATTTGATGCCATCTTTTTTTTAGTTATGTTGATTTCTTTTTTGAGGGAAAATTACCTAAACAGTCCTAAACCTATTGTAATTATTCCAATTCAGTCATAAACTTTTTTTTTTGAGTCAATTTAGTCCTAAACCTTTTATAATTGTGCCAATTTAGTCCATCCGGCCAAAATTGGTTGGTCGGAGTTGACGTGGACACCGGTCGGGGACAGCTGGCTGGTGAGCAATTTTTAAATATTTTTTTTGAATTTTTTTGAATTTTTTTTCTGCCTTCTTTTTCCTCTAGCCGGCATTGGCGCCGGCCGGCCAGAGGCGAGGGCCGGCAAGGCTCGCCCCCACCGGCCACTGGCGAAGGCGAGCCTCGCCCAGCGACGGCGAGGCCACCATCGCCCAGCCATGGCGAGGTCGAGCCTAGCCGAATCGGTGATGGCGACCTCGTTGTCGCCCGGCCCGAGGCGAGGCTCACCTTCGCCGGTGGTCGGCGGGGGCGAGCCTCACCTAGCGACGGCGAGGCCACCGTCGTCCGGCCCAAGTGAGGCTCGACTTCGCCCGGCCATGGCAAGGTCAAGCCTTGCCGGATCTCGGCCACGGTAGCCTCGTCGGCCACCGGCGAGGTCGACCCCGGCCTCGGGCGGGCGACGACGAGGCCGCCGTCGCCGATTTGGCGGGGCCGCTGTCACTAGATCCGGCGAGGCTCGACCTTGCTATGGTTGGGCGAGGCCAAGCCTTGCCTCGGGCCGGGTAGTGGCTCCGTGGCCAAATCCGGCGAGGCTTGACCTTGCCATGGCTGGGTGAGGCCGAGCCTCACCTGGGCTGGGCGACGGCGACCTCGCTGTCACTGGACAAGGCTCGCCCTCGCCGGCCACTGGCGAAGGCGAGCCTCGCCTTGGCTAGACGACGGCGAGCCGCCGTCGCCAGATTTGGCGAGGCTCGACCTTGCCATGGCTAGGCGAGGCTCGCCTTTGCCGAGCGATGCGGCCTTGGCGGCTAGGCGAGCTCGCCTCGCCGGTGAGCCGCCGGTGGCGGCGAGGTCCTCGCCTCTGGCGGCCGGCGCCGGAGCCGACCAGAGGAAGAAGAAGATTGAAAAAAAAAATTCAAAAAAATTTAAAAAATCCAAAAAATTCAAAAAAATTAAAAAAAAATTAAAAAATTGCTCGCCGGCCGGCATCCACGTCGGCTTCGGCGGGCCAATTTTGGCTGGATGGATTTTTTGGCCAAATTGTAAAAGGTTTATGACTAAATTGGCCAAAAAAAGTTTAGGACTAAATTGGAATAATTGCAATAGGTTTAGGACTTTTTAGGTAATTTTCCCCTTTTTTGAAGATAGCATTTTAAAGGTGTGCTCCCTACGTTGGTATTGTGTATTTAGGATTTTACTCCTAGAGTGCCTCAACAAGGTTTGAATCTAAAACCACAAGGGGAGGAGCAAACTCCATCATCTATGCCACCACCTTGATTTTATAGTTATGTCAATATATATATATATATATATATATATATATATATATATATATTTTTTTTTTTTTTCCAATGAAATTCAAAGGGATAATTGTAGAAATGATCTTTAAACTTGGGCCCAATTTGCCATTTGGTTCTTAAAATTTAAATTTGTTCAACGTGAAACATGAACTTTAATCCAATATGCAATGTCGTTTCTAAACTTTTAATTTATTCAGTATGATTTCTTGACTTTTGATAAGTGTTTAATTTAGTCCATGGATTGCATGGAAATATTCAATATAGTTCTTCCATTGATTCAAGTTTTGGGGATAATATTAAATATTTTCATATAGTTCATGGACTAAATTGAACATGTATCAAAAGTTCAAGAACCATATTGAATATATTAAAAATTTATGGATGATATTGAATATTGGGCTAAAACTTAGAGACCACATTGCATACTAAGCCAAAATTTATGGACTATTTGTGTCATTTTACTAAATTAAAATAGCAAATAGATTGAATATGAAGATTATTAAATTTGATATCTTGAGGAACGCCATTCGTTGACAAAGTATTTGCCATAACAAACTTTTAAGGAACTCAAATTCATTTTTCTTATAGATTTTGAATTTCACATTGTGCACAAAGTCATGAGATTCAATATATATATTGGTACGATGGGAGTTTTTTCATTCAAATTTTTATCTTTTTGGATAAGACATTACTTTTTCCCTGTATTCCTTCAAATAGTTTCTTTGGTCATATTTTTGTTACATTTCTGATTATAATTTTACAAATGTCACATTGTTTGAATTGTAAGCGTTTTTTCTATGTATATTATTATTTTATTTGTTCATTAAACACAATAAAATTATGTGAATATGTTCACCTTTCTTATTTCTTTGTCTACAGTTGATGGAGCTTTTCAAAAGTTTATTGTCGAAACGTGTTGAATTTGACATGCTACCCATCATAAGTTTGTTCGAGCGGGTTACCATAGAAATAACCCCAGAGCAGGGGGTCTACACTATTTACAGTAGATTATAATATAAGTTGGTAAACTCATAAATCAAGTAAACCACTGGGATTCGCCCAGTGGCCACTTTTCCAACATGGAAGGGGGAGGTGAGGGGTTCAAATCCCCACCTTCTCAGGGAGGGATGGGGTGGGGACGCGCAAGTTTCAGGAGTGGGTTTCGACTCCCACGCCCTGCAAGAGGCAGGGCAAAAGTCTGAGAGTGAGTGTAGAATAGGTATATAGTAGGACTGATAAAAAAAAAAAAAACTCATAAATCAAGTAAGACAAGAATCAAAATCTTAAAGGATGACCTAAATATAATATCATTTACCCTTGGTAGTGTTGAAAAAGAAACTTGTACATTGTCGTACTCCCAATCAAATCACATAACTCATTTATTAACTGCTAAACTAATGTCGTGAATTTATCTGGTTTGCCTTATATAATGATGGGCAAATGCTCCGACTTGATCTATCATGGGAAACACTGAGGTTTGCCTCATTCCTAACTTTTCAACACGGCATTTTCTTACTGGTGCTAGATCAGATCAGATCAAAGGGCCAACTATGAACTTGGGCTGGACTATATCTACAAGTTCCAATTGAGGCCCAAGCCCAACAACTTGTCCAGTATTGCATCTTCAGTGCAGGATGTAATTTTCCATTCATTGGACAGTTCCTGTAATAAAAAATCAGTGAACGTTTAGCTAGCTAGCGTCTTTATTTCTTTTTTTAAATTGACTTGAAGTGCCCCCCCTCGAATTTCCAACTTTTAAAGTGTATAACTAAATATATATTAAATCTCTACCACTAGATAAAGTATATATGATCTCCCATATGAGTGTCATTATTTAGTGATCTAATGATTAGCAATGATCAAATCTCATTATCGATTGGAGCGAGAGATGACTTGACAAATATTTGGCTAGATTGGAGATGGAGCCCAGACTTTACATTGTGATTTGGTTTTTAATAATTGAGCTCAATCGTTTTTAATCTTAAGCATGCATACCATAATGAGTTGAGCTCGGGCATAGGATTTGAAACTAAATTGTCATATTCAATCAAACAATAAATTTTAAGTCAAAATTTTGCATCAAGAAACTGCTTCAAGTATTGTATCATGTCATGCTCCTAATCTGTTCACACAGTTCATTTATTAATTGCTAAACTAATGTCATTGAGTTTTTCTGGTTGTGAGAATGATTTAATGATGCAATCAAATAAAGGTTCGGCTCATTCTTGACTTTTCAACAGAGCATTTTCTTATTGGTGATAAGATCAGATCAGATCAGAGTGCTAACCATGAATTTGGGCTGGGCTATATGTACAAAGTTCCAATTGAGGCCCAAATCCAACTACTTGTCAAGTGATGCATTTTCAGTGCAGGATGAAATTTTGCATAAATTGTACAGTTCTTATAAAAAAATTAGTCAAAGTCTAGCAAGCTAGCATTTTTATTTTCTTATTTAAATTTGACTTGAAGTGCCACACTTTGAATTTCCAACTTTAAATTGTGTAAATATAAAACATTTATGAAACCTCTACCGTTAGATAATAGATGTGTGATTTAATATGATCTCCCGTATAGTTATTATTTGGCAATCTAGCAATGATCAAAATGAGCGTGAGAGACGATATGACAAACGTTCAGCTTCACCAGCTCCCTTTTATTTCTTTCTCTTCAATTTCTTTTTTCATTTTTCCGCATACATGCATTTATATTTATGTATATATCCCCTGCTAAGTTGAAGGTGTCAAATTTTGTAACACTATGTTCATACGGCTTGCAGAGGATTTTAGGAAAATGAACAAAATATAGTACAATTTTTTTTATGAGAACTTGAGATGGAGTCCAAGCTTTACGTTGCGATTTAGTTTTTAATAATTGAGTCAAGTCAAGTTTAATCTAGAGCATATATACTAGATTGAGATGAGCTTGAACATAGGGATTTGAATCCACATTTCATCATATTCACAATTCAATATCAGATCATCAATTTCAAGTCAAACTTTGCATTAATAAACTACTTTAAATAAATTGATAGCTTGATTGCAGTTCTTTTAATAAAATACCTCTTAGACTTTTGTGCGCACTGACCCCACTAAAATAATATGCTAGTTCCAACCTTGCTTGCTAACAAGTATGAGACGAGTTGTCTTCAAAACTTCATAGGCCTCCGAAACATGTACCATATCCAATCAAAGCATGATTCCTGAAAAATAAATTCACAATTAATGTTGATAGAAAGTTTCAAAAAAGGAAAAACATGATCGAAGTTATGCAGCCATCTACCCAGTAATACATAAAACTAATGTCTATTGTGATATAGAGAGAAGGAAATAGATAGAGGTTGTTCTAAATTCCTCCGAAGATACTAATGAAAATAAAAAGTATAAGTTTTAATTGCATTTGTTGAGATAGAAATATCGTATTGAAAAAATTGTAAATCATGTGAGATTCTTGTAATGCTTAAGGAACGGAGTTGTGTTTGCGGATTATGCTCATCACATCAATTCACTTTTCATGCAACCGAATGCAAACAATTTGACATTGACTCATACCCCTATTTGGTCCGTAAGATCAATAAGATATTCGATGGCCCTGATGCCTAATCTACCTCATGTATAAGCTTCTAAGATAGAGACATAACATGTTATTACCACCCCCCAAAAAAAAAAAAAAAAGAAAGAAAAAGACCAGGACTAGCCATAAATAATATAGATAAAGCCTTCCCTCCTCCTTTTCCCCCTTTCTATCTAGCGTAGTTATGAAAGCAGGTTAATGAAACAATATTTCTTGTTAGGTATATCACATCTTTGATCAAACCAACTATATTAAGAATTTTTCAGGTACACAATTGACTAAATTGTTGTGTAAGTTGAAACCAAGACTCAACCTACTCATCAAAAGTTAAAAGAGAATCAGAAATTGGCTCTACCTGAAATAAAATCTCCACGATGAAAAATGCAAATGCCGAAAAGAACGACTGCTTTAACTCCTTTTTTTTTTTTTTGGTCGGTCTTTAACTCCTATTTGAAGTAGCTTTCAATCAAACTGTCAAAGCAGGGGAGGATGCAGCAGTTCATCATCCACAATTAGATTATCATTGTTTTTAAAAATGAAAAATCTTAGATAATGATTGAGGAATGCACAAATTGCGAAGCTTATACGCACGGCATGAGTAGGTTTCTCACACTAACCAGGATAAGCAATTTGTGTTTGATCCAACGAACCGAGTTTTGGCTCAATTTTACTAGTTTCACGAAAGGTCCGACATCCAAATAAGATATAAACTTCCTCGCAACACTAAAAGAAGAGAGTGAAAAAAAAAAAAAAAAAAAGAAAACAATCTAGACAATGCTAAACTAAATATTACACCACCAATCAAACACTAGGCTGGATAGAATCGAAAAGTAAAGCAATCAAATGGCTGGACCAATCATGAACTACTCATGGACACGCATTTCAAATTTTTTCTACAATAACTTTGTTTTCATCATATTAGCTTCAAACCATCCAATTGAAAATTCTTTTGGTAAAATCGAGTAGACAAAGCCTTTCCTCCTCTTTCCTCCTCTTTCCCTCTTTCTTTGTTGCTTAGTGACCTGTAGTTTCTTGTCTATTTGAAATTGTACACGCATCATACATACGTTTTATCTGGTCAAGTTCTACGTATCACAACCATATGAAATCTGCTCTCTTGAAACTTATTGAGTCAAAATTTTCACGTGATTTATGCTTTAAGAGTGCCTTCTTTACATGCAATGAACAAAATTATTTACGACAGATGAAATGAGTATGCGGTTCCTCTAGCTTCCTATCTAAACTAGGGAAATGCAAAGTATCAATTTTATCTTCACAACAAATAGTATAAGTAGAAATTGATATTACTTTTGAGTAAAAAGCAAAACTTATCCAAACAATTCACTCCTTATTTGAAAGGACGCATGAAACGTAAAAGAACTTTTGTCACACCCCAAACCCTGGGCATGCACACATCTCTTGGCAGTCGATTAAAATGCGATGTTCCCAGGACGCGTCGCCGACCCATTCATTTTATACACATGCAAAAGCGAATTAAACAAACACCCGAACAACCATCAAACACAGGGATAGTCTAAAACATATGCCAACACCTTTTTCATAAACTATTATTCACATAAATATACCAAGTCAACTCTATAGGTTTATACACAAGCCTATATCCAAAAAGAAAGCCCTAGGCCACCTATGCTCCGAACCCTTCCGCCTTGGGCTTTGAGTTCTCCATGACACCATCTAGGATGTTGATGTCCATGGAGTGCCCTATTTCCCACTTCCTTGTCTGGATGGGGGGCCCGTAAAAACCCTGTAGAGGACCCTCCCAAGCCCCGTTAGGATAGTTAATGAACCACGCTTTGAAACGATGGGGTACCTAGTCACGGAGACCCTCATCAACCAAAATAGTGGTCTCAACTAACTCACGGGTCAGGTTGGTCCCAGGAATAGGGAAATAGGAGGGCTTATAGACTAAATTCCTTCGAAACCCCAAAACGAACAAGTAGCCTCTCCATTCTAAGGACTTGAAAATTTTAAACTACGACGGTGTAAGATAAAATCTCAGCGAGTCAAAACCCTAAATCCTAATTAGGAAGAAAATTCACTCAAAGGTAGCCTAAACAGACGTCACATACAAACTTCCCTCGCCTCGGCACGTTCCTGCACATTAGTACATCACATATACATTTATCAATGCAGCATGCATAATCAATAATTGGAACATATAATTTCATCTTTCAAACAATCACAGGGTCCCGATTATAAAGCCAAATCGTTATGACACGTCCCAACTATGTCATACAATTTTTTCCTATAATCAAGCACGACTAACTCAACCATTTAGGCATGTTCTAGTTATTACGGCCCATCGACCATGGCCAACTCAATAGTCGGCGGTCATCCGGCATAATTGGGTGTCATCCCGCTCTGTTGAGCACGGCATCATCCCGCGTAAACGCATCAAGACAGTATTCCATAAGGGGCATCGGCCCAACCTCCACTGCGACTTGCATCCCTTGACATGGGACATTCGAACTTAATCAGGCATTGTCTCGCGTAAACGCATCAGGACGGGTTCACTACTCCACATAAACGCATCAAGGTATTTAAGTGATCACACACCAGCACATAATTTGCCAAGAATACCGTGCTTTGCACTCAATTACCTCAATTTCAAATAATGGACTTGGCCAATTATCTTCGTATTAAAATTCTTGGTAAAATAATCGTGCATGGTCACATATTTAAATCGAACCAATAAGCATGGTACACTTCTATTTCAAAATCCCACAATTTTATATAGTACATAAAATATTTTGGCGTAAAAAACCAACGCCCGGTATTTTTCTATTCAAATACCATAAAATCCAATTTTTGCAATAATAATCCATAACGACAACCAAGCACTCAATTTCACATATAATTCAACCACAACAATCAGCACAAAATTCTGCAAAAGGGCTATTCCATCACAATTTACGCTAATTATAATTAAATAAATAACAATTAAATTAATTTAATTAAATTTAATTAAACTAACTACTAACCCTAGTTAAATAAACTAACCTAGGGTAAATAATCCAACCAAACTAACCACCTAACTAAACTAGTCTAGGTAACTAACTAACCTAATTAACTTAGTTACACTAACTAAATTAATACTAATCCTAATTAATCACTAAACTAAGCACTAAGTGTAATTAATTTCCTAATATGAGATTAGGGAGCTAACTCACCGAATTAGCATGGCAATGGGTTTATGGCGACGACGGCACAAAGGCGGTGAGATCCCGTCACTACGGCGCTACCAATAGAGGCTCGGATGAGGTCGGAAATGGCTCAACAAGTCTCAGCTTGAGGAGCGGTTTTGCGGAAGGGCTGAGCTAGTCGGTTCGGCTTGGAGGTTGGATGGGTTGGATGGTGGTTGCTGGCGAGTTGGTTGGACACGGGCAGCTGGAACAGCGCGGATAGGGACGGTGGGTGGGTGGTGGCAGCGACGGGTAGAGCTGCTAGTTAGAGAGGGACGCTGGACGCGTGAGGCGAGCTGGCTAGTAGTGTCAGGGCTGGTGGGACGGTGAGGGAGGTGTGAGGGCTGGTCAATGTCAAGCTGGTGGCTAGGCGATGGATTGGTGAGTTGAACGCAGCAGCAAGATGGAGGAAGAAGCAGAACCAGAGGGGAAATGGGGATGGTGCAATAGCAAGAGGAAGAAGAAGAAGAAGAAGAAAACTGAAGGAGGGGGGTTTGGCTGAGCAAGGGATGCACATGAGGGGGAACAAAGGGAGAAGGAAGTTAATGCAAGAGCCAATAGCAAGCCAAGCCAAATATCTTGGCACTTAAGTGCTTGGCCTTCAAAGTCTTTAGCCAACTTTGTCAATAGGCCACCCAATGGCTAATTTCCTTCAAAATCTTCACAAATTAAACCAATTTGGCAGCCTAAAATTCCTCTAATTCAGCCCATACGAATTTCTCTTGATTTCTATTTTTGTTGAAATTGATTTTCCACAAAAATTTCGGACTTGATGGAATTTCTCCAAAAGATTAGACGATGTCCTAAAAATAATTCGTGACATGCTCAAATGTCCGATTCTCGAAATCGAATTCAATTTCATGGTTAAAATCGACCGAACATGAATTTAATACAATTTGACCTATTGGGTAGCTTTTAGGGATTTTATTGCATTTGACCCGTGGTTGATAATTCTCGATTCATGTTTGTGCATCTTTGACTCGTAGGCGACTCTCGATTGTCGTAAAAATCGCAAGGTTTCAATTACATGAATTGAGTATAAAATCGATAGACAATCGGGTTAGTATCATTCGACGTGAATTTCGCAATCACGTGGAATCGCTTGCAATTCAATTACGCCATTCCATCGAATCGACCTATATCCGATCACATTTCAATTATAATAGTGTCGTATTGACCCTTGTCGATTATTACAGTCGAGCGATTGATTTCCGATCGAATTCTCAAGTTTGTCTCATTTATATCCCTTAATGGCTTTATCGAATAGATTAGTTATCTTGTGAGTAGCCAACACAGAGAAAAAAGATCATAGGTGCATCGACGAAATGCCCATTTCATATATTTGGATCGGGGTCGAAATTCAGGATGTCCCAACTTTTCAAATAATAAGAAATTGAATGATGACATTTCTTTTGGATTAAACTTCTTTCACTTATTTTAATATCGATTGATGAAATGGAACCTTTTCATGGACGAAAAGGAAAATTAAAAAAGGGAAAAAAGGAGTACAAAAAAAGAAAATCAAATTCACAAAACACAATCTAGAAAATAAAACTTCTTTAAATTAGTGTCTGAACAAGTGAGATCAATTAGATTCCGATAATCGTAAGTAAGTTGAAATACTAAATATCTTATTTTCAGTTAATCAAACGTTAATTATGCGATAGAGAGAAGGTTGAACGAGACTCACTTTATGGTGCTAGTAAGATTCAATGGTGCCATGAAAATCTTTCTTGCAACCAGAGATATCTATGCGGCAATGATTTGGCAATTTGGCTCTTGATACATCAATCAACCTTTCCAACGATCGGCATCCACTCACTGTTAGCCGTTTGTTGTCCTTGATGATTATATACTCGAGGTTTGTTAAGTTTGACAAACCACCAATACTTTGCAAATAAGGACAATCATAAACGATGACGGATTCCCATGATTCCCACTTCCCAACAAATTGTATCTGAAGTATCTTAGTGCAACCAGCCAGCAAGAAACTACTCAACTTATTTAAATGTCTAGATGGAAGGATTAGTCTTCCTTCAAAACTAATCAACTCATGAGTAGACTCCTAATTATCGTGCCCTACTTCCCCCACATAAACTAGCCTTTGGAAAGACTTGCAGTGTTGAAAAAGACAAGTTATCTAGTGATTCGAACCCAAAAAATTGGTCTCAACTAGTTTCGGACAGTAAATTACCTTGAATTTATTTAGCTTCCTTATGCTTGATAGTTTGAATCTCTCAAAGGGTTCACAATTACTTACTTTCAACTCCATTATTTTTGGAAGTTGAAGCCCATGGAGTTGAAATTCTTGCATTGGAGACCCATGGAGCCCTAAACACGACAAATTTCTCAGGTTCAGAGAGAGTGACCCGATCTAATTAAAACCATAAAGGCATAGCACTTGTAGAGACGAGAGAAGTTGCAGAAATGCTTGCAAGTCCAATCCAATCAAATCAATTTTCTTTAGCAGAGGAAGGGAAGCCAGCTCAGCAGGAGCAGGGATATTGTGAAGTCCTTAGCTTAAACTAGTCAATTTGAATAACCTCCCAATCCATCGTAAATCACCGATACAAAGATTATCTCCTCCTACTCCTCTTCTCCAATTATTTAGCTCCAACTCAACCAAATTACTCAAGTTCAATAGGTCTAGACTACCCGTAACAATGAAGATGACACTTGTAGATGTGTTAAACTTGTTGGGAGCATTGGCAACTCTTGAATCTTACCACATGCCCACAACTTCAATCTTTGTAACTGAGGAAGCACGCTAAGGGTCTTTGGAACTTCACTAATTGAAGTAAATGATAGATCTATGATTCTTAGAAAGGGTAGACTTCCGATTCCAAAAGGAAGTTGACCTTTTAAATTATTACTATTGATTCAAAGGACTTCTAGATTCTAAAGCATTCCAATAGCACTAGGTAACTCCCATGAATTTGTTGAATCTAATCCACTAAAGCCACTTGAAAAGTGCACCTCATGTAATGATCTCAACTTCCATAAGGGATTTGGGACTTTCTTCACTTTAACTCCTTGTAAAAAGAAGTGCTCAAGATTCACTAGATTCCTGATTTCTTTGGGCAAATCTTCAAGACAAGAGCACCAATCAATCATTAGATCAATTAGATAACTCAACTTCCCAAAAGAGCCATCAATTTTCCTCAAATTGGAACAATCATGGAAAGTAAGCCTCTCTAAATTTGAGCATCCTGAGAAGTATAGTGTCTTGATTATTTTGTGACAACTTTTAGGAGAAGGAACATTCAATTTCCTAGTAATTTGCCAAAACCAATGCATTATTCAATGGATGAACAATCATATATTACGTTCAAAGAAAATATAATAGGAATAATCATATTATGAGCCTTGATTGTGACATTCTGATTTTCTGATTCTATTTTTGATTGAATGAGTTGGGTCTTTCATTAACGCATCTATAGTTTTTTTCCCTGAGCTGATCACTCATGAAATAACTAGTTTATCAGGTGAAATCGTTAAGAAATCTAAACGCAATAGACTTGATAATTTGACTAGAAATCGATTTTTCGACCGTGCTAATCTGCAAGGGCCAATACAGCACTATCAAAATCGATCAGAGACTGAAGATAGGTCAATTCCATAGAGGTATGTGATTAAAGTATGGGTGATTCCACTTGATTACAAAATTTTTGTTGAACGATACTAAATTGAATTTTTTGTCCTTTCTATACCCTGTGCCCATATTTGAAATCTCAAGATTTTTGCGACAATCGAGAGTTGCTAATGAGTTGAAGATGTACAATGTGGCTAAAAAATAATTGATCACGAGTCAAATGTGCTAAAAATTCTTAAAAGCTACCCGGTAGGTTGGTTTACGCTAAAATCACGTCCGGTTGAAATTAACCACGAAATTGAACCCGATTTCAGAAATTAAAAGTTCTGTCATGTCACGATTTATTTTAGGAACATCAACTCATCCTTTGAAGAATTTTCAGCAAATTGGGATTTTCAGCGAAAAATCGAAGTTTGGCTATTTTGGGTCGGGAATTTAAGAGGGCCTTTTTGGGTGGGTTGTTGGTGTTCAAGATGGATCACTTGATGAGGGAAAATGTGGAATTTGATATGGTTATCCTCATTGACATTTTGTCCATTTAATTGAGTCTAATTGGAGAAGATTTGAATAGAAACTGGAGGGGAATTGTGCAAAATTCGTAGCTACGGGGTGCAGCAACATTTTGGACCATTTAGGAAGCTTGTTGAGGAAGCTTGAGGGAGGAGGATGGCTGAGGATAATAGCCATGGACTTTGGAGGCAAGTAATGAGTGCTTTGAATATTTGTTGAAGACTTTTGAGGCATTTGGTGGTCCCCCTTCAGCTAAGCTCTTCTTCTTCTTCCTCGGCCTTGCTTTCTCCATTGTTGTTGTAGTTTGAGACCTCAAAAACTAGAGAACTAGCCAACCAAGCCACCAGCAGCAATCACACTTGTTGTGCGCCGTCGCTGCAAACTGCGAGCTGAGCTCACGCATCCCTGCCGTTTCGCGCTAGCTTGTCGTCCACGCAAATTCAGGTCGTCTCAAGACTTCGTCCAGCTAGTCGAGACTCTTCAACCGTCCATTCAAGCCGCCATTGCTCCTGCCAGGACTCGCTGTAGGCGTCGCCATCCCGCCTGGCCATGTCTCGCCGTTCGAGTTGCTCAACCAGTCCCTTTCAACCCAAGAGCAGAAGCTGAAACCTCAACCACAGCTGAGGCTTGTGGGCTATTTTCTGGGCTCGTCCAGACCTCCCTTGGCGTCATCGTAGACCCGAGTGTCGCTCGCCATCGCGTTGTCGTCGCCATGGACTCACCGGTTCGCTAATCCGATAAGTTTACTCACTAAATCTTGCTTAGTAAGTTAATTATGCTTAAGGGTTATTTAGATTAGCTTAAGTATGGATTAGGTGGTTTGTTTATTTTAATTAGTGATTTAGTTACTTAATTAAGCTAATTAGGTGGTTAGATCAGACTAATTAATGGTTAATTAGGTTGCTTGATTTATGTAGATAGGTGTATTATTTTTCTAGGCTTGTTTAGGTTGTTAAATTAGTGTTTTAGGCCTAAGTCGGTATTTATTGAATTAAATTGCATTTATTTACTTATTTAATAATTTTTAGAAATTATATTGGGATAGCTGGTGATCAGAAAATCTTGCTGATTGTTGTGGTATATTCGGTTTATGCAATTGAGTGCTAATTTGTCCAATTGAGTGGTGATTGTGATTTTTGATTAATTATTTCAAAATTGTGAAATTTTGGTATTTAATTAGAAAATATCGGGTGTCGGGTTTTGACACCAAAAATATTTTTAGATACTATATCAAATAGTGAGATTTTAAAAGACAGGATATCAATTTTTCTGGTTCAATCTGATCGTGTACCCATACACGATTATTTTACCGAGTGTTTTTAATATGAAGAAAATATGCCAAGTTTATCATTTTAATTGAGACATTTGAGTGCAATGCACAGTGCCCTTGGCCAAGATTGAATAATCGTGTGATGGCTATGAGAATTCGTCACGAGCTATTAAGTCGGACGATGCCCTTATATGGGATGCCTGAAGTCAACAGATGTTGGTCATAGTGGAGGCTAGATCGATGCTCCCTAGTGGAATGCCGTCTAGAGGTCGACGTTGCCGTGCTCGATGGTGCGAGACAACGCCTGGTTATGCTTGAAGACCGCTGATTGTTGAGTCAACTATGGCCGTTGGGTCGTAATCAATTGGGACGCATGAATGAGTGCAATTGACGCACCTGATTATGAGACAAAATTGTGTGGCAAGGTGTGGGACGTGTCATAATGATTTGGCCTTATAATCGGGACCCTTGTTGATGTGAATCGTTGTGGAAAGATTGTTCTACGAAGGCCCAGATGGTGTGAATTGCGAAATCTCGACCTCCAATCAAACTTGTAATTGGCAACCTTGGTATGAACGCGACCTATTGATGAACGCGTGTCAACCAACCAACGTTATAGATGCCACGAGCGAAAAAATTCGCTATCTCGCTCGATAAGTCGAATTGACTGTCACAAGGGAACCTTGATAAGGTCAAGTCTTCAAAAGAACAGTCGAAGAGAATCTCTCAATTTTTTCTCAAAGTAAAAAATATTTGTCCCCCAAAGAAAGTCAGCTAATCCTTAATATAGGCCTTCTAGTTGCTACACAAACCCTAAAACCAACCCTAGAAATCTAATATGTCATATTCTAGAATATATATAAATAAGAAGATAATGTTTTTGACTTGGTCAAATATTTGATGACCAGATAATCAAATTGTGTCAAGATTTCCAAGATTCTTCAAGATTTAATCCAACGTCATCTCCACGCCAAAGATCACGAACCATGACGCCAATAACTTGCCTAAATTGCTTGGTCCGTGCTCGAGTAATCGAACTAGTAGGAATAGACAATGAGTCCCTAGCACCTCCTCCTCGATATGGCTCGATGTCCACATCACTTGTGTTTGTTGAGATATAAGTTAAGGCATTCTAATTGATTGAGTTTAATTGCTGCTAATGTATGTTATATGAACCATACTGACATGCATGGAGGAACTGAGACGAGGTAAGTCTTTGTGGTTGTGTGGTTAGGCCGCCCTAGGCGAATTTCTCTCATAATCGGGGTTTAGGGCATGAACTCATTGAGACATTGTCTCACTCTCGTCATGGGTTTTATCTTTTTAGGTCCATAAATGGAGGCGAGACTAGTATGTTTTGGACAGCCGCGGGAGTTTAGCAAGTAGAGTACTAATGTCCCTGTCCCCGGGAGCCCCTAGCTCCATGAGTTCATCGTGACCACTATATGGGTTAATGAGGACCTGTCGCAGTGGGTACCCCATCGATTCGGGGCGTGGTTCCATCATGGGCCTAATGGGGTCCAAGAAGATCCCCTACAGGATTTTGACATCCTCGCGATTGCGGGCGAGGGGATAGCTGACCCACCTGGCGGCGTCGTGGTGGACCCGGAACCCAAGTAGATAGGGTCCGGGGTAGAGTCAACTAGGGACTTCTTTTTGAGACTTCGACTTTTGTGTATATAACTTTGTATGCTGACCTTTGTTGTTTATAAAAATGGTTTGTGAATTTTATTGTCCTGCTGTTCTATCCCATGTTGAGTGTTGTCTAGGGATTTTTATACTTTTCCGCATGTGGATAATTGTTTGGGTCGGCGACGCGTCCTGGGACGTCGCATTTTTATCGACTACCGAGGGATGTGTGTGTGCTTGAGGTTCGGCTCGTGACATTGATCATGCTCTATAGTTTCGAATCATCTGTGAAGTCATTTTGGATTAATTCAAGAATGACCACATTCTTTAAGTGCATGTTGGTTAGCTTTGAGGTTGGAGGAAGATAACTCCAACAAAGCCATTTTAAATTGGTAAGGTGATTTGCTAAGTTACCAACAAAGGTTCCCCAATTTAATTTGAGGTATCTTAGATGTTCAAACTTTCCAATCTCTTCACTTCTAATAATGGCCTCAAGATAACTTCTGCGTAGATCAAGATACAATGCTTCAACATTTTTCATCTACAAATGAGAGCAAGAAATCAATGGTATTTGACATTCTATAGAGGAAAAGGATTAAAATGAAAAAAAAAAAAAAGAACAGAGAAAAAGAGCATCCTAGTGCTTTCCCTCCTTTGTGGTTATTGTATCAAGGGATTTATTGCAATTTCGTAACCTACTATGCCTTCCAAAATTCATTGGATTTTCTTGACTAACAATTCCTATTCCAAGACCTATAAGTTGATCATGCATCCAAAACTCATTGTCCTCCCCAATCTTTTCCAAAGACTTGTTGATGAGGACATCAATTCCAGTATTAGGGAAAAACTCACAATCTCCACATGTAAATTGCATTCTGCTTATCCCTAGCAATGAAAAAACATGCAATGTTGAGGAAAATTCGCCGTTGCTCGAAACTCAAGGCATCATAACTGATCTTCAACTTTGCAAAAACATCCTCATGACGTGATTTTCTTAACTTGTCCAATGTCTCTTTCCATAATTCTTGCATTTCGTGGTGGAGTAACAAACCAATTACTTATAGAGCCAATGGAAGTCTCCCCATAGAAGATGTGATTTTGCTTGAAAGATCCTTGTAATCTTTTGAAGGAAAGTCTTTGTTAAATGCATGCCTATTGAAAAGCTCAAGGGGACAATCAGTACTCATCATTTCATAATTCAAAATATGACACTTTAGACTATTGATTCGTAAAACATCTTTTTTTCTAATTGTAATCAATATTCTAGATCTTGAATTCAAAGTACTCTTTCTAACTAATTTCTCCACTTGTTCGTTGTTATCAACATCATCAAGTACAATGAAGACTTTCTTATTGCAAAGTGCTTCTCTAGTCCTCTTCATTCCATAATCAATTTCGTTAATGCTCCTTGTCCCTGCATGGATGCTGATTTCGAATAATAACTTCTTTTGCAATTGAACTAAGCCAACAATTCTTGATGACTTTGCTCGAACATCTTCAAGGAAATAACAACACCTTTGAAAATGGGAAGAGAGTTTGTTGAAGATGACCTTTGCAAGAGTTGTTTTACCAATACCCTACATGCCATGGATTTAAATGAGTTGCACGCTACCAGATTTGATGTCTAACAATTTGCTTATTGCTTCAACTCAATCATCAATTCCAACTAAATGTTCACTCACTAATTTACGTTTTTTTTTTTTTTTTCAACTTTTCCACAACCTCCTCAACTACCATTAGATCAATTCGTCATGGCTGCCACAATGAAAAACCATTTCAATGGGGGGAAAAGCGAAATCACAATTACCTAGCTAGAAGTTGTGTTATTCAAGCATTGTATAACTACACGACAATCGGAGATAATATTGGGACCTTAACCATCTAAAAGTGACCATCTGAGAGTTCACATTGGACATTAACACCACTCCAAACATACTTTTTTGCGCTTGGCAACATGTGCGCGATGTCATGACCTGAAAATTGACTTAGATTCCAACATGAGGTTAGCAATTTTGGGATTGCATTGATAAATGTTCGTGCGAAATAGATTGTATAAATATTATGCCTTTGAAATTGTCATTTTATGATCCATTTTTGAGCAATGGCTATAGAAATTGAACACGGTGTGTTCACGAGGAGAAATGTCTAATGTATTGAGAGATTAATGGGTAGATAGGGATGTGCATGGCATTTGATTATTCCATTCTTTTTCCTCCAACTGAGCACAATCAAATATTAATTTAGCTACCTAGCTATTAATATCATTCCTCGTTCATTGTATAAGATCACCTTATTAAGAAGTTCACATTTTTTTACAATCGTAACAGTGGTTCATCATTTAGTATTACTTTCATAAAACTTCCGTGACGCAGAGAAAGTTATGTTTGGAAAGAATTCCAAAAGTTGGTGTTTATTTTGAATGAAGAAGTGTGGATTACAATATCTTAGGCGCATACTTATAAGGAGGTCACTATCTAAAAAATAACCAAATAACTGAAATCTAATAATAAATTAAGGGAAACACGTGAATCAGATATTATAACCCATTTGAAATCTCGAAGATCACGCAATCCTCTTTGATTTGTGGGACCGCCCGCTCTTATGATGCTCCAATGTTTCCATAAAGGCATTTGCATGTTGTTCTACATCAATCTCCTCCATTTCAGAAGAACTCGACCCCGAGTTATGATTAGAATAAAGAGAAGTATCTGGAGGATGATACTCAAATAGGTTCGCTACATTAAATGTCGGGGAGATGTTGAGGTCACCAGGAAGATCAACAACATAGGCATTGTCATTGATTTTCTTCATGATTCGACAGGGACCAACTTTCTTATGCTTCAGCTTGTTATATGTACCAACAGGAAAGCGTTCCTTGTGGAGGTAGACCATCACTTCGTCACCCTCAGCAAATACCTTGAGGCGACAATGTTTATCTGCAGCAGCCTTGTAAACAATAGTAGAAGCTTCTAGCTGTTGCTTCACACCCTCTTGTATCTCTTGTAATTTTGTTGCTAAGTTTTTAGCCGTAATACGATATCCTAGGACTTTGGGCAAAGGCACGTGATCCAGTGTATGTTGTGGCGTTTGCTAGTAGATGACCTCAAATGGAGACTTGCCCGCGGAACGGTTGACAATGTTGTTAAAAGCAAACTCAGCGAGAGCAAGATATTGGTCCCATTACTTTGGTATGTCACTACAAAGACACCGAATAATATCCGCCATAGTACGGTTGACAACTTCAATTTGACCATCAGTCTGAGGATGAAAGGAGTTGTTATACTGCAAATCCATCCCAAATAAACGCCATAGAGTCCTCCAAAAATGACTAAGGAATTTGGTGTCACGATCAAAGGTGATCGTTTTTGGAACACCATGCAAATGAACTACTTCTCGAAAAAATAAACTCTCTACATGGGAAGCATCAAAAGTCTTCTTGCAAGGGATAAAGTGTGCCATCTTTGTAAATCTGTCTATGACCACAAAAACAGAATCCATACCTCGTTGGGTTTGGGGAAGCCCCAACACGAAATCCATTGAAATGTCTATCCAAGGTCTAGAAGGAATATGTAGAGGGGTGTAAAGTCTAGTGTTATGAGAATGGCCTTTCACAGTCTGACAATGTAGCAGTTTTACACAAATCGTCCAATGTCCCGTTTCAATTGAGGCCAATAATACCGCTTTTCAACTAAGGCAACGATTTTATCTCGCCCACAATGTCCTCCAAGGGAGCCACCATGCATCTCTCGAATAAGTTGTTCCCACAAAGAGCTTCAAGGAATGTGCAATCTGTTGCCAAAGAATAAAAATTTGTCCTGAACAATCATGTCACCATGAGAACCTGTCGCAAAACAATTCTCCCAAATTTCCTGAAAATCTTCATCATCAACATAAAGAGCATAGAGGTGGTCAAAGCCCACACTATCAGTGCGCATAGTGTTGTAGCACGACGGCTAAGTGCATTAGCGACTTTGTTCAAGTGACCCACCTTGTGTCGAAGCACGAAACTGAATTGCTCCAAAAAGGAGACCTAACATCCATGCATTCGATTTAGATGTCTTTGGCTCTTAATATACTTGAGTGCCTGATAGTTACTGTTAAGGACAAACTCATATTGATAAAGATAGGGCTGCCAATGCTTGATAGCTCGTACGATAGTAAAGTACTCATGCTCATTAGTAAACCGTCGCTTGCAAACATCATTAAGTTTCTTGCTAAAATAAGCAATAGGCTTACCTTCCTGAGAGAGAGCAACACCGATTCCTACACTAGAAGTATTATAGTCTAGTTCAAATACCCTTTCAAAATTCGGGAGCATCGGTATTGGTGCCGTGAAAAGTTTTTCCTTGATGAGAGCAAAGCTGGCTTCTGCTTCATCACCCCAATGAAATTTTCCTTTCTTCAAGCACTTGGTGATCGGAGCCATAATAGAACTGAAATTTCAAATAAAGTGTCGGTAGAATGTCACAAGTCCGGGGAAGCTATGCGCCTCCCTAACGGTTTGGGGAGTCGGCTAGTCGCGGATGGCAGCTACCTTTTCCGCATCAACTTGAAGGCCTTTTGCTTTGACAATATACCCCAAGAAGTAGAGTCGATCAGTCATGAAGCTACACTTCTTCAAATTAATGTACAATTTGTTCGTCTACAAGGCCGATAAGACGTCCCTTAGATGCTCCATAAGTTGTTGGTCATCCGGACTATATATGAGAATGTCATCGAAGTAGACCACCACAAATTTGCTAGTAAAGGGTTTGAGAACTTGAGTCATCAAATGCATGAAGGTGCTAGGCGCGTTCGTGAGGCCAAACGGCATGACAAGCCATTCGTACAAACCTTCACTTGTTTTAAAGGTTGTTTTCCATTCATCGCCAAGGTGGATGCGTACTTGGTGATATCCACTACGTAGATCAATCTTTGTAAAAACCTTTGATCCTGCAAGTCGGTGGAGCATGTCATCTAGGTGAGGGATTGGGAATTGGTACTTGACAGTAATCCGATTAATTGCTTGACTATCAATGCACATATGCATGCTTTCGTCTTTTTTTCGGAGTGAGGAGTGCGGGTACTGCACAAGGGCTCATGCTTTCGCGCAAGAAGCCCTTTTGAAGAAGTTCTCCTACTTGGTCTTGCAAAATTTGGTTCTCCTTCAGATTCATCCAGTAGTGCAGCAAATTAGGGAGGCTTGCTCTTGGAAGAAAATCAATCTCATGTTGGATATCCCTCAAGGGTGGTAATCCAATAGGTAGATTCTCTAGAATAACATTGCTAGATGCCTTTAATAAGGGTTAAAGAGTCGCCAGAATTGGAATAATGGCTTCTTGATTGCCTTTCTCCACAATCATATACATGCCCTCATGTTTACGGACATTTAGCATAATCCTTGCACTTTGCTTCTTTGGGGCCTGGGCAGTGTTACTCATCGGCTTCAAAATAATCTTCGTCTTTTTCCACACAAAAGAATATGTGTTCTCTTGAGCCCTGTGAGTGATATCAACGTCGTATTGCCATGGTCGTCCCAGTAGGACATGGCATGCATTCATCTCCACTACATCACAAATTATGGTGTCCTTATAGGACTTTTCAATTGAAATAGGTAAATGACATACTTGTGTCACTTTGAGTTTAGCCCCTTTACGAATCCACCCGGTCATATAAGGGGAGGGATGTAACTCCGTTTTTAGTTGTAGATGGTCCACCAAAGCCTTGGACACGATGTTCTCACAACTTCCACTGTCGATGATGACATCGCAAACTTTGCTGTTAACGGTACAATGGGCACGAAAAAGACTATTCTGCTGCGTGTCTTCTCTTCAGGAAGCGAGCAATAGTCTCTTCATCCTCCACTTCTTCTTCATCAATCCAGTCATCTTTGTATATGTCATCGTTGTGCTCGACAACATTGGCCATCTTCCGCCGTGGACAATCACTTGAAGGATGTCCCAGTTTGTTACACTTGTAACATTTGAGTTGTGGAGGCTTAGCGTACAGGTTTTGGGCATTTTGATTGGGATTGCAGTTGTTTGCAATGACTGGTTCCTTGCACACCCCAGTATTACTTCCTGGAGTTCGGTTCATAGTGTTGGTTTGCTGGTTGGAGGATTCTGTAACATCTAGTTGTCTCCCCTTTCTAGATTATCCTCGAGCGGAATAATTGTTAGCTCGATTAATGGGGCTAGTTCTCTCTAATTGCATCTCGACCTTTCGGGCCATCTCTTGAGCATCCTTAACGGAGAACAAACAATGTAGAAAAACACGGTCTTGAATATTAAGCCGCAAACCATTAATGTACCTGGCAGTCTGTTGTGCCTCCGACTTAGCCAGGTTGTTACGGGCAGAAAGTCGAAGAAACTCCTCCATATAAGTTTGGACTGATCGGCTTAGTTGCTTACAATTCTGAAGGTGTCGAAATAATAATTGTTCATAATCGGTTGGGAGGAACCAAACCTTCAACATTTCCTTCATTCAATTCCATGTTTGGATGGGAGCTTTTCTTTATTAATGTTGGGTCAGTTGTGTTTGCTCCCACCACGCTGAGGCACTGCCCTTCAATTTGTATGCCACCAATTTTACTTGGCGATCCTCTTCAATCTCCATGGCATCAAAGAATTTCTCAACTTCCTAAAGCCAATCCAAAAAATCTTCAATATTCAAATTGTTATTAAAGGTCGGAAGATCAACGTTAAGTTGATATTGGTTGGGGTCTCATCGATATCCCTTGTTTCTATGGCCTCCATGAACAGGCTGATTCAGGAACTCTTATTCCCCTTTAGAGCCCTCGACATAGGCTCATTGCCTTTGTCGGGGATTTGCCCCACGTTCCATAGCTGCTTCCGGGTCTCAAGCTGCCTGAGCATGTTCACCTAGAAGATTACCAGGTATGGGGTTGGTAGATGAACGCCAGATGGCGACAAGTAATTCTTGAAACCTCCGTTCGGTTTGCTTTGCAAATTGGTCAAACTCATCTCGTGCAATAGGCTCATTTCTATGGCCTTCAGCTAAGGGGAGATTGTCATTAACGTTATTAGCCATCGTTACAGGAGAAACTTGCTCTAATACCAAATGACGCAAAGAAAGCTATGCTTGGAAAGAATTCCAAAAGATGGTGTTTATTTTGAATAAAGAAGTGCAGATTACAATATCTTAGGCGCTTGTTTATAAGGTCACCATCTAGAAAATAACCAAATAACTAAAATCTAATAACAAATTAATGGAAACGCGTGAATTAAATATTGTAATTCATTTGTAATCTCGAAGATCACGTAATCCTTTTTGATTTGTGGGACCATCTGCTTTATTGACGCTCCAATGTTTCCATAAAGGCATTTACATGTTGTTCTACATCATTTCGTCTCAATCATACTGGAATTTTTAGAACTCTGATTAAGTGCTAAAAAAAATTGGGGAACAAGCATCTAGAAATCAGCTAGCTTACCCTTTGTATTTCTTCACTTCCCACTCCTTTATTGCATCAACCTCCATGAGAGTCTCTCTCCATGAATCTACTTTGCTCGTTGCTCAACTTCTTCTCACGCTCCATATTTAGTATCACATCCCGATACAATGAAGTTTTCAACTTAACATCATCGGGTTCCACATAAAAAAAAATAGGTAGGATCTCTTTGTTACCTTTTGATTTGAAGGTATGTGCCACGATCTGCACAAGTTTGTGGAGGCACCATTGACTTGAAGCATAGATCTGAAAGAAGATCGGTGTGTAGATCCTAGAGTTGTCGATTGCTCACTGAAGTAATCCATCGATCCTTTTTCCAACATGGAGCTCTTCGTCCTCTCGGAAGACGCAGATTCCAGCATTGAATCAAGCTATGGAAGAGGACGTTGATGAATCCATTACGAGTGTCAGGTCCTCTAAAATTTAGAAACACTTCATACTCGCTTTCGAATGATATTCCTGCACCTAAGCTCACCATAGCAATGGTTTGTTCAGCTTGGCAGGTCTAGATGTCTCCCTCTCAGCTTAGCACTAGCAGATCTGCAATGAGTGAGGTTATTGACATTTGTAGAATTGTTCAATTGAAACCCATATGATGAAATGAAACAAGTTCTGCTATCATCTCGAATCGGGCGGTAGAGAGAGGACAGAGAAATAGCAGTATTTGACCAGGAGTAGCTAAGTAGAACTTTTCTATATAACCTTTATGACTGGGTCATCCCTTTGATATGAGAATCTGAAAGCGTTGAAAGTTGTAGAAGGTGGCCGCGTCAACATGTCGTGAGGAAATAATGGAGCCAGTTACAGGAAAATCAATCAAATGTTAATGGGTCGATAAGGAATGGTTGAAACAGAGTCGTTTTTGGGGGCTTATAAGGACAAACTATGAGAAGAATCTTCGTTGTCATCGAGTGCTTGAAACGAAAAAAAAAAAAAAAAAAAAAATTGAAGCATGTTGAAAGTTGAAACGGAAAGTGTGTTTTTGGGCCTATGAGAGTGTGTTTTTAGGCCTATGAGACCAATGAAAACGTGGTTTCTATACGCAATCAAATCAATCAATAATATATATCAAACAAGTCCTTAACGTTTTATTGTTAAGCAATTTACATTGGTCCCTTCTTTTAATGTAAACAGCTTTTATCTTTGAATTAATAAATTGTCGAGATTTTATCTCTGGTGCGCTTCGTGTTTGTGCTTCTAGGTGTACCTTTGCGAGTTTTACTTGTGTCCACTGTTTTGCATGAGGAGAAGATTGAAGTCTCCCAGCCTTAACATGAGATGTCACGAAGATATTTCATGTCTTCCCAGCATATCATAACATTGACTGCCAAGCCAAAAGATATGCAATCATAATTTGCTGCCATATAAATGGAAAGACAAAGAAGAATGAAGCTTTTTCATTAGGAAATTTATCTGTATTGGTGAAATGCAGCTAATCTACTTCAGTTATTTTTTGCATACAAATTGTACAAAGACTACCTTGTGCCTATGTCCACATCCTTGGTTCTTTATCTTCAGCTTCAGGAGTGATTCACTTGGAGACACCAACGGGCGATTGCAGAGTGATGAATTCTATATCAAGTCCCTGCATGTACAGTCACATTCCCTCTCCTGCTCTTGACCACGGAAACAGAGTAAAAGATCTTCACTTCTCTTCACATTTCAGACCATTTTCAATCATCTGCTCAATCCTTAATGTGAAAAATGCAAGAAGCTCAGGCACTTGCAAGTGCAACAAGCACCACCAGAAAGATCATCCAGTTGGAGAAAGTGTCAAATCCACTGCAACACCATCAGTCTCCGGCATGCTCCTAACTTCTTCAAGGATCCTTTTGACTTCTTTCATTAATTCCCTGTGGACATAATTGGTACGCCCCCTTGTAAGCGATGATTTTGTGTACTGTGACTCACTAAGGGACTGATATTCTCGAAACCATTCATTGTCAATATCTTGAGGAGCAGGTTCATCATAACATGTTATAGAGCTTTCTCGGCGCCATCTAGTAATGAAGTATTTACCGGGAAGTTGAAAGTAATTCTTTCTAATAAAAACGTAGAGGGCATGTCTGCATAAAATCCCCGAAGATTCAAATTCCTTACATGAGCAAAGTGAATTTGCTCTTCTTCCGGTATCCACATGACAAGACAGTGGCCATCCATCTTCTTATAATGGTGTAAAATGTAGGAACCATCGGCCATTTCAGACATGGCATATTGCATGGCCAGCACAAGTTCATTTTGGAAAGCATTGAATGCAAAGGAAATGAAATGAAATATAAGGTCACGGAGAGGACAAAACCTTCAAGTGCTATACCTGGTCAAAAAACCATCAGTCTCCGGCATGATCCTACCTGAAAAAAGCCCAAAAGCTCTAACATCAAGACGGGAACAAAAGGAAATGAAATGGAATATAAGGTCACGGAGAGGACAAAACCTTCAAGTGCTATACCTGGTCAAAAAACCTACGCAAGCATGCATTTGGGCCGAAGATTCCTTTCAGGAATGAATCTACAGATCTAAGAGATGCAACGGTGGTCATTCGAGCAAGAAAGTGACCCCTCGTATAGCACAATGCCCAAGAAGTCCGAATTGAATAAAGTAAAGCAATGTGTTTATCTGAACCCAGTCCAAACCGAGGAACCATCTCATTCCATCGTAACTCAAAGTCTTCTGTATTCTCTACTCAATGCAATGCATCAAACTCAGACCTGAAGTCTGCATATTGAGATCAAAGTGGAACAGAGAACCAACTCGATACCTTGGGCGAAATATTCCATATGCAAGTAACATGTTTTGTGTTTGGTAGTTCGCCCCTAACTGCATTTCTGAGGCCTGGTCCTGGATCAATTAAGATTGTTTGAGGACTTCTTCCTCTCATAAACCGGACGAAACTCTGTATCCAGGGAGACAAACATCATCTATGAGGAAATGCAGAGTACAGGATATGGATCTATCTAGAGGAACAGAGAGATAATCCTGTAAAGCCCATGCAAATGACCGTGGTGCCTCGTCCTGCAACAGAGCACATCCGAAAATGATCATTCTGCCATTGCCATCAATGCCAAACCACGCCCCAGACAACATACCATATGTGATTGATTGGTATGGCTTGTCAAAATGCACTGCATCGCCAAATATGGTGTATGCATTAACTGAATTGCCGTATGACCAAGCAATATGCTCAAGTTTGTCATTGTCATCCACGCTATAATCATAATTAAAGCCTTCATCTGACTCCTTCGAGGCCTTGCAGGCCTCAATAAGTTCCATTATATCGTTCTCTCTTATCATTGAGCAAAGCATCGTTTTCTCGAACATCTTTCTTCCTGTTCTGAATAAAGTTACTAACATCCCTCTCCAAGAATGGCAATCGTCCACCTTGAATCCCCTTTTCTAATTCCAAGACCTTCACTATGCGATGAATTGGAAACCCAGCTTTAGATAGCAAAAGTATCCGCTCTTGATCAGCTTCATGAATCCTTCTATCAGTGGGCAAGAGACAAATCTGGTCCTCTCCCAGCGGCTCATGATTGCGAACATTACTGAATTGCACAATAAGCCACTGCGAAACGCCTTCCACAGCCTACTTTGACAGGTACATCTTCGCATCACAGCCATACCGGATGGGATTTGCGATCCCTATGGTGCTCCCCACTAGGCTTCTTTCTCACAGGTGCAAACCCGGGCTGATAACAAACAAAGTCGTGCTTGTAAATACCCAACTGAGGGCTCAATCTCGAGCGCTCTTTCCAAATGGAGAAACCATTCTTCCTCACGAAGTTGCTGTAATACTCGAATGCGTCGTCATTGCTCTTGAACACCATCCCCACATACGGGACTACCATAGCCTCGACCAATGCCGCTTTCGCCTTCGCCAACCGGGAAGCAACTGCGGCCTCTTCATTATCCCCTTCACATGCGACAAAGTATTTCCAATCCCCACAAGGGCATTGCTGCCGCTGTATCCATACGTTCTTCGATGACAATGATGTGATAATACAGAACTATCAAATACTAGCACCACACAGCTCTCAATATAGGAATATCAATACCCAGGTGATCCAAGAAGCAGCAAATATCAATCTCAGAAGTCGAAGTTGTCAAAAGCTAAAAGCAGCGGCATGATGGTATAACTGTCACGCCCCAAACCCCGAGCGCGCGCACATCCCACTGTGGTCGATCAGCTATGCGACGTTTCCAGGCACTCGTCACCGACCCAATCATTTTAAATGCACATGCGGAAGCGAATTATTAATCCCCTGACCTTGATAAATTTGGGATAGAAAAGCAGGACAACAATTTCCAAATCCAAATACACATTCATAAACACCTTAAGCTTATATAGGAGGTCTATCTCATAAAAGACTACTGAGCCACCTATGCTCTTGACCCTTCCGCTTCAAGCTTCGGGTTCTTCACACTATGGACTTGAAAATGGTTATTCAATAACCAGTGAGATATAAATCTCAGTGAGTTCTTTCCCTAAGCCCCCGATTAGAGCACCAACTCAACTCAGGATATCTCAACAGAACCATCCCACAACAAGCAATAACTCATAATCGATTTGCATACAACCTTACCTGGTATGCCATACCCTACACGGTATCACTTAGCACGATACACACGAAGCACATGGCCAATAGGTGATGCAGTTCATCAATTACACACGAGTCGCATTACAAGAGATCTCACCTGGCCATTGCCACACCCTGCACGTTATCGATTCATGCGTGTATGCTATAAACAATGTGCTCAACTCATGCATGACCGAAATCACAAATGCCATGATTCTCATGCGTTATTGCACATTAGCACTGTTCAAAAACACAATGCATATGCTTAATGCATACAACAATTGAAACGCTAATACTTTCACATAACCAATGACCACAGGGGCTCCTGATTATAAGACTAAATTGTTATGACACGTCCCATTCCGCGTCACACAATTTCATCCCATAATCTGGCACATAAATAACATCAATAACACTCAACATGCGTTCCAATTATTATCCATTGCTACACATGGGCATAGCCTACTCGCAGTTTGGCTATCTACTGGCATTTAACCAGGCATTGTCTCCCCATCTTAGAGCACGGCTTCATCACTACGTCGACAGCGTTCCTAAAGGAGTACAGGTCCAGTCGACCCAGCCTTTACTACTACCCAAGCCCACTATATGGTTCATCCCATATTGGGGTATCGTTCAACTTAAATGCCCCTGATGATATCGTCCAGCTTAAATGCCCCTGACGGTATCGCCTGACTTAATCACCCCTGACAGTATCGCCCGGCTTAATCGCCCCTAACGGTATCGCTCGGCTTAAATGCCCCTGACGGTATTGCATTAACCAAAACACGGCAATACAATGACGGTCCAAGATACCTTGCATTTCACTCAAATGCTTCGATTAAAATAGTAATCTTGGCTTCATTTCTTCATATTAAAAACATCCAATAAATTAGTCACATGTGTGGGTACACGTCAATTTCGAACTAGGAAAACCAATTCCACTCTTTTGAACTCCCACTATTTGATATAGTATCTAAAAACCATTTTCGATGTCAAAACCCGACACTTGGTATTTTCTAATTAAATACCAATTTTCCAATCACCCCACCATTGCACAGATCATCACTCAGTTCATGCGAATGCCCATGCATTTGCACATCTATTCACTTCATAAGATCAACACGCATGAAATTAGATCATTTTTCGCTTCTGGATGAACAGCGCACGTGAATAGTACTCAGTGAACATTATTTGTGAACAGTGCACGTGAACAATAATTTGTGAATAGTGTTGCGTGAACAGTAAATTTCCAGAATCCAATAAATAATAAATTATATTCATAAATCATTAAAACAATGATTAAATTAAGGAAACCAACCAATTAAGATAAACATGCTTAATTAATCACATGAACCGTATTAAGCAAATAAAATAAGATTAAGCTAAAATAATCTAATCCATCCATCTAATCACCTATCTTAGGGCTAATACAATTTAATTAAATCACTTAAACTAGAATTAAATCTAACTAAACTAACCCTAAGTAAGTTTAGGCTCTAATCAAAGGATTATAAGTTAAACTCACCTGTTAAGTGGGTTGGAGAACTGACGTGGTGGTGACGACGGATGCAACACTCCAGGACCTCAACCACGACGATCCAAGGCGGTCCCAAGCTCAGCACAACTACCACAGCCCGGACTCCCACTGAAACCTCTGAAAAACAGCCATGCCAGAGGAGAAACTAAGTTGAAAGGCTTGGCTAGAGCTCTAGTGAGGGGGTTGGCCGGCAACCGGTAGCTCCCGAGGATCTTGGGGGTCTTGTGGGAGGTTAGGGGGCAAAGGAAGGTCTGGAATGGGAGAAAAATGGCTGAAAATGCGAAATAGTGCAGGCTGCAGGTGTACTAACGAACCGGAGGCCAGTTTCTTCTGACCGGCGTACAGGGCAGCCGAATGCTCCATTCGGTGTGAAACCAGGCTCATTTGGACGGTTTGGATGTGATGAAGAGAATGATGGGTGTTGTGTGAGTTGATTCAACTGGGAAGACTACTTTTGACTCGATTTTTGCCCGAAAGGTCAGCCGGAGAAAAACTGCTCCAGACGGTCTGGTGACTAGTGTCTTGCGACGGCCCTACAGGGCAGCCGGAGGCTCCTTGCAGCAAACGACGGGGTCTGGGAGGACGGTTTGGATGTACGGAAGACAATGGTGGGTGGATCGCTTGGTGATTCGTCCAAGAAGCCAACAATTAACTCAGATCTTTAAGGAGAGGTCAGCTGGAACATAAACTGAAGGAAGAGGAAATTAAAGGGAGAGAGAGCTGCGACCATTTGGGGCTGAAGAGAGGGGGAGAGAGAGTGATGTGAGGGCTGTCAAGACCTCCATTAAGGCCTTCAATGCTTGCTTCAAGTCCCCATGGCAAGCCATCATCATTTTCTCTCTCTTCTCTAGCCTTTTCTCCCTACAACTAGGGGTATTTTGGTCATTTCCCCTTGCACAATTCCCATTCTATCCTTAGGCTGAAATTGGTGGATGGGCCTAAGAATTTGGGCTTGGCCATGAATAGAAGTGGGCTTAAAAATTGATTGGGCTTGATTGGGCTTAAAGTTGGACCATGGGCTTTTGAAAGATGAATAGTTGGTTTGGCCCAATGGGGTCATTTGTTTGCCTTAGGCCCACCATGGTGGCTGTCCCAACTTAGGTCTAGGGCTCACACTGGTTTGGCTCAGCCAACATTCTCACGGGCTCACTTCCTCGGTATGAAAACCCCTTTTCCAAGCACACAGCTCAACTGACACTGTCGACTGTCGCTGAAGCTTCATCTAAAGTCTTTCCCGGACATTCTCGATAATTCGAAGCCCAATCTTTAGTTCTCATACCATGTCATTTTCACTCTAATGCCATTTTGGGTACAACTTAGACTGACGGGTGGCTCCAAGGATTCCCGCATGATCGACTCGTGTCAAACCACGTTCAAGATATCTCAACGCATGAACATCCTTGACCGCATGAAATTACAGAGGATAGATTCTTATTTCAAAAGGACACGATTACTGAGGATCGACATAGGGTCGTTCGCGGGTCTGATAGTAAACGGAATCACCTGTCATTCCATTATGTTCTGTCCGCGAATCGACTTCTAGTCATCCTTGGAATCAGCCTACCTATCTACAAAATCGTCCTCACGCAAGTCTCACGGTCAAGTCATTTTTCCAGGTCAAGTTCTTTAGTCGTCCGAGTTCCGTCCTCATTAGCCTTTCTCCCTAAGGTCAGTATCTCAGGAGTGATCAATTCTGAGTGAGATCAACCAATAATGCATTAATGAAATTTACATCCATCTATTCCTCAGAGGACTCGAATTTCAGGATGTCACAATAACCTTGTCAAGATCAGTTTTTTTTTTTTTTCAACGTTTTCCTTGGAACAACAAACCAACCTATAGCACAACCTGTAAGGGAAAAGGGACTTCGAGTTAAGCTGAAAATGGCTGCCCTCTTTTGAGCAGTGAACTTGATGTTTGCACAAACGGGATATGCTAAGAGATTATAAAAACTAGAGAATTAGATGTAGAGTGAAACCCTAGCTGATCTGTCTGCTGTTGCTTGCTTCTTCACCAGCCTTATTTTCTCTCCTCTCTTCTTCTCTCTCCAGAATCCCAACTTGATCAGAGGATTTTCTTTTTTCCGGGAAAAAGAAAGAAAGGAAAGACCGACCCGTAAAATTCAGTTGGGCCCTTTTCAGCCGACAAAGGTCGAATGGGACAATGTCTGGGACTCGCCCTCGGGCCCAAATTGCCATTTTTCAGATTCACAGGTCAAAAAGGCAGCCCCTTTCATCATTCCGTAGTTGAATTTTTCAATTCCACATCAAGGAATTCTTCGTCCAAGCTTTCTATTGTGTTTGTTCTACTATTACTACTCTGGGCTATGGAGATCAAAGTTTCTCTACCGCCGGTGGCAGAATCTTTGCCGTGTTTTGGATACTGGCTAGTACCATTTGTGTGGGTCGGTTTTTCTTCTACCTCGCTGTACTGTACACAGGAAGCAGGCAAAGATCTTTCACAAAGTGGGTTCTCACACGAAATCTTACGTTCTCCGATTCAGAGGTAGCTGATCTTGATGATGACAAAGTTGTCAGGTTAATTTTAATCATCCACTACAAATTCAATTATGCAAATAAACTAATTTGAGCAAGTGTCTGAGTTTCTTGCAGGCGTTTTCTTTTTGCAGCGCTGCGGGGTTTGTTACATACAAGCTACAGGAAATGGGAAAGATCAGCCACGAAGATGTTACTGCAATCTTAGAAAGGTTCCAGAATCTTGACATCGATCACTCTGGAACTTTGACAACATCTGATTTAATTTACTTCCGAAATTAGGGGGTTTGGCGGCTCACTCTATGTATTCCTCTATCCGTAGAGTTTTTACTTTATTTATTTTCATTTTTACTCATTAAATTCAGGAGTAGATTCATGCATATAATATCTCAAATGACAAGAAAAAAAAGTGTTATTGTTATAAGGTCAAAGAAAAAAAAAAGTCTTCTTTAAGATTTTTACTTTTATTCTGATAAACTCGGAGGATTATCCTTACATACTTTGTCTTGTATCTCTAATACGCCCTTCCATTACTTGCTGATAATGCTGAAGTTTTTTCTATTAGCTTCAACTATAAGTAAATGTCTCCCCTATCTATAATATCACTGGCAAAAAGTAAATCCAAAATGTGGAACTCATGTATCCCTGCCTGAATCTCTGCATCTAGCAGTAGATGCTAGATACTATGAGTCGGATGGTCTGCAACATCAGTTTCACAAAATTGTTGAATTTCATTGTCGATCTATTGTAGTCTCACTTTTAACATGATAGAAGTTGCCACCACCGGGTGTGCAACAAATTCTGCAGTTTGCCAACTGAAGGTTTTGTCCATTGATGATTTTAAGTTCCTAAATCTATCTGAACAGCACAATCATAGGCATCATGTAAACGGACTTGATTTGAATAGGCTGTCCTCATTGATTAGAACTTCAACAACTGGTAACTGGTAATTTAATCTGTTTAAAATACCAAACAACCTACTCATCCTATTTCAGCAAGCAGAATCATAAAATCATCGACGTTCCCACCAAACCTTATTGTTCCTTTACTGTCTCATCTGATCAAATACAAGTATCCACCAAATTTGACAGATCCTCCAGCTAAGCATAACTGAGAAAATATAAAACCTTTAGCAAGTTAACACGTACATGCAACTTTAACCCATTCATGATCCAATCACATGACTCTGCATGACTCAGGGTTCTGTTCATTGAAGTAGTCAGTGCGGTTCGTGTTATAGCCCCTATTCACACCATAACTGCTCTAACCATAATAAGCCGGCACCCCGTGATAGTACGGCACAGTGCCATATCCTTGGTAATACGGCTGAGGCGGCTGGTAGTACATTTCACTAGGATAAATCGTGGGATATCCTGAAACAAACTGAGCGGTATACTTGGGACCAACAGTTCCAAGTCCGTTATCAGAATCGTTTCCTCCATTGTCTCCCGTCGGGTCCCCCTCCCTGTACGGCGGGTACGGCAGGGGCTTGGGCTTGGCCTTTGGGGCCTCGGCCTTGGGCTTCGCGGGCTTCTTCTCGGGGACTATCTCGATGCTCTCCACTGTTTTTCCGCCTTTGCTGGCTATTTTCTCGAGGATTCTCTCAGGACAACAGCTTACCACCTTGATTGTCACCCTGTTCTGCTTCTCATCGTACACTTGATCTCGGATTTCTCTTGTTCCCAAAACAATAACACCGACAAATTAACTTAGTTTCCTTTTCACAGCTAAATTTTGGTACTAAAGTTCACATCACATAATACTACTTACAGAATCTAATTCTCCAAGATCCTCATCCTAAATTCATGTTTAGAATAGGAAAGATGTGTAGAAGACTTTCAATTTTGGAAGAAACAGAACTACCATTTACGAAATATGACAGCCCGAGATTAGAAATCCGGACATACAGTCATTAGTTCATTATGACTTTGCAAAACATTTAGCATGAAAGCTCTATTTATTGCCTATTGTGATTGCCTCACTGAAGTCATATGAAGTCTACGGTGGTATTAAACAGAGGAAAAAGAGGACAACCGTTAACACAGGCAAAGTGAGACTCACCTGGGAATTTGCACATCACTTTCTTGATCTTCTTGTAGCAGCGATAGCACTGCAGGTCAACCCTGATGACCATTGTTACCTTCCACAGTCCACAGTCGCGCACACATACGCACAAACACAGAGAAAGTAAGTGAACAACACAAGCAAAGATCTTTTGTACTCTGCAAACAAAACGAAGCTAAAAGGAGAGAGAAGCATGGCTCTTTCTGCCATCAGAGAAATGAGAAAATTCCTTCTTTTGGTGCAAGAATGTAAAAGAGCTGATCATATGTGGGTTACAATAATCTTTCTATCAGTTAGAAAGAAAAGAGTCTTGATAAATTGAAAGGATGAGGAACGTAATCTGCACCTTTTCAGCCATTGCTCTCGTCTCCAGTGGGGTTTACGAGATTTGATCTCTCAAGCTTTAGGAGGAATATACGACTGACAGTGGAATGATTATCTCACTCTCTCTCTCGACTGACAGTGGAATGATTATCTCTCTCTCTCTCTCTCTCTAGGAATGAACCGTTGGCCAGGGATAAAGCCTGTCTGTATTGTATTTGTGGCCTTTTCTTTTCTTTTCTTTTGACCTAGAAGGCATTCATTTTTTAATTCGGTCTTTGCTTTTAAGCTCGGGCTTTGGCTCCCAACCAATATACACTTAAAAGAAGGTGCTCTTTCTTCAATTTTCAGACAATGACTTCGTATACGAGTTGAAACTATAGATTCGTATATGATTTGAAACTACGGAGCTTAATCAAGGTGTGTCATGCTTTAAAGAATTTTTCAATGATTTTTTTTTTTTTTGTGTGGCTATTGTTCTTTCTGTTACATTGTCTATGTATCCTATTTATGATTTAATTTTTCAATGATCTTTACTCCAAACTCAAGTTTATATTTTTTTTTCGATAAAAGATTAGAAAAAACTCGTGACTATTTTTTATTGTCGTGGCTGCTGTTCACGATTATGCATCAAGAGGCTTGGAAAATCTTGCCTAGTATGACAAATTAACATATTTTGACACTCTAATCATATAAAAAAGAAATAAGAAGGTGATCATCTTTCACATTGTTTCAACCTACAAAGTAAATTTCAATCCACAATTTAGAAGGAAAGAATGCGGCACTTTAATTTCATATTGAAATTTGCTAATGCATCATTCGGAGTAGAATATTTCATGCATTGAACATTAGAAAATGTATGCAAATAAGCATTTCTGTGAATTTGCATAGTATAAAAGGGTAGTATTACCGAAGAGTAAAGTCCGGGAGAGCACCCCATACATGAGGCAAAGTATATGGGGACACTATCAATTTCTTTGATTTTTTTTTTTATTTTCTGTTTTTCTCCTCCTTCACAGCAACATAGGATGGATGAGTATCTTCCCCCTACCTAAGGCAGTGATTCCAATGTTGATGATGACTACTAAAAATAGATGGAGGCCTACTGGCTATCACTATTTCTTCCCCCCTTTCCTCTTCTTTTCACAGAAAATAATAGTACTCGAGACTATATATGCAAATCAGGCCAAGCCCCAACTAACTACTGTTGTCCATAAATTCGTTTTCATCACTCCAAAATCACTTTCAAATATGCTGAAACATGTCGTTTCTGCTATGTTTCAAGTGTTTTGAACCCAGGCACATGTTCGAGGCATTTTTTGGTAAGCTACATAGGCCGGGCAATCGGACATTAGCAGTCCGGGCGTCCGGATGGCTGTGCGGAAAGCCCAATCCATACTGTCCAATGTTCGGGCCGACAGGAGGTACTCGTGTGAGCGCTTGGATGGTGCAAAGGTCGTTTAAACGCCTAACTGTGTTGATGAACACGTAAAATTAAAGAAATAGTAAACTAAGAGAGAAAGCAAGTGGAGTTTCTTTTTCCATAGCCTTGTGGATTAAATAAAAGTGACAGGCGGTGCTCGACTGCCACGGCATCTACTTTTGAAAAAGGATGGATTCCCACTAGACTCCTACGAGGGACAAGGGTTTGGTATTCCTATACACGCTGTTCCTCCCCGCCGCCGCCACCCCCCCCAAAAAAAAATAGACTAATAATAGCATGGTCTTCGTGGTAAAATATTACGATCTCTGTTTTAATCATTTGATTTTACGCATTTTGATTGCTTCTCCTGTAACTACTCCTTTATTTCCTTTTTTTTTTTAAATCCTATAACTATTCAATTATTTTCTCATGACGTTTCAACGTGATCACATTCCACCACTTTCAACTTTTGGATTTTTATATATCAAAGAAATCACCATTTTGATATGTTATCTAGAAAATTGTTAAACCGCACCACCAACCCCTCCTCTTTTTTCGTGAGTTATTAATTTTATGTCCATACGAAAGATCCAAATTAACTCCTCTTTCATCACTTGAGTAAGAGAAAAGTTAAAAGAGGGGAGGTTTCGACAACTGTAGGGCGTATCCATTCGTACCATGTATCAGCCCATGATTTAGAGCGAGTAGAATGGTGTCAGCCCATGGTTCAATTGAACAATTTCCAACCTGTTGAGACGAAATCGAAGACTTAGCCAAATGATCTTAGTTGAAACCATCATCTGCAATTTGAGGTTGGAAACGGTCCACTCAGAACAGCTGAACTCGCATTTACTTATCGAAGTTAAACAAGCCAAAAACGTTGTAAAACAAACTTATTTTTGATCCCATCTGCGAATTTAACAGCAACATACTCCTCTCATAAGGACCCGTCAGTTTCATCTTTCGCACAAACTTCAATAATATCTTTCAGTGTATCAAGCAATTGTAGTTCTCTATTAAACGATCAAGCCATTTTATAATATGTGCAATTTACATGGCCGTTTGTTTATCTCTTATTTTTTTTCTCTTGGACCAATAGCATTTGATTTTATGGTCTTCGTCATAAGATGTTACGGACTTTCTGTTTTAACCTATTTCTAATGGACCGACAGCATTTCATTAGTGTTCTGATTACTACCCCATTATTTCCTGATGACGTCATAAGAGGGCCACATTCCACGTTGAACACGCCTCTTCTTTCTGCCAAAGCTGAGCAAGCTATTCCATTGAAAACTGAAGATCTTGTGCAACAGAAGAGATGTGTGTCGAAGGAGTAATGACTTTGGTTTGAGACACAAAGATGGGCATTTCTGGCCTTTCGCCACGTATTTCCGTTCCGTCGGCCATTTATTTAGCCATATCATGTTTTCCTCATCCACCAGTAGTATTTGATTTTATCGTCTTCGTCGTCAAAACTAAATACATCCATTTCTAATCGGAGTTCATTAGAAGATTAATATTATCTTTGATCTAATTATTTTTCCCCAGATATTCCGCGTCTATCACCGCTGGTTTGAGTAGTTAGTGCTTGTTAAACATGAATCTACCCACGTCAATGGTGATAAACGTAGGACGTGTAAAGAAATATTTACATTGTCCTTATATCCTTAGCGGAGTCAAGATTTCGTGGCGGACCTTCGATGAGTCTTTCAAAGATTTTTTTTGGGGGCCTTACCATTCTTTTTATTTCCCCCATAATTAGGGGTGCTACATCATTCTTTTCTTAGTTTTTCAATATTTTTTCTAAACATGTTTGTTCTTAATTTAGGCTTCCTTCATCCTCGATTTTTCCTCCGGTACTTACACTAATAAAGAAAAGAAATTGGTTTCTACTTCTTAATGAGAAAAAAAAAAACTCTCGTAATTCCATTCTTTATCTTTGTTAATTACATGTATTAACTCAATAGAGATATATTATATATATGGCAATTTAAAATGAGGACTAACAAAAAGTCACGAGATGTAAAACTTATACAAGCCATATCCATCTCTAATCCATACATTATCTTTTGAAACAATTTCACGACTAGTTGGCACCACCGATTATTTTCATTCAAATCATGTTATGAGTTGATCATCCATGAAATTCAATGGAATAGACTTCAGCATTGATTTCTTCTACCATTTTTGCAACTTGCTTCGATTAATCCTGAAAATTCTACTTCAGAAATTATCATCCTTGTATCTAACAACCGTGTTCAAGTTAAATATGACCGTCTTTAACAAAATAAAAATATACTCACGCGCACACCCTCATGAAAGGGATGCTCTGTCAATTTCGTGGCAAATTTCTAGGGACCATTATACTCTTCTGTTTTGAAAATTGTGCACGCACACATTTTATATATTTATATTCTTTTCTTCGTACCAGTAGATTTCTCAAAGAGTAGATTTCTCAAAGGGATGAGAAATGCAGAACTAGTTGGTCAAAAAATTGTCAATCACCTAATTTTCATGTAACTTGTCGATAACTTACCAACGTTTTTATGAATTTATTAAGTCTTTTTAACGGTTTGCATATTACAATTTTTTTATCTTTGTTAAATCTTATTTTTTTAACCACTGGCTTAAATTTACCAATTCTTAAACGAATTTACCTATCTTTTTTTATTTAGTTACCTATTTTATGATAAAATATCCTCGAGTTTTAGTTTAGCAATTCTCATTTGAGTTGATTACCAACCTTTTTTGAATTTATACATTATAATTTTATCTACTTTTATATTAAATTACCAACATTTATTTATGTGAATTACCAACATTTATGTTTACATCTAGCTCAATTGGGACATATACAAGTTTCTTTTCACGTTGTGTTTTCTCATTTCCTTTTTCTTTTCCCTTTTTCTTCTCCCTTTCCCCTTTTTTCCTTTCCTTTCCATCTTTTTTTTTTTTTGATCGAACTTTCCTTTCCATCTTTGTAAAGGTTTTATAATTTTAATTCTGGCAGAGCAAGGTCAATCCACGCGTATCACAAATAAGTGGAAGGATTTCATTATCCAGAAGAAAATTTTCTGATTATTATTTGAAAAGGTGCCTTTTTATGTTCCATGCGTCTTTCTAGATATGGAGTGAATTGTTGAAACAAGTTAGCTTTTACTCAAAATAATATCGGTTTCCAATTACTTATACAATTTACATTGAAGATATGATTGGTAATTTGCGATATTCTAAGTTTGAAGATAGGAAGCAAATTGTGTTATATTCTCATTTCATTGTCGTAAACAATTTTCTTCTTTGAAATAACTCTTTGAGCATAACTTAGGAGATCTACCAACCCATGCAACTATCAAGTGACTCATCAAATGCTTCCATTAACTTAAGGCGATTGAGTCTTAGCTAATTAGGGGATGCATGAGTCACGTAGATTATGCTCCAAGAGCTATTCTTTTAATCATATTTAAGATCTAGTATCATAATAAAAATACAAATTTAATCGATGCATGATGACTCATATAGATGCATTTTTCTCTTTATATTCATGGACATCCTCTTTCCTTCCTTTCGCACAGTTAGGTTACGCCCAATATATTTTCTGAAACTGGAATTCAAGTAATTGATCTTTCAACAGTAACTCTTTTTAAGCTGTGAAATTTTTAATTCAAGTAGAGCAAACTCTTTCTACTCTTTTTAACTGTTGCTAAGGAGGTCGATTCCTTGTCGCTGACTCCTATATCTTAATGAACAACAAAAACAAAAGAGGGAAAAAGGAGGGGGGAAGGCTTTTCTGTACTAGTCGTGACTGGAGAATTTTCAGTTGGATGATTTTGTAGTTACTATGATAGTTCTTGGATAAAGGACAAAAGATAGTAAGCATTATTCGATATTTATTACTGGTTAGTCTGACGGTCCAGCAGCCCATGCTATTCGTTATTCAAAGTCTCAGCACTGGCTGCGTAATTGGTGAGTTGATTTGAATAGCCGTGTGTGTGTCTATGTGTGTGTGTGTGTCAGAATGCTTCTCTGTCACGCCCCGATCCTCAGCACGCGCACATCCCTTACCTTTAGTCTATTTTAAAATGCGATATCACAGGACTATGTATAGTCGACCCTTTCATTTATATATGCACATGCGGAAGTAATTAAAAATCCCCAGACAATAAAACAATGGGATAGAAAAGCAGGTTACAATTTTACTTAATGAAATTCACAACTACACATAAATAGAGTTACAAAAGAAGATAGGACCATACTCGAGATCATCATCCCAATCCTCCTCAGGTCTTTCACCACTAGACTCATTTTCTTCAAACTCTTTATCTCCTTCTTCTCGCTCATCCTCGGCTTCAAATGCCGGCTCGTCTTCGGGAAATCTAGGGGCCTGAAATATAATCCCACAACCGGGATGAGACTATGTCTCAGTAAGTTCTATCCCCTAAGACCCGATTAGTAAACTAATACACCTTAGGACTGCCTATGCACAACAAGAGTCAGAGGACTTACCTGGGCCTTAGATTCCACCTGCATGTTAGCACATATCAAATAGGCACCCAAGCAATCACATCACTGATCGAAGTATCGATCAAATCGACTTAGTCAATCACACGCCAACAAGACCACTCATGGTCATTCCCACTCAATCAATCAGTTCACAACATCAGCTTAAAACAATGATCAATCGACCTAGTCAATTACATGTCATTCGGACCACCTCTCGGTCACATCAACACCATACTTTATAACCTCCATTCGGGTACTTAGTCACAGAGCCAGATGAATGCTGTCGGGCGTCCTTTTTGCCAAGGTGACGTACCAATTACCGATCATGATAACCTCCAGCAGTACACTTAGTCACAAAGCCTCATTAATGCTCTCGTTGTTTCCGCCAAGGTGACGTGTATAATGAACAGCACTCGTGCGTTTTTTAAGGCGCCATTTTCACCAGTGATATCCTCCATTACCGAACCACGTATGTCCATACTGCTGCATGTAATAGACAGCACTCGTGCGTTCTTTAAGGCGCTGTTTTCACCAGTGACATCCTTTAATCATCGAACCACATATGTCTCATTATATCGTTCCTGATTGGTTTCAGCCGAGAATTTCCCCAATTCCCTTTCACAGTTCCCTCTGCTTTACCGTTCATTACAGCATCATTGATGCTAAATGTCGCGACCAAATTTTCGGGGTGTGAACCACCTAGGGTTTGGCTAATGGATTGTTAAGCCTAGACTTAACTCGGGCTCTCCCAAGCCCATACCAATTCGCGACTTTAGGTTTGGATTCTTAACATGCAAATGATTTTTATTTAGGAGTCGCCACTAATCAGATTTTTGGTGGGTCGATTAGAAACCCAAGTAAAGTAATGGGAGACTTACTTTACTCTTGCGAACTAGAGATTCTAGATATGGGGACTTGGTTACGTTAGATTTATCTAATGCCCTTTCGGTACCTTTTCTTTTTATTTTTGAAAAAATGTTTGGCAGGCAGCTTGAATTGATTTTAATTTATCTCCCTAACATGTGAGGTGATCATGCGGGTGCGCAATCCACCAATTTATCACCCAATAAAACAATGAATAAGGTTAAGGGACTTACGTTGTAGCAACGAAAGCATTTGCATCGTTAGATCAGAATTCACATCATCAATCCTAGATATGATTTTTAATTAACACGCAATTTCTTTTTTTGTTTTCACTTTGTTTAATGGGAGCTTAATTTATATGCAATGCATGCAAATAATCTAATATGACATGACAACATGACCTAAATTACATGACATGACAATATGTTTTAAATTATATGACATGAGTAGAAAAAATCCTAAAGAAATGCAATAATTAAATGCAATCTAAATGACCTAATTCTATTGAAAGGCAATATCTAATTAAATGGGTCTAAAAATCTAAATGACATGCATTTGATGAATCTAAGCCTAAATGACGTGCATATGATTTTTTTTTTCCTAAAAATTGCAATTTATCCTAAAAACTGGAAGTAATTTATCCTAGGACATTTTTTGGATTTTTTATGAAATTCGAAATTAAGAAAAAGGCAAAAATTACCTAGCTAGACTAAGATTCTATTCAATTTAAACTAAGGATTAAGCCATACTAAATCCTAATTTAAACTAAGACCTTATCTTAACCTAGTAACTTCTAACCTAGGATGCAATCTATCTAAAAATCAATCTAAATTTAAAATGAAATACGCAAATTCTATTCTAATATGCATGATGATGATTTTTTTTTAATGAAAATTCATAATTAAAAATCACTAGAAAAAAATCTACCTAAAGCGAGACATTATCTATTTTAGGTTAGGAATAGACCAATCCTATCCTATTTTAGAAAGTTAGCTCGTCATGCAATCCTAAAAATATTATCTAACCTAGATACTACATGCATTTAAGAAAACCTATTCTATTATGCAATTTTATCCTAATCTACATGGAATGCCAATGCATTTTTTTTGTATTTTCGAGATAAACATAAGAATAAAAAGATAAGCACCAAATCATCCATACCCATCAAAGATATTATCAATCGTTCAAATTTGGAAACGATAACTAATCAGACTTGATTATTTCGCTAATAAAATCAATAAATTGATCTTAAGCCTTAAAGATCAAAATATCAATTTTACTCCCACGTGAATAATTAGTCCATCTAAAGCCTTATAGATGGAATAAAAATTTGTGCAGTTGCGAATTGGACAATAAATCATAATTGCCGATAATTCAAATATGCACGTAAGATATTGAAAAGCACGTATTAGGCAATAAAATATCCAAATCAAATTTAGATAAAATAATTACCTAATTTCGCAAATAATGTTACCAAATATGGACCAAGTGGAATCCGCTTAATGGGTGACCGGCGGTGCGTGGTGGTGCTTGGCCTTAGTTGATGGCGCGGTGTGGATCGGGTCTTTGCGACTCATGGACGGACAGGATGGTTCGGCATTGGTGCCTCGCTGCGAAATTGTGCATGTCCAATCTCTGGAGAACAAGAATTTTGAGAAGCTTTTATGAATTTTGATCAAGGGGAAAGATTCAGTACACCCTTTTACGCTTCTTGCAAAGAATAAAGACCAGCTCATAAGTCTCCCTCTGTACAAGTGGCGAAGGTCAATAAGCTTTTTGGGGTCCAAGCGGTGATGGAATCCCGGCCGAGTTCTCCATCACAATTCGGTCGTGATATAATCTTTAACCGATTTTCATGCACGATCACAATGGACCTCCCTGAAATTTGACTAAAGAACACCTGCAATAAGACAAATTCAAGGGTGACAACGACAAAAGCTCGATGGGGAATGATCTCCGATGTGGGGGTTCAGCGGCCTCTCAGCACTTTTGGGGCTTGACTTGACTTCTTCATATCCCACAAACGATTTTGTTCTTCCCTGTTTGTCTTTTATTTGCTATCCACTCCTTTTGTCTTCTTTACACGTGGTGATCTGGCCGCAATGCTCAGCGATTTGGGCCATGGAAAGGCTTGCGGACCTCGGTGATGGAGTTGCTCACGGTATGACTCCTCGATGTGCACCTCAGCAAGGTTACATGCAGTAATTTATGTTGACCAAGAACAAGCCAACGGTGTAGACTTGTAGCGCTCGCGAGGAGGCAACCGCCGCATGTGGTTGCTCTCGGAGATCGACGGGGTCACGGAGCTAAGGAGCCGCAGCAATTGTTGCACATCACCGAGGACCTGCAAAGAATAAATCAAGCTCGGCAAGGAGATGATTCACGGTGGACCCGTGCTATGGACAGCCGGGCATCGGGATGTCCAGAATCGAACGAGAATCCGAGCTGCGTTTGATGTTCAGTAAACCACAGTGCAAGAGGGGCAATGAAATCACAATAGTGTGGTCTTTTTAACGAGCAAACCCCTTTCAGTCTTCTCTTTATATATATGCACCAAGATCTATGGTGGTGGCAAGTTGTCAGACTTCCTGCACCATGCAATAACATGAGAAAGTGGACAAACACGCTGAGAAATAAAAGGCAGAACAGCACGTGGAGTTTCACTAATATGAACCAAGACCAAAGGATTAGTCAACTCTTGCTGACTACGCTGACTTTCACGATGATGCTCACGGATCAACGCGGGTGCGGCGCTACACGGCACGGCTCTAGGGTTGTGGTGATGTAGCCACCGAGCAATCCTGCAACGCTGGGCATCCGAACCGGAGGGGAAGCCTGCAGTGGGTCGCGGCAGGGAAACGTCGGATCAGCAAACGTGCTGGTGAAGTTTGCCTGGATTATTCAATGAGGCCCTTGGATTGTTACAAGGACATGGTGCCGATGTGGGAGGAACGTCCAGAGGCTGCCACTTGCTCTGGATTCACCAAAAGTCCTGCTAAAAAAAAATCTACACGTGATAGGATGGCCAAGGGGCTCCAAATTTCTATAAAATAAGTGTGCGAAATCCTTCCCCCTTTCAATGTATACGTGCTCCTTTACTCAGAGAACGTGTGCCCTTCTCTTGTGCAGATTTTAGTGACTTGGATGTTTGCTGAATTTTGACCAAGCTCAACGGGACGGCAGCTTGTCTTGGCATCGGGCCAAAGGACGGCGTCAGAGTAGCTCGCATCGGATTTTCACGGCTCAGCATGGCAGGGCAACGGCGAACAACGGCAGCAAGTGGTGACAGCGGTTCGTACCAATGGACCTACAAAACAGAAACTTCGCAGGGAATAGGACCAGCTCGACGACAGCTCTGGCTTAGTGTCAAGTCAACGGGTGGCTCTCGTTGGCACAGCAGCTTGTCGAGGCGGTGCGGCAGGGCTCAGAGGAACTCGCTTGGCGCGGTAATATTGCGAAAGACCAGCACGGCAACTGATGAGGGCGTCACTGGAAACTTGGCAATAAGCTTGAATCACTCTAAACAACGAGATTTGCTATTTGTTCCCTGATCGGCGTAAAGCCTCTTAGGATTGTCAATAATCAGAATATGAGGGTCTCTCCTTGGCGTTTTCTATGATGTGGAGGAGGTAGGCATAACCCTAAAAAAAAAAAAGAATGATAGTGGGATGCAAGTATACGATATTGATGATGGATCGGCCTCCCCTTTCTCTTCTACGAAGGCTTCCTACGTCTCTCTCTCCCTCTCGGCTTCTTTGCTCTCGGTGTATGTTGCCGACCTCCCTCTTTCCATATGGCCGTGTATTCTCAATTGTGTGGCCTCCTTTTTTTACCTTCCGCATGATGTATTTATAGGTCCAAAAAATGTATCGTTGCGACATATATATTTTCCTTTTTTGTTTGCGCACGATACCCCTAAATATGTCATTAAAATATACACCTTGCGCAATATTCCCTTTTGTATATTCGATCAAAAGAAATTCCCCTTTTGCGCAAAAATGTATCTCCCAATGTATATTACCTAAACCTATACAAATCTTAACAAAATATAATAAAATAAAATTTGCCTAAACTATATGCCATGTGTTTTTTTTTTTTTTTTTAGCAAAAATGAACCCCCAAAATTAGGTGTCAACACTAAATAATAACACTCGGCCATCAACCAATCAATCATTCAATTTCATTCAATTTGGGATAAATCCCTAAAATTACACAATCAAATCAATTACACGCAATATAGAGCTCAAATAAATAAACGAACTGCACCACGACAATCAGCACGAAATTCCGGTCATCGCCCATCCTGGTTGAATTTTCGGAAAATAAATAAATAAATAAATAATTTCGAAAATTAAATAAATAAATACAATAAATTCAATTTAGCACAATATAAAGCTCAATTAAATAAACGGACTACACCACGATCATCAGCATAAAATCCTGGTCACTTTGTCCATCCCAGTTGAATTTCTAAGAAATAAATAATTAAATAATTAATTTCGAAAATTAATATTTAATTACTAATAATTCATTTTAGGTCCGAATTGCTTAATTAACACCCGATAAGGGACGGGAAAAATCCCAATAAGCATCCAATAAATAATAGGACATGTTTACTAGTTAAATGCACAATCAATTTAATTAACATGCATCAATGAGTCTTTAATTTAATTACTTTAATCTGCTCTATTCACCTAATTGCAAATAATTAAATCTAATCAACCCTTAGGCATCATTAGCAAACTAAGAAGGCATTAGTGAGTAAAACTCACTTGGCAAAGTGAAGACTGGGACACTGCGATGACGACACTACGGCGGCCGAGCTTGGGCCGGGCCAAGAACTTTGTAAGCCCGAAGAAACTCTGGGCTTGGGCCTGTTGAAAATCTTGGGCTGAGCTAGATTGGGGCTTCAAGAATTTTGCCGGGCTTCGCTAAACTCAACTGGGCTTGGGCTTCAAAGAGTTAGACCAAATTTCGAATGGGCTGAGATTTTCGTGGGCTTCAAATGGTATGGGCTTTGCTGCAACTGAACCGAATTCACTGAAGATGGGCCGAGCTTCATAGGTCCACTTAGTGCAGGGCTTGCGGCTGGTGGGTCTTGGTGATGAAGGGTTGAAGATGCGAACGAGGGAAGCAGTAGCTGCTTCGCTTTGGTGACGTTGGGCCCGTGAAACTCGCTGGATGTGGACTGCACGAATTTGTGGGAATCACGGTCAACAAATCTGTAGAAGCTGACCCCGAATCTGCTAGACTCACGGCTGAATTCTCTAGTCTTGTTCGGTTAAGCACAAGTGCAGACGGAGGAGCTTCGGCGGATGAAGGGCACGTGAGAAGTCAACTTCGATGGAGAAACTTGTTGGGTTGTTGGCTCGGTTTGCTGCGGCAGAAGACCAAAGATTGTGGGAGAGCAGCTTCGTGGAGAGGAATTCATGGGCTGCATGCGTGGTGCACGGAGAAGCTTCCGTGGGGGATTTGCGAGTAACGGGTCAACAAATGGCAGGCAAAGCAGAATCAGTTCTGCTGGTTTGACTGGGAAATAAAACAAATGATGGAGGGTGTGGCTTCGGTGGGATGAAGAACTGGTGACTACAAGAACTGGTGGAGCAAAATTCGAAGATGGTGGGCCGGCACAGCTTCGGTCAAGTTGACCAAACTAGGAGGAAGCTCAGACGCATGGGGCAAAAAGGATGGGGATTTGGTTTGTGGGCTTCTTCGGCTAAGAAAGAGAGTGAGTGGAGGAGAGATGATGATGGAATTGCTTCGTTGATGCTGGAAGGATGGGGCGGCTGCGGCTTCGAAAGGAAAGAATGAAAATCAAGTCAAGAAAATAGTAGACCGAAGCTTGAAGAAGATCAAGACCGGTAGAGGCGTACACGGCAAGCTCGGAGAAAAAGAAAAGTTAAATGTCAATAATTATCCTCTCCATTAACTCCTTGTCCCCCATCACTTATCCAACCAAGTAAATCCCATAAATAATCCAAATTGGTGCCAAAATTCCAGCCCCTCTCCCTAGTTCCGAATTTAATTTTCTTTTTCCGGTATCCGATTTTTCAAACAAATAAATTTGGTTGGAGTCCAAATTGAAGTCAGAAAAAGCCCAAACAACTTTCATTCACCGAGTCACTTACCCAGATGTCAAAAATCTCTTCAAAATGGCCAATCTGAATTTTCGTTCATTTTCCGCATTATTCGACCCAATTTTCCGTAAAAATCCTGAACTCACCGGAATTTCCTCAAAAGGTGAGTCGACGTTCTTAGAATAGCTCGTAACACCACAGAACTTCCAATTTTTAAAATCGAACTCAAATTGATGGTTAATTTCACTCCGGCACTACTAGGCTACTGGGTAGTTTCAGAACTTTTTGGGACAAAAAACCCATGGTCGATTTTCTTCGAGCCACGATGAACCCACTCGACACATTGACGACTCTCGATTGTCGTAAAAATCTCAATGATTCAAATACGAACACAGGATACCAAAACGACAGTGAAATCAAATTAGTGCCGGTCGACGAGAGTTTTCCAATTTAGTGGAGTCACCCACGATCAGTTGTTCATCTCAGTCGAGTCAACCTATCTCTAATTTCAAATTGATTTTATACTGTGCCGCAATGATTTCTTAAGATGAGCACGGTCGAGAAGTCGATTCATGGTCGAATTCTCAAGTCTATTTGCCTTAAAGTCCTTAATAGCTTACTCAGCTAGTCTAGTTATCTCGTGAGTGGCCAACTCAGAGAAAAGCACTGTAGTCGCGTCGATGAAATGCTCAATCTATCTAATCGAAATCAGAACCCAAAAATCTAGATGTCACATTCTCAATATTATTAGAACTCTAGGTGTTTAAATTAAAAACCCAACAAAGAGCATCCAAATATAAAAGATCCCATAAAAATTGAGGGAGACGGGTCACCCATGAAGAAGGAAGGGAATTCGAAAGAGGGCCTTCGCGACCCAATCGGCCATTTTGTTTACGGAATGATAACAATGGGCCAGAGAGAGATTGTGAAACTGGGCCAACTGGAGCTGCGCTCCCTCAAACAGAGCTTATAAAGTGTGAACAGAACTAAATTCGATTGCTCGACGTTGAGCTAAAGCTCAGTTGTATACAGCATTATATTTGCTTAAATAAAACTTGATTTCTCTGTTTATATGCACATCACGAGTATTACACGCTCCGGTATGCGGGCGAGTATTATGATCAACTCTACTACTGGAATTAAGCTTGTGATACTTTGAGTCATTAAGTCCGTACATGTATTACCAATCAATCTCAAATTCAATTCCATGTATGTGGAAACATGAAGATTACCTAATTTATTCTCCGGGCGCACTATGGGGCTATTTTGCATCCCACTAAGAACTCCCACTAATCGTATAATAAAAAGAGGACGATAGATAATAATTCTCTTTTTGAAATCCACACATAATCACAAGTTAAATCTTTACATTGTAAAATATGAGAGTCGTTACCGGTTATCACCAATCAAGAGCAAGGAAGTCGACTCTTTCGTGGAGATGGGGGCCGTTTGGAAACTCGAAATTCAGTGCCACTCCAACTCATTCAAATTTGAAGTCACTAGCCAACAAAGCTGAGCTTAAATTGCCAGTGCGTACCCAATATTGTGAAGTCACAAACTATCATAGACGCCAGAGACTCAACAAGTCCAGCTGTTGGGCAAAGGGACCGACCACGGGTTCCAAGGATCCAATTACGACAGGGCGGGAGATGGATAAAATGACTTTTGGTTTATTTAAGAAGCGTAATGATCATTTTCGATAGAACCAAACAAAGGAAAAAGGAAAAAAAGCTTTGGAAGAAAGAACAGATAGTCTGGTCATGAAAATTATCCTCTCGACAATGTAGAGTTCCCTTCTACCTCTGGGTAGCTTTTTTCTCAAGAAACCCTTTCTCCAGTTCTCTTTTGCTTCAGCTTCGTCGAATTATCCTTTTACCTCATTTGGCTTGGCGATCGTTCATCTCCGTCTTCTTCGCATGTCGGCCGAGGGTCTTTACTTCGGGCGGCAAACTTTTCTTCGCTGGTTAGTTCGCTGCATGTCACCATCTCTCTGTGCATCTGCTGAATTGTGAGGTCTCTCCGACTTTGGATGTCTTTTGCGGTTGTGGGTCTCCAATTCAGGCGGTTCTCTCTTCTCTACTGGCTAGCAGTATACAATTTCCTTTGTTCTGTGTGTGTTTCCTTCACTTGTGATGATTTTCCAAGTTAGGTCATCTCTGTGATGCGAGTGTCAGACCCAACTCAGTTTCTTGCCATCCTTCTGTGTTGTGTGCTTGTCCATGGATTTCGGCGAGCAAGACGATACTGCGCGTCTGACAGCCCTTTGTTCTAGATTGGGTAGACTAAATACAGAGCAACAGATTGAGGTATGAAATGAGGATCCCCCCCCCCCCCGGAAAAAGTGGAAGAATGCCGATTGACATTAGTGGGACACATTCTGTCAAATCCTTCAATCAATTTCCATGCTTTTCAAAGTATACTAAAGAGAGCGTGGCGGACTGAACAGGTCGACATATCACAGTGGGACTCAGGCATTTATGTGGCCAAATTTAACAATCACACTGACAAACAAAGGATCCTAGATGGTGGCCCTTGGCTTTTCTCTAGACATCTTGTCATTTTTAAGTCCTGGTAGCCCAACACCCCTTTGCACTATTATGATTTTTCAACTTGTGCTTTCTGGATTCAGATATTTGGTCTGCCATTAGAATGGACAACAGAAAAACTGATTTCCAAAGCAATACAGGATATGGGTCGTGTCCTCAATGTTAGAATTGATACTAGAGAAGGGACAACTTTACAAGTAGGTCGTGCTAGGGTTGAACTACACTTGTAGGCCCCTTTAAGAGCAGGAAAATTAATATGTATAGATGGCAAGACTCTATGGCTTGACTTTTGGTATGAACGTCTCTCCCATTTTTGCTACTCATGTGGCAAATTGGGACATTATGCAACTTACTGTAAGGACATCCCTTATGATGCGACTAAATTCAACAGAAGGGACAAAATGGCCTATGGACAATGGCTAAGAGCCGAGGTGAAAGAATATAGCCCCTACTAGTATACATTTCACTCACCAAAGGAAATAGCTAAGCCATCTAAAGAGAGCATACTTGAAACTCCTCTATCACAACTTCAGAATATTCCCTTATTGCCGCCCCAAAGTCATACGGCAGCAGCGACCTCTACAACTCCATCCACTTTATCAGCTCTCCAACTAGTGGTCCATGACCAGCAACAGCTCAAGGAGGTCACTATGCAAGAGCCTTCCCTGTCACGCCCCGATCCTTGGACACGCACACATCCTTCCTGCTTGGTTGATTTTAAAATGCGATATCACAGGACTATGTATCGTCGACCCTTTCATTTATATATGCACAAGCGGAAGTAATTAAAAATCCCCAAACAATAAAATAATGGGATAGAAAAGCAGGCCATAATTTTACTTATTGAAATTCACAACCACACATGTACATGGTTCACAAAAGAGGATAGGACCACGCTCGGGATCATCATCCTAATCCTCCTCAGGTCCTTCACCACTAGGCTTATTTTCTTCAAACTCTTCATCTCCTTCTTCTCGCTCGTCCTTGACCTAAAATGTCGACTCGTCTTTGGGAAATCTAGGGGCCTGAAATATAATCCCACAACTGGGATGAGACTATATCTCAGCAAGTTCTACCCCCTAAAACCCGATTAGTAAGCTAATACACGTTAGGACTGCCTATGCACAACATGAGTCAGAGGACTTACCTTGGCCTTAGATTCCACTTGCATATTAGCACATATCAAATAGGCACCCAAACAATCACATCACAGATGGAAGCATCGATCAAATCGACTTAATTGATCACACGCCAACAAGACCACTCACGACCATTTCCATTCAATTAATCAATTCACAACATCATGTCAAAGCAATGATCAATCGACCTAGTCGATTACATGTCATCTCGACCCTTTCTTGGTCGGCTCATCATATACTATCTATAAGTCCGTTCATATCAGGACTACTCACTCTAAGTTGATAATAGATAGTATAGTTCACACTAAGCTGATAAGGTAAAGGTATATTGCTCTCGCTAAGCTGCCATATCGCCTGTGGATTGATATAGTATAACCAGTATACTGCTCTCACTAAGCTGTCATATCGTCTGTGAGCTAATATAGTATATCCCTGATGCTCACTCTAAGCTGATAAAGTGTACTGCTTGCACTAAGCTGACATATCGCTCGTAGGATGATATAATATAATATTCTGATCATTCAATCAATTCGTCAATTCTTTATCATCTCCGATAAAATACACGTGTGTGGGGGACACGGCCGGCCTTAGCCAAAATAACATATTTTTACTTTAAAATTTCCCACCATTTTCAACAGTCCATAAACATATTTTTGGCGCTGTGAACCGACACCCGATAATTGCCAATTAATTACCATAAATCAAATCATTTAGGAATAAATCCTAAAAATACATAATTAAATCAATTCAACATAATGTAAGGCTCAAATGAATAAACGGACTGCACCACGATGATAAGCACGAAATTCCCGTCACCGGCCATCTCGGGTGAATGTCTGGAAAATAATTAATTAAATAAATAATTTCGAAAATTAAATAAATATATACAATAAATTCAATTTAGCACAATATAAAACTCAATTAAATAAATGGTCTGTACTACAATCATCAGCATAAAATCCCGATCACTGGCCATCCCAGTTGAATTTCCGAGAAATAAATAATTAATTAAATTAATTTCGAAAATTAATATTTAATTCCTAAAAATTCATTTTAGGCCCGAATTGCTTAATTAACACCCGATAAGGGATGGGAAAAATCCCAAGAAGCATCCAATAAATACTATAGGCAATTCTCTATCGAATTATACTAACTAAGCAACTAATATGCAAAGCAATTAACTAATAATCACTAATCAATTCTAATCTAACCACATAATTACACTTAATTAACACTAATCAACCTTTAAGTATAATTAGCAAACTAAGAAGGCATTAGTGAGTAAAACTCACTTAGAATGATGGGCTCGACACGAGGATTGACTTTCCTCAAAGCGGGCCAAGCATCCTGGCTCGGGAAGACGGCCAAAATGGGCCAAATAGTTGCTGCCATACCCATTTTCTTTCTCTCGGTTTACTGCTGGTTGGGGCCAAATTAGGGGTTGAGATGGCGAGGCAAGGCTAGTAGAGGGCAAGCGGGGCTTCGGTGAGTCGAAGTGGTGGCGTACGGTGGCCGGAGGTGGCCGAATCATGGCCCGTGCTGGCCAAAACAGAGCTGGACAGAGGCGGCAGCTCGAATGGACAGGGCGGACGGCGTTCGAGCAGGCAAGAGGGAGACGGATGGTAGCATGGCAACGAGGCGATGTGGGGCGAGGACGGCGTGCGGTGTGCGACGATTCCCGGCAACAACAGCTGCTTCGACTCTAGGCGGCGTCGGTTGCTGCTTCCATTTCCGTCTTTGCTCGTCTTCGCCTGAAATAGAGAGGAAGAGAGAGAGGGTGATGACGGCGGCTGAGGGGAGTGAGGGAGAGGCGGAGGTGAACGGTGAGCGGTGAGCGGCGGAGCGCGGGCGGTGCGCGGGCAACGACGGTGAGCTGCTCCTATCTTTGTGCGGCTTCTGCTTCTGTCTTCTATCTTTGTTCGAATAAGAGGGAGAGAGAGTGCGTCGAGTGAGAGTGATAGTGAGAGATAAGAGTAAGAAGAAGAGATAAGGGTGTTTGACTAGTCAAAAGTAAAAAGGAGAGAGAAAAGCAAAGTTGAAATTGATAAGGGGCAGTCGGTGGAGGCATTTTGCACGAGGAGAAAAGAGAGAGAGAGAGAGAGAGAGAGAGAGAGAGAGAGAGATTTCGGCCAAAAGAAAAAGGGAAAGAGAAAAGGTGATTGGCCCAAAAATGGAAAAAGAAAAGGGAAATGGGAAGAATACTAAACAAAAGAATTTCCTAGAGTAGAAAATTCTCATCCCATTTTCTTTTTAATAAGCCTATAAATTCTCAAAAGAAATTTCAGATTAGAGTACTCGGGTTCCACTTGCATTTCTGCATCCAATTTCCCTCTTGAATTTCTCTCAAATGACTCTCATAAAATCAATTGATGTCTCACTTATCAAATTGATTATTTTCCTCATCCAAGAATCCCTCATGCTTCTCAATTTCATAATCCCCGGCTTCAACTGAACGAAAACGGTCCTAAACTGACTTTTTCCCAAAAAGTCTCAGTTGTCAACAAATCTTCTGAGACTGAGCCGACGCTTCTAAAATGACCTGTGACATAATAGACTCTTCAATTTCTGAAATTGAACTTAGATTGGCGATTAATTTCACTCCGACGCGCTTTTAGTGTGACCTAAGCTACTGGGTAGTTTTCAGAGCTTTTTAGGACAAATGACCCGTGGTTGATTTTCTTCGAGCCACGATGAACCCACTTGACACATTGGTGACTCTCAATTGTCGTGAAAATATCTAGGATTCAAATACGGACACAGGGTACCAAAATGACAGTCAAATCAAATTAGTGCCGGTCGATGAGAATTTTTCAATTTAGTGGAGTCACCCACGATTGGTCATTCATCTCAGTTGAACCAACCTATCTCTGATTTCAAATCGATTTTATACTGTGCCGCAATGATCTCTAAAGATGAGCACGGTCGATAAGTCAATTCCTGGTCGAATTCTTAAGTCTATTTGCCTTAAAGTCCTTAATAACTCACACAGCTTGTCTAGTTATCTCATGAGTGGCCAACTCAAAGAAAAACACTGCAGTCGCGCCAATGAAATGCCCAATTTATCCAATCAAAGTCAGAATCCAAAAATCTGGATGTCACATTCCTCCCAAGCTGCCATCATTCTTACAGAGGCCAAATTAAAGGGCATTCAAATCACTTCCATAGATTGTTAGCTCAACAAGAAAACCAGATGCCCAAGATTGACACCGAAAGTGGGTGTCATAAAAAAGCCGAAACGACACACTCCTATCGACACTACAGCATTACTTCTGGAAAACTTAGATGACTCTAACTTCACAGACACTAGTTTTTATTGCAGGCGAAGCTGGAAATTGGACTTCGGTGGCTGGCCCTCAACAGCCACCAACCCACAAATGAAAATGATATGTTGGAACTGTCAGGGTTTGGGCAATTTCCTGAAATTTCATGCTCTCAAGGCCATGACGGCCAAGGAAAAGCCCATTATCGTTTTTTTGATGGAAACAAATAATTCAGAGGGTTTGCTCTGACGGATTTAGCGACGGCTACATTTTGATCACTCTCATATACTCAATCATTCTGGTCTGGTGGGAGGCATGGCTGTTCTCTAGAACAATCAGGTTTGTTTAGAGGTGATTCGCTCTACTTAGGAGTATTTCGATATGATTTATACAGATGCCCAGGATGACCATACTATGCGCCTTACTTGTGTTAATGCTCCCTTTATGTATTGTAATAGACAACTACTATGGGATGATCTTAGAGAAATTAGCTCTGTAAATACACTACCTTGGGTCTGTATGGGAGATTTCAATGACATACTCTACCCCTGGGAAAAAATAGGAAAAAGACGAGTAGACCCCTACAGACTATCATCTTTTAGAGCAGTAATCAACAATTGCTTGTTCATGGAATTAGAAAGTAAGGGCTATAAGTTTACTTGGATGAACAACCGCGAGGGAGATGAGCTGGTTAAGGAACGTCTGGACAGGGTCATGTGCTTTATGGACTGGAGGTTATTATTCCCTTCGGCTAAGGTATTTGCACTGCCGGCTATTGGTTCTGATCACAGCCCTCTAATCATCACCTCCTTAGCAACATATAGAGCAAGAAAGAAATCAATTTTGAAGTTTTTTGGAATGAAGAAGAAGAGTGTCAACATATTATTAATGCAGTATGGATTTTAGCAAGAGTTCAAGATTCGGACCTACCTTCAAAGTTGAATCAGCTTTCTATAGCTTTAACAAGATGGAGCCACTCTAAATTTCCCAAAGCTGATCTCAAAGTCTCCAACCTACAGCATCGCCTATAACAACTCATTAACGAACCGCATGGTTATAATATAAGAGAGGAAATTTCCAAAATAAGAGAGGAAATTAAGCTAACTTGGCAACAGGAAGAGTAATATTGGGTTATGTAGTCAAGAATTCAATGGTTACGGTGGGGCGATAAGAACACGGAGTTCTTTCATGCTACTACACTTCAGAGAAGGCAAAGGAACATAATCAACATGCTGCTAGATGATCGCCAAGAATGGGTTCGTGATCCTCTAGCTTTACAGGTTATCACAAGTAACTTCTTCTCATGATTATATACTTCTGTAGGTCCTCGAGCTTATCTTCCTATTATCCAATAGTGGCCTCAGATGGTTACTGCCAAAATGAATGATAGCTTGCTGACGAATGTTACTTTAGAGGAGGTACGCCAAGCTACTTTTCAGCTTGGAGCTAATAAAGTTCCAGGCCCTGATGGTTTTAATGGTATCTTTTATCAGACTAACTGGGAGGTTATAAAGGAGGATCTTTTTCTCCTTATTCAGAATTTTTTTCAGTTAGGACAAATGCTGGCCAAGCTTAATCGCACTATTATAGCCTTGATCCCTAAGTCTCCTCATCTTGAAAAATTGGATCAATATCGGCCTATCAGCCTTTGTAACTTTGGATATAAAATCATTTCGAAGGTTTTGGCCAATCGACTCAAACTTTTATTACCTCATTTGATCTCTATTGAACAAACAGCTTTGTCAGTGGGAGATTGATTCAAGACAATATCTTAATAGTTCAGGAAGTACTTCATCACTTCAAATCTCGTCAAAGCTCAGCCTACAGGAGAATATGTCCAATGAACTTAGAATCCCTAAGCTACAAAGATATGGAAACTACCTAGGAATCTCATCTGATTGGGGTCGATCTAAAAAAGATATGTTTTCCTGGATTCTAGCGAGGGTTCAGTCCAAATTAGAAGGATGGAAAGAAAAGTTCATCTCAAAGGGGGGTAAGGAAATTCTTATCAAGTTTGTCATTCAGGCCATTCCGCATTATGCTATGTCTATCTTCAAGCTACCTTTGTCTCTATGTAGAGCTATTGAAAAGAGTACTGCTAGATTCTGGTGGAAAAATGATTTGAATAGAGCCGGTATTCATTGGCGAAAATGGGAAGTCTTAAAGGGCAGTAAGGATAGAGGTGGCCTAGGCTTTCGTGATCTAATTGAGTCTAATAGAGCCATGCTTGGTAAGCAAGCATGGCATATCATTCAACATCTTGAGTTTTTATGGAGTTAGATTTTAAAGGGATTGTATTATCATGCTACAGATTTTAGATCAGCGCCTAAGGGATCTAGACTTTCCTGGGGTTGGCAGAGTATTCTCACAGGCCGGGAAGCTATTCTTCCCCATTTAAGATGGTTTGTTGGCAATGGTAGCCAAATTAGCATCCGACAGGATCCATGGTTACCAAGAGGAGTTCTTGGCAGACCTCCTACAAGATATGAACCTTGGCTGGTGGTAGACCTCATTGATCCAATCCACAGCAGCTAGGACATGTCTCTTCTTCATAGCTTTCTGGATGACCAGATTGTTCAAGAGATTCTAACCATCCCAATTAGACCTCTGTATAACGAAGACAGATTACTCTGGCCAGCAACCAAGGATGGACGACATACAGTAAAGAGCAACTATCATCTGTTAACAGTTATCCCCAATGATAACAACAATCAGATGGCTTCATCATCTTATTAGAACCCTAGGTTACTATGGAGAAAAATATGGTCTATGCATACCATGCCAAAATTGAAGACTTTTCTCTGGTCAATTTGTCAAAATGCAATTGCTACCAGAGAAAATTTATTTTGCAGACATATTCTACAAGATCCCTACTGCAAATTATGTAATCACCAAATGCCAAAAACTTTAGAACATTTATTCCTGCTCTGTTTATGGACTTCATAGATATGGAATCACCCATAGATCAACATCAACATACTTCCTCACTAGATACATAGAGTAGACGCATGGATCGTTAAAAATCTTCTACTGACAACGGACTCACCTTCTTTTGAAGTGATCACCAACCTTTTTTGGCAAATTTGGAAGATGAGAAACGGATTCATTTTTCATAACCAGAGATTGGACCCAACCTTTGTCGTAGAAGCTGCTTTAACAGAAGCTCGACTCCACCGGATCTCCTTTTCTTCATCATTGCGACAAGACACCTTGATCCAGAACCCTGGCCATCTCTGGAGACCACCTGATCAAGGTACCATCAAATGCAATATAGATGTGTCATATCATCCAAGTAATACAGAAGGAGCGATGGCTTCAATTTCCAGAGACTACCAAGGAAGACTTACCGATGTCTACACCAGAAGTTTTCCTGCTGGATCTACCCTGGTTGCGGAGTTCCTCGCCATCTCATTCACGATCCAACATCTGATACGGCAAGGGCTGCATCAGGCTCGAGTAGTGATTGAATCTGATTGTTGTACTGTCGTCGAAGCCATCTTGGGTGGCTGCTCGACACCATGGGAAATTCGTTCGTTGCTTCCAGAGGTTGTCGATTCCCTTTCTTTTTGCCTTAATTTCACTATTTAGCTATGTCGAAGAGAAGCTGACGCAGTTGCGGATTGGGCCGCAAAGGCCTAGCAAAGAGAAACGTTGGCCCAAAATTGGAATATCTTTCCACCTTTTCTCTTGCTTGATCTTGTTTTCGCTGATGCTTTAGCAGCTGGGTGTAAGGTACCTCTGTTATGAATATATTGTTTCCTTTTGACCAAAAAAATAAAAAAAAAGGAAAAAGGAAAAATACTTTCTACTAACGTAGGGAATTTACGTTTCATGCATACTCTTGAAATTTCTACTGATTACAACCTGATTTCTCATCAATTATGAATTAAGTGAAGCTAGAGTCATCACTAATCTATTCTACATAACTTAGGAGCCAAGTAAGGAATGGAAGTTCCCCTTACTTTTGCAAACCAGATTTCTGGTTTGAGAACTTGTTTAAACTAAGTTTACTTAACACCTATTAACGATATCTTTTCCTTTTTAATAAAACCTTATTTTAATTTTAGATTATTTGGTTATAATTCCTGGTATGCATTTCTAAACGTCCATGCATAAGTGCACAAATAATGAAGAACTGAAATCAATGATAATTAAAAATGCATTAAAAGTAAAGCAAATGTTAGAAAAGGAAACAACCCGAACTGTGTCGAGCAAATTCAATACTAGACCTCGTTATAATGCTCTCGGATTGGGCACTTGTAAGATATATGGGCGCACAACCCTCAAAGATACACTCCCACGGCGTCTGTGCTGAGGTCCCATCTTCATTCTCGATTGTATTAATTAATCATCCGGGCCAAAAGTATTGCAAAATCTCCGTTCGTGCTTCCCTGATTTACCCATGGATCCATCTATTTCATCCAAACCCCAACACCGCCTCTTGACAAATCCGCCTCATTGTTGCTTTCTTTGAGCTTTCAGCAACCATTCGCGTCATGCATGTTCGCCTCCATCTGTTTTTGCCGTCTGTTGTACTGGCGATTTCTCTAATTCCTCTTGATTGGGTCGCACAGACAGCAATTCGGCTCAGCTAGCTTGTTATTTTGTAATTTCCTCTGGGTGGCACAGACAGTCTTGATGCTGTTTCGTCCATGGCACATCTCGGCCAAGGCGAGGTTCCTTCCAATTCAGGTTCTCCTCGCTCTTGGATGGACCATGAAGAAGATGCTCACCTCGCTGCATTGTGCAATCGATTGGGCCACTTATGGTCAAAATAGCAAATTGAAATATGGGATGATGCGGCACTGGCAGAAAAATTAGAAGAGTGCAAACTGATTCTGGTTGGTAAGATTTTGTCTAATCCTTCAATTAACTTCGAAGCTTTTCAGAATACTATGAAGCGAGCATGGAGAACTGATCAGGTCGATATATCCCAACGTGAAGCTAGCTTGTATGACATAAAGTTTAAATCTGAAGGAGAAAAATAAGGAATTTTAGATAATGGACCTTGGCTTTTTGCGAGTCATCTAGTTATACTAAAGTCTTGGTTACTCAACACTCTTCTGCACTGCTACGACTTCTTGACCTGTGCCTTTTAGATCCAAGTATTTGGTCTTCCCCTGGAATGGTGCACCGAAAACATGATTAGTAAAGCTATACGTCATGTTGGTAGGGTCCTGGAAGTTAAAGTAGACAATAAAGAAAGCACCACTCTTTGAGCAGGAAGAGCAAGAGTGGAAATTAGATTGCAGGAACCTCTTAAGATAGGACAGCTAATCAGATTAGAAGGGAAGAATATCTGGTTGGATTTTCGATATGAGCGCTTATCCCACTATTGTTATTCCTATGGCAAACTCGGACATTACGCTATGTATTGCAAAGATATTCCCTTTGATGAAAAGAAATTGGAGGGAAATGACAAGATGTATTATGGTCAATGGCTTCGGGCAAAGGTTTGGGAGCATAGCCCATTTTGGCTTACCTTTTATGAGACACCTCAAACCCAAGAGGAGGCAGATGAGATAGTCCCCAATATTCCTTAGCCACCCTCGACTATGATACCTGTAGAACAGACACCAAACAACAGAGATAAAGAAATCATGGAGCTTCTAGCTGGGGGACAAATTATTAATATGGAAGAACCGATCACATGGTGTCCACAATTCGAGGGGCGAGCAGGTGCAAATGTTGTGACAATCAAGATTCCTACAATCGAATGCATCCCACCAACAACCGAAGTATCAGAATGATCCTCAAAATCAAAGAACATTAAAAGTACACGTTTGAGTACAAAAGCGGGTCCAATCAACAAAGAAAAACATTACAATTTGTATGAAATGCGTAATCAATTGCAAGAGGGGATTGATGAATCCCATCTCCTGGAGACTCCAATCTTTGCGGCAGGTGGACATGAGAGTTGGGCTTTGGTGGCTGGCCCTAACAAGCCACCAACCGTCAAATGAAGCTAATTAGTTGGAACTGTTGGGGTTTGGGCAATCCCCTGACAATCCAAGCACTGAGGGCTATCGTGGCCGACAAAAAGCCCGATGTTCTTTTTTTGATGGAGACTAAGAACCAAGAGGTTGTGCTTCAACGACTTCAAAAGAGGTTGAGTTTCCCTAACAGCATTGTGGAAAATCCTTTTGGCCTGGCAGGGGGCTTAGCAGTGTTTTGGAACAAGCGAATTTCTATAAATGTGGATAAGTAGATTTTGGCCTTTATAGATATGACATGTACAGAAGTGGAAAGTGGATCTCCTACGTGCCTCACATGCATACATGCGCCGGCAGTGTACCACATCTGACAAAACTTATGGGAAGAATTGAGCCAAATTAGTAACCACAACACTTTACATTGGGCTTGTGCTAGGGACTTCAATGAAATTATGTATCATTGGAGTAAGCGGGTAAGTGGCCAGTTGAACCACATTGCATGCATTCTTTTAGAGAATTGCTAAATGACTGTTCGCTTATGGATTTAGAAAGTAAGGGGTGTGCATTTACGTGGGTTAATAACAGAGAAGGAGAGGAGCTTCTAAAAAAATGACTAGATAGAGTGCTATGTACTTTGGACTGGCGACTTACTTTTTTGGCTGCTGAAGTTTTCGCTTTATTAGCCCTTGGTTCTGATCATAGCCTACTCTTTCTGACAACTGAAGCTATCCCGGTTCCGTGGCACAAGGCTTTTATTTTTGAATCCTTTTGGCTATAGGACCAAGAATGTCGCACAATTATTGCAGATTCATGGATCTTTGTCCAGAGTCAAACATTGACCTTACCTAAGAAGTTAAAGGCTGTATATGAAGCCCTTACTAGTTGGAGTCGCTTTAAGTTCTCAAATGGCCAACGTCAAATCAACACACTCCAGCATCAGCTCCAATTCCTAATTAATCAACCAAATAGTCAATATGATAAAGCGAGGATTACTAGTCTGAAAGAAGAAATACAGCAGTTATGGCAACAAGAGGAGCAGTATTGGGCGATGTGATCTTGGCTTAACTGGCTTAAATGGGGGGACAATAATACCAAGTTTTTTTCATGCCACCACTATTCAAAGGAGAACGCAATCAAATTAGCATGCTGCAAGATGAACATCAACAGTGGGTACGAGAACCAAAGTTATTACAGGAAATGACGTAGGGATTTTTCACAAATCATTTTTCACAAATCTATACTCGTTAGTGGGTCAACATGACTATGGGCCTATATTAGCCCAGTGCCCACCAGTGGTAATAGCTGAAATGAATACTATTCTAACAGACGAGGTCACTCAAAAGGAAGTCCAGCAAGCTACCTTTCAATTGGGGGCAACAAAAGCACCTGGCCTTGATGGTTTGAATGAACAATTCAACCAATCTCATTGGGATATCTTCCAAGACGATATCTTCCTCTCTGTGAAAGAATTTTTTACCTCCGGATTGATGCAACCCGAGATCAACTGGACATTCATTTCATTGCTACCCAAAATATCTCACCAGGAAAGGCTGGACCAATACCGACCCATCAGTCTTTGCAACTTTCTCTACAAAATAATATCAAAGGTCCTAGCTAACCGTCCGAAACCATGGTTACCTACGTTAATTTCTACGAAACAGAGTGCTTTTGTTAGTGGCCATCAAATCCAAGATAATATTCTAGTGGTCCAAGAAGTTCTCAATCAACTCAGGATAAGGAAACGAAAGAGAACTTTTCAGGTTGTTCTGAAGCTAGACATGCAAAAGGCCTAAGATCGGGCGGAATAAGATTTCCTAAAGGACTACCTCCTTCAGCTAGGTTTTCAAGCAACATGGGTCTAATGGGTGATGCAGTGCGTTACCACAATTTCCCTTAGCGTCAAATTCAATGGTGAACCCCTACCTTACTTTTATCCAACTAGGGGCTTCGACAAGGCGATCCTTTTTCTCTGTACTTGTTCATCCCCGTGACGAATGTCCTTTCGACACTTATTAGCCAAGCTGTGGACATCAGCAATATCAAAGGTATCAAATTAAATAGGTGGTGTCCTACCCTCTCTGTGACATCCAGAATTTTCAGAATTGTTTTCAATTGAATTAATTGGGCCGTTTTTGTGCAATTGGAGCCGAGGATTAAAAAAAAAAATGAATACAAAATTGAGATGCAAGGTGGGTTATTGGATGATGAAAAATAGCAATTGAGGCATTCAGGTATTGATTTATTTTATGAGAGTCAATTGGGAATGGATTGAGGGAGAATTGATGTGCAATTGAAGCCTTATTATTAGGAAATTTGTATGCCCCCATGAGTAGTGACTTTTTGTGGCATCCGAAAATTTTGTCGACCCTTAGATGCGCAATGGTCCATAACTGACGGAAGCATCGTTAGACTAAATTATCGACAACGCAACTATACCGCCAAAGTATACATGAAATAAGAAAAGTCTTTGGACTTTGATTGATTGATGGAATTCAGCCATGCATGAGGAACCCGCATGCCGAATTTAAGAATAAAATTTTAAGGAGTTGGACCGTACATGAGGACCATGCACGTCTTTTCTTTGTGCAATTTGGCAGGTGAGGAAATGAAATTTTTACCACCAAGTAGCTCTTCGAGTTCTTTCTCCACGCGAGAATTTCGATCACATACTTGTACATTGTTGCAACACCATGTGGCCATGTGAGTAGGCTGGAATTTAGCTCATGCATGTGCAGAGATTAAGAATAAAATTTGGAGAAATTGGGCCATACATTAGGACCATATGGCCACAGAATTCTGGTCATATATCAATAGAGGAAATTAGTCATCATACAGCAATTGTGTCCATTGAGTGAGGTGTTGAGCCACCGGTCAACAATTGAAAACAAAACACTTGACCAAGAGGCCCTCTTTAGTGGACACGTCGATGCATGCGGGGGGGAGAGAGCTGGCCACCGAAGAACCTACTCCCTGCCGCGTTCACCAGTTGGCTTCGTTGGATGATGCCACCAAATAACCTGTATGCAAGAAAATTAATTAACCAACTAAGTAAGGAGCAAAAGGGGCGGATTAGACGAGGGAGGAAAGAAAAGAACCAAGCAGAACTTCGAGTGAGAGAGAGAGTGATCGAGAGAGGGCAGCGAAGTGGGTGAACGGCGAAGAGGAAGAAGAGACCGCCTTCTGTTGTGCTTGAGCTGCTGCCATCGACGCCGCTAGTCTTCATCGCCGTTGAGCCGTGTTCGAAGACCCACGAGCTTCCTATTCAGTTTGTCAATTGAGCTTAAGAGTGAGGCAAGTGAAAGTTCACCTATCTATGCCTATACATGCTGGAATTGTCTGTGGAATGTTAATAGATGTGAGAAAGTGTAGAAATTTGAGTTGCATGTTGATTTGGTTCTCTCTAGATGAAGTTAGACCTAGAAACAAAATAAAAACAGTGCATGTAAGGGATTTCGAATTTTCAGAAGAAAAATCAAGATTTAAATATCTAATAAGGATGGATTTTGGGAAGTAAAGAGAATATAGTGTAATATTGTGTTCTGGTATATATTTTGCTTGTGTATGTTGGAAGTCGAAATCCATGGAATAGGAGCAAATTTCCTTTTGGCTGGTAAGCTGTTTTGCAAGGGACAGAATGACTATCGATGCTTCTTCGATTTAACTATAATTATCTAGCCATAATTCGACTTCAATTACTTGATGAAAGTTTTAGAGCACATTCTCATGAACAACATATCAAATATTCAGAATAAAAGAACAAGGAATGACCATCAAAAAGATTTTTCCAGGAAAACACCAAATCTGGAAATTTTACAGAATGATAGTTAGGAAAAATCGAGATATATGAGACTTAATTTTATATGACTAACATCTATTATAAGGTCACTAGACTCTATGTGTGTCAAGCAAGACTAATATAAAAGACACAACTACTATTGCATATTCTCGGGTCTAAACAGATTGTTGACTAAAATGCACAGTTTTGATCATAGACACAAAAAGTATATCAATTCTTATCGGAATACTACAAAATTTTAGTATGTTAAATTATAGACATAGATTGACATTTTTTGTGAAGAAACCTAAGCCTATATCTCACTGTATTAAGAGTAGTAATCGCTATAATCTTAACTAACATCCTATAATAGTTTCCAGATTTATCATCTACAAAGAAAATCGTTTTACTAACCAAAAATTGTCCATTTATTCTCATAATTTTAATATGTTATTCCTAAGGATATATCCTACAACTTTCATTAGGGATTTGAAGTCCAATTCTAACTAGATAATTACAGGAAATTCACATAATCATCAAAGGTCATGTATTCTCTACGAAACAGCTTACTATTTTCAATAGGTTCACTTCTATCTTCATGTTTTTACATTCATATAGCTATAACTTGGTGTCGAACTCAATCTAATGAATGTTCTCTTAAGTACAATGATTCTATTCCTTATCTTCATCATTAGAAATCAAGGCAACACAAAATAAAAGACTTCCTATCTAAATTTCTCTAAAACAGAATCGTTATATACGGTTTTCTTCATTTCTAGCTCAATCAAACCATTTATTTCTCTACTAATCTATGTTACAACACTTCAAGACTCTTCCATAGTATCTGAGAATACTTTTAATAGGTTTTTCTTAACAAAGAAACCTTTCACAGCTCGGCTCAAAGCATATATTCATCCTTAAGTTCACTTACCGCAACATACACCACATTTATTCACTTGGCAACCACTTCCTCACCTTCATGACAATCACAGCTTACTCACACTTAAATTTCAAGAGATGCAAGCCTCAAATGCAACATGCAATGACTTATAACTTCAATCTAGTACTCATCAAACTCAAATCAACACAAAACAGCAACTTCACATCTAATCCTCCACCATTCAGCTAGATCCACAAGTTCCTTGACAAAAACAATGGATAACTTCTAGTTTGGAGACTTATCTTTCCTTACCTTAGTTCAGCTACTAGATGACTCAAAGATTCTTCAAGATCAACACCTAAAACTCGCATGCAAGAAGAAGAAATTGCTGGTTTTGGCTACTAGTTTCTCCTTCGCTATTTGACCGAGAGAGAAGACAAGAAGAAGAAGATGGGTTTTGATTTTGGAGAGAGAGAGGGATTACGAGAGTTAAGAGGGGAATAGGTCTACAAGTCTAATCCCTAGGCTAGACTAACCATGAGATTTTGCTAATGATGATGTCTCTTGTTGCTTGTTTCGGTTTTTGGGGATGGAAAACTGTGGGTGATGCAAAGAGAGGAGGGGGTGTCGTGGCTTCCATGCATAACAATTTCGCCATCTGTCATTCACCATCCATTAATAGTTAATCCATATCGTTAGTTAGTTCATTTGTTTCTAATGTTTTTCACTTAATTCCCTTTTGATTTCATTTAATTTCAATCCTTACGTAATTATACAGAGTTATGAAATTATATGACACATTAACTGGTTAATGTTAGTCTATAGAAAATTGATCACAAGAAATGTTAAAGTTAGAAATTGACATTAGCATTACAATCACTAATCAAATTATCATAATTATTATCTATAGACTTAATTGAAAATAGAATTACTCGGGCCTAAATATCCACCTCTGGCCCAACAAGCTCAATTTATAACGATCACAATCCAACAAACTAAATTTACTAATCTAACAATTCTAAATCTAGGCCTGCTCTAAGCTAAGCCCAAGCCCAGCTCTTTCTATCCGACTCATCAAGCCCAATTCTAAAAAATCACGTGGCCTGCCTACTTCTCAAGCCCACACATTTCTCACGGTCCATCAGGTTCACTTTCTGGCCCGATCTAAATTAATTTAAGTTTCTAATGATCTGATTACACTAATAAAGGTCGATGAAATTTGGGGTGTCACATTGACTAAGTCAATTGATCGATGATTCAACCTGTGGTGATTGATTGGATGTTTATTTGAATTATGCTGACTTGTAGGAAGGAGACTGAGGCCAAGGTAAGTCTTCTGACTCTTGTTGTGCTTAGATAGCCTTTAGGACGTATTGGCTTCCTAATCGAGTCTTAGGGGGTAGAACTCGATGAGACATTGTCTCAATGATTATTGTATAATCATTTTCAAGTCCGTAAATGGTGTCGATAAAGGACCAAGAGCCTGGAGTCAAGAGGTGAAGCCTAGAGAATCGGTGACTATGTTCGACTAGTTAGTTGTAGGACAACTCTCTTTTGTAAAGAGCCAATTCCTTTTGAAAACCTTTATGTATAGACCTGTGTGTTTATAAAAAGATATTTTGTGAAAAATTGGTCCTACTTTCATATCCCATTGTTTTTATTGTGTGGGGATTATTTATATGCTTCCGCATGCATATATTAAAATGAATGGATCGGCGATGCGTCCTAGGATGTCGCTATTAATCGACCAGGTAAGGGATGGACGCATGCCCGAGGATCGGAGCGTGACAATCTCTCTTCTCTGTCTCTTCTCTTTCTCTGTTCTCTGTTCTCTCTATCCTCTGTCTCCTTAAAGCTAACAAAACTTCGTAAATTTCTTAAGGCAAAGGCAGAGAGAGTGATATCGTCTTCATCTTCTTCATCAAGATAAGGGCTCTCCTCTTCTTGATTGGTGCACTCATGGGCTCCTTGCCTTTTCTCTTCCTCGCTGCAGAGTCTTGTTTTGCCTTGACAAGGGACTTCTCCTTCAGGCACTCCAATGCCTTGTTTAGCTCCTTTAGACGCATCTTTGAAACCATTTTCAGTCCAATCATCATTGGAGCAATGGTTCAACACACAGAGCAGCATGAAACTGAATTTTGAAATGTCTAAAGAGTCGAGTGACAAGCGCAAAGTAAGATAGTTGCATCTTGTCCTTCACAACTGTCCTATACATGTGCATTAGGATAGTGTGAGGTAGAGAGAACTTGAAGCCGATGTTGATTGCATACATCAGCTTCGCTTCAAAGTGAGAGACATTAGTCTTTGATGTGAACTTGGGTCTGATGCAGTTGATCACAATCTTGTGAAGTAAGATATTGAAGTCAGTCATTCTAGAGTAAGAACTCTTGCCTTTAGCAAACCTATCACGAACAAGAGTCAATGTTGCGTGACCAACAGACACACTTATTGGTTGGAAACTTCTTCTTTCCACACCAATCACATCCACCAAGGTGTCTACATCAACCACAAATTCTTTGTCCCTAACCGTAAAAGAAAATCTATTCGTATCTAGAAAAGATAGATTTGAATAGAAATAAGCAGTTAGTTCAGGGTAGGCGACAATCGTCTCTGAGCAAAAGTGTTCAAGTTGAAGGAGTGCAAACTTCTCCATCAATTTCACTTTCAAAGAGTCAAGAAAATCGAAGTCCACACTTCTAGGGTTCATAACCCTTCTCTTCAGAATTTTCGAGTAAATCTTCTGGTGGTCCTTAGAACGGAATAAACTCGTTCTTGTAACCCCTCTCTTGCAAAAACTCATCGATAACAGACATTGTAGTACCACCTTCCTTTAATTTAGAGTAGAGCTTAAAGAGAGATTCAAGTTTTAGCATACTTACAGGTTCCACATCTTCCACAATTTCTTCTTTTGCTTGATGTTGTGGAGGATCTTGAGTCTTGTGTTGAGAAGAGTGACGCGCTTGTGAATGTTATTATTGCTGCTGCTGAGGAGAATCTTCTTCCTCGGTTAGATCAAAGTGTATAGGACCCTTTGGCATGCGCTGTGGTCCCCTGCTTACAATTCTAGAAGACTTTATTTGGGAAGACATTGTCACTTTCATGGAGGATTTCTCAAACATGCTTGTTGAAAAAATGGTGAAAGCTTTTTAGATTAAACTGGAGAGAAAGTGAGGGAAAGTAGGATCTTTGTATTTTAAGGTTTGAGTGAGCATAAACAGAGAAGAAGAAAATCGACGGTATATAAAGCAAGTGAAACAAGGTATACAAAGCGTCACAAAGGAAACAGTAAAAATTGTCTTTTTGAAAATGAAAAATTGCCACAAATTCAAAACTCGAAAAAGATAATTTCTAAAAATAAAATAAACAAGTAACGATTCAATAAATCAATGTACATTTTCGAAATTTCATTCTAAAATTAAATTAATAGTAATGATAAAGCATTAACTTACAAACATAGCTACTGGACATTCTGAGTCTGAACACCTTCAGACTTTACCCGGTAGAAGATATGATGTTCAGTCTAGCGCGAATAGATTCAAATAGGCTTTTCTCTAGTGGCTTTGTAAATATGTCAGCTAACTGATTCTTCGAGTCAATGAACTGAATCATAACTTTTCCATTCTGAACATGATCTCTAATAAAGTGATGTTGGACCTCTATATGCTTTGCCTTTGAATGAAGAATTGAATTCTTTATGAGATTGATGGCCTTGATGTTGTCACATTTGATCTCAGTGCACGATTCTTCAATACCAAAGTCTTTTAGCTATTGCCTAATCCACAAGATTTGAGAGCAACAACTCCTAAGAGCCACATATTCTGCTTCAGCCGTTGAAAGAGCTACGGTACTCTGTTTTCTTGAAAACCAGGATACTAACTTGTTGCCCAGCAGTTGACATGTACTAGAAGTACTTTTTCTATCAACTTTGCATCCTGCTAAATCTGTGTCTGAATATCCAAGGAGAGTAAAGTCTCATTCTTTGGAATACCACAGACCTAGCTTTGGAGTAGTTGCAACGTATATGATGATGCATTTTGCGGCACATAAGTGAGATTCTTTGAGATTTGATTGGAATCTAGTACATATACAGACACTAAACAAAATGTGAGGTCTAGATGCAGTAAGATAAAGAAGTGAACCAATAATGCTCCTGTATAGCTTCCTGTCTACATTCTTTTCTCCTTCATTTTTGTCCAGCTTCGAAGAACTTGACATAGGTGTCTCTGTCTTTTTGCAATTCTCCAATCCAAACTTCTTGATAAGATCTTTCGCATACTTCTCTTGGTTAATGAAAATACCTTCTTTTGATTGTTTAATTTGTAATCCTAGAAAGAAAGTTAACTCACCCATTATATTCATCTCGAATTTATCCTGCATGCATCTAGATAGCTTCTTGCATAGATTTTCATTAGATGATCCAAATATAATATCATTAACATAAATTTCAATGAGTAGAAAATCTTTACCTTATCTTTTAATGAATAAGGTAGTATCCACTTTACCTTTAACAAAACCATTATGAGTTAGGAATTTACTTAACCCTTCATACCATGCTTGAGGTGCTTGCTTCAATCCATACAGGGTCTTTTTCAATATGTAGACTGAGTTTGGCTTTCTTGGATCTTCAAAACCAAGTGGTTATTCCACATAAACTTCTTCTTGGATAAATCCATTTAGAAATGCACTTTTTACATCCATTTGAAATAACCTAAAATTTTTATAGCAAGCAAAAGCAAGTAATAATCTAATTGTTTCTAATCTTGCTACTGGTGCATAGGTCTCATTATAGTCTATCGGCATAAGAATGCTTCAAGTGCCATAACTTGGTTGAAATGGATACTTAAGTGCCACATTCGAAAAAAAACGAATCACTTAAGTGCCACTCCGGCCAAAGTTCGGCCAAAATGCTCATGTGTTAATTTTCCGGTGAAGCGAGCCCAAGACGATGACGTTTTGCATGCTGACATGGCCAAATAATGCAAAAAGGCGTCGTTTTGGGCTGACATGGTAAAAAATATATAAATTAAATAAATTAAATTAAGTTAAAATATTTAAAAATAATAATTTTAATATTAAAAAAATTTTAAAAATTAAAATTTAAAGTTGCCGGGAGGGGCCAGCGATGGCGGGTGAAGGGTCGATCGGGGTCGCCGGGCCCCGGCCAAGGGTCGATCGGGGTCGCCAGGCCTTGGCCAGGGGCCAGCGACCCTAGCCGATCGACGGTGAGGGCTCGTGAGCCCTCGCCCCCGGGTTGGGGCAAGGGTCGTGACCCTCGCCCGGATCCGGCCAAGGGCCGCGCCCTCGCCCGCATCCGGTGAGGGTCGGCGGCCCTTGCTCGGTCGGGCCAAGGGCCACCGCCCGCCGAGGCGACCCCTAGCGGGCGGCGGCCCTTGGCCCGGTCGGCGAGGGCCACCGACCCTCGCCGACCGTGCAAGGGCCGCGAGCCTCGCCACCGCCACGATCTAGGCGACCCTCGCCCAGATTCGGATCGACCCTCGCCCGCTGGCCAAGGGCCGTCACCCGCCGGGCGGCCCTTGGCGCGGCTGGGCGAGGGCCGCCGATTCTCGCCGTATCTATGCAAGGGCCGCAACCCTCACCCCAAATCGGGACAAGGGCTTGCAACCCTCATCGTCGGGCCGGCCGGGGTCGCCGGCCCCTAGCCAAGGCCTCGGTGACCCCGGCCAACCCTCCACCCATCGTCGCCGGCCCTTCCCGACGACGGTGGGGAGGCAGTGACGGCGGCTCAAGGCTGAGCCCTCAGCCGCCTCCCCCTTTCCTTTTGTTTTGTTTTGTTTTGTTTTTCTTTAATTTTTAATTTGTTTTAATTTTTTAATATTACATTATTATTTTTAAATATTTTAACTAAATTTAATTTATTTAATTTTTTTTACCATGTTAGCCCAAAACGACGCCGTTTTTGCATTATTTGGCCACGTCAATGTGCAAAACAGCGTCATTTTGGGCTTGTTTTGTTGGAAAATGGCCACATGTGCAATTTGGCCGGATTTTGGCCTAATTGGCACTCAAGTGATCCATTTTACTTCGATTTTGGCACTTAAGTATACCTTTCGTAAGTTATAGTACATAAGTGTCCCTTTCTGCCAAGTTATGGCACTCCAGGGTCCGCACCTCATAGTCTATCCATTCTTCTTGCGTATATCCTTTGGCCACGAGTCTTGCTTTGTTCCTGAACACTTTTCCTTTTTCGTCCACGTTGTTCCTGAAAATCCATTTAGTTCCAATAATAGACTTACCTTTAGGTTTAGGAATTAATTCCCAAACATCATTGGTGCTGAATTGTCTGAGACTTTCTTACATAGCTTCAATCCAACTTTCATCAACCAAGGCTTCTTCTACACTTTTGGTTTCAATCTAAGAAACGAGTGCTAAAGCACTAGACTCTTCTCACCTTTTGGATTTCGTACGAATTCCCTTATCAATGTTGTTAATGATGAGTTCCTTGGGATGGCTTGACTCATGCTTCCAATTGCTAGTTCGTTTATGAGTCTGCTAATCCTCTGCTTCATTTGAATCTTCTGGTTCATCTTGTTGTTGATTTTCAAAAGTCTGAACCACTTCGGGGGAAGTAAATTTTGTAAAATTTGGAGCAGGTTCAGATTATTCAAGTTGAGTTTGGTCCAATTGATTCTGCATCGAATCTTGAAACTTGATGTTCATAGATTTTTCCATAGACCGAGTCTTCTTGTTGAATACTCTGTAGGCTTTGCTTAAGGTTGAGTAGCCAAGCGAAATTCCTTCATCTAATTTTTCTTCAATCATTTGCATTTTTCAAAACAAAACTTTTACAACCAAACACATGAAAATAAGAATGGTTTCTTCCCTTTAAACACTTCATAAGGAATTTTCTCTAAAATAGGCCTTAAGAATACTCTGTTAATGATATAGCAAGCTGTAGAGACTGGTTCAGCCCAAAATCGAGAGGAAATATTACTCTCAATTAAGAATGTTCTTGCAATTATAAAAAGAACTCAAGCTTTCTTTGGTACCCACATTTTCTTGGGTCTAGAGGAGTTAGTACTAAATACAGTCTTTGCCCATTCTCTCTCAATAGGTCTTCAAACCTTGGGACATTCCTTCTCGAAATATTCTGAGTTATTATACTTTGAACATTTGAGAGCACTTCGGCCAACAGGTTTTACAAAGAAAATGGTTCTTGTAAAATGTTCCTGTAGGTTTTTATTTGATTCTTTCCTTTACTTTTGGAAAATCAATTAAAGAAGTGGTTTATGGTGTCATTCCCAAATCAGATTTATTGAGATAAGGTCTTCGTACTGAAAGAATCTTTTCTAACTTCTTAAATCCTTTTGAAAACTTTTTTGTGATATTTGAAATGTCCTCTTTCAAAAAAGTATTTTCCTTCGAAAGAGAATTTGCTTTTTCTTTCAAATCAACAAAGCTTTTGTCTAGATTTTCAAACTTTTCTTTCCAAGAAGTTTCTTGTTGCTTCAGTTTAGAATTCTCCTTTTTCAGCTCGGAAATCCTTTTAAGAAATGTTTTGAGACTAAGACAGAGTTCATCTATATACTTTGGGACTTTGGCAGGAATCTTTAAATTGTTAACCTTGACTTCTTCGTCTAAGTTTGAATCTAAGTTTGTTTCAAAGTTTGAGTCTAAGTTGATCGATGCTTCGATCTGAGATGTGATTGCTTGGGTGCCTATTTGATTTGTGCTAACATGCAGGTGGAATCTGAGGCCAAGGTAAGTCCTCTGACTCATGTTGTGCATAGGCAGCCCTAAGGTGTATTAGTTTCCTAATCGAGTCTTAGGGGGTAGAACTCGTTGAGACATAGTCTCATTGGTTGTTGTAAAAACCAATTTCAGGCTCCTAGATGGAAGATCCCGAAGAGGATGATTACCTGTTGGATGGACCTATTAAGGAGCTGGAAGAAGTTGAAGAGTCTGACGAGAATTGAGAGCTTATTCCCTTTTTGTGAATCCTTGTCTAGGTGTAGACAAAGTGAGACTTTGAGTTTGTAAATAATTGTGAAGTACTTAGCTTTTGCTATGTATAAAAGTTTGGTTATTCATATTTTCAATATGAAAATATGGCCTTACTTTTCTATCTCATTGTTTTATTGTCTGGGGATTTATAACTGCTTCCGCATGTGCTTAATTAATGAATGGGTCGGCAATACATAGTCCTAGGATATCGCATTCTAAAATCGACCAACTGGAAGGATGTGTGCGTGCCGGAGGATCGGGGCGTGACATCCCCTTTTTGTGGTATCAGAGCGAAGTTTAGAAATTGGAGTGATAAGGAGCGTTGACGATGGGATAGTTGATAGGAAAGGCCTTTAAATTCACAGCTGATGCATGTATGTGGTAGCTAAGTGTTAGAATTGCTTGTTGTTTGGATCACTCAGTTTCTAGTTCATTGTGAATTGGAAGTAGGTCAGTTGTAAGCTGAGCCATGAGTGACCAGGAGCCGAGAACTCCTGTAAAGAGGACCAATAGGGCCGTTATTTGGGGTAGAGCTCCGACTCGTGTCGGGACCCGAGGCGGACGTGGTCGAGCACCGACACAGGCTAGCGCGAGTGGAGTGAATCCACCTGTCGTAGATGTCGGGGTGGCAGCCCCTAATGATCCCAGAGTGGGTGGGATCTTGTGTGTCTTGGAAGTTATGGGTGCCAGAATGGATCAACAAGTTCAAAATCGGGCCGCTACAGTTCAAGACGCCGCTCAGGCCGCCGCTACTGCCGCAGTTGCCGCCGCTGCTCAAGTCACACCTACTGTTGCACCTGTTGGGGCCGCACCAGCCGTTGGTCCAGCCGTCGCAGTGAATGTTGAAAGACCGCTAGGGATTGTGGTCGCTGAAAGACCATTGCATAAATTGGTATAGCAGTTCCTGAAGCTAAACCCACCGTTGTTCACCGGGACAGGAGATCCCGAAGCTGCATCTTCATGGGTTCAGAAACTTGAGAAAGCATTTGCACTGCTGATTTGCAACGAGACTGAGAAGGTAGTATTAGCAACTTACCAGCTGGAAGGAGTTGCAAACACTTGGTGGATGACCACCCGAGGGACGATCTTCCCAGAAGGCGCTGTTCAGAATTGGAATACTTTCCTTGAAGCCTTCAATGATAAATACTTCTCAGAGACTACAAGAGAGATCAAGATGGCTGAATTCCAATGCCTTCGCTAGGGTTCTTTGACCGTTGATGAGTGTGAAGCGAAATTCGCTGAACTTTCTCGATATGCTCCTGAGTTAATTGAAAACCCAGTAAACCGAGTCAGAAGGTTTAGGGATGGGTTCAGACCAGACCTGAGGAGCATATTGGTCTCTCTAGATCTGAAGACTTATAACGATATATACCGGAGAGCCCAGAAAATTGAGAAGGACCAAAACGACAGAGCTGCCTTATCTGGATCGAGGTTTAGCTCTCATAAAGAAAATATCCATCAGGGAAAGAGGCCTATGCCTGGAGGTAAATTCCAGATCCCGCTCAACAATAAGGGTGGAGTTGGAAAGTTTGGATCAAACAAGTTTGAGGCGTGCCGCCTTTGTGGAAGACGACATGCTGTGAATCAGTGCCCTCGAAGGACGGGCGCCTGTTTTGAATGTGGCCAACAAGGTCACATGGCGAGAGACTGTCCTAAAAAGCCAAGAGGACAACCACAGTTACCGCCGCCGCCGATTAGACAGATTGGCGGGTATGCCCCTCAGAATACACCGTAGGGTGGTTTAGACAAATCTTCATAACAAGGAAGAGTGTACGCCATCACCCAAGGACAGGACAAAGGGAAAGCACCACTGATAGAACACCACTAGGATGGCGAAGAAGACGAGAACGAATCGACCATGCCCCAAGCAACAAAAGAACGAGTTTGGGGTGATTTGATCAAAGTAGCGTGGCGAAATTTTGGTTAAGGTTGTAGAATTTCAGTTGTTGTAATAAAGCTGTAGAAAGAAGAAGCACTGACTATAGTTGTGTTGGACTAGTTGCTTATGTATAACTTTAATGTCATATATGAAAAGAGTTGGCCCAAGGAGCATTTTGTAGTAATGAATTGTTGCCGTAAGGTAATACAGTTTGAATCATTGACGAATGCTCCAGTTACTTTCATGGATTTGATTAACAAAGTGTTCAAGGAATTTTTGGATCAGTTTGTGATCGTGTTCATCGATGATATCTTGGTCTATTCGAGAAGTGAAGAAGAGCACGAGAATCATTTAAGATTAGTGCTCCAGACCTTAAGAACTCATCAATTGTACGCTAAGTTTAACAAATGCGAGTTTTGGTTGACTCGTGTTGCTTTCTTAAGTCATATGATTTCCAGAGAAGGAATCTCTATTGACCCAAGCAAGATAGAAGTTGTAATCAAGTGGCCAAGACCAACTATAGTGATAGAGATCAGAAGTTTTCTGAGATTGGCTGGGTATTATAGACGGTTTGTGGAAGGTTTCTCATCATTGGCATCGCCTTTGACTAGACTCTTAAGGAAAGAAGAAAATTTTGTATGGTCAGACAAGTGTGAGTATAGTTTTCAAGAGCTGAAAGGAAGGCTGACTACTGCACCGGTACTAACAATTCCATCTGGACCTGGAAGATTCGAAATCTATAGTGATGCGTCATTCAAGGGGTTGGGTTGTGTGTTGATGCAACATGGTAGGGTTGTTGCATACACTTCCCGTCAATTGAGACCTCATGAGCAGAATTATCCGACGCATGACTTAGAGCTCGCACCCATTATCTTCGCCTTGAAGATTTGGAGACACTACCTATGTGGAGAAAAGTTCCAGATCTTCACAGACCATCAGAGTCTCAAGTATTTGTTCTCTCAGAAAGAATTGAACATGAGACAGCGCAGATGGATGGAATTATTGAAAGACTATGACTGTGATATTCTACATCACCCAGCAAAGGCAAATAAAGTCGCTGATGCTTTGAGTCGAAAGTCTTCAGTAGCTCATATATTGATAAAGGAGTGGAACCTCATCGAAAGAGCATGAGACTTGGTATTCAAGTTTGAGGTAGGCCACCTTTCGAGTTTTATGGCCACCCTCAGAATTGAACCGAATATTCAAGTCAGAATAAAGAATCTTCAAGCAATTGACCCTGATGTGCAGAGAATTCTTCAAGAGGACATTGAGAAAAGAAAGATCGACTTTCAGATTTCTGATGATGGAACATTAAGGTTCCAAGGACGTTTGGTTGTACCTGACGATGTCGAGCTTAGAGAAGAAATTCTATCTGAAGCACATCGTAGTAATTACAGCATTCACCCTGGAAGTACTAAAATGTATCAGAATCTACGTCAACACTATTGGTGGTCAGGTATGAAGGCGATCATCGCCAAGCATGTGGCCAAGTGTTTGACATGTCGACAAGTAAAAGTTCAGCATTGCAACCCAGGAGGACTTTTACAACATCTCACAATCCCAGAGTGGAAATGGGAACATATTATGATGGACTTTGTGACTGGACCACAGAGGAGTCAAAGAGGAAATTATTCAATTTGGGTGGTAGTCGACAGACTGACAAAGTCGGCTCACTTCATTGCAGTTCGAAAAGACCTCAGTCTGCTTAGACACGCAAATCTGTACGTGTGTCAAGTGGTTTGGATGAATGGAGTGCCAGTTACGATAACATCTGATAGAGACCTAAGGTTTATTGTAACCTTTTGGGAATAGGCATGCAGAAGTGTATGTGTGCCAGACAGTTCATCTGTGTGAAGTGCCAATGACGAACTTTTGTCAGGTCTAGAACCGAGATTTCCAGTTTCAGCAGAGCAGTCAGATAATTGATTTTGAGACAGAACAGAGCAGAGTATGCAGAACTTCAATTTGTCGAGTTGAGATCAGAGAGAGAAAGATCACAGGCCTAGAGTCAGTTCAACGGTTAGTGATTGCAGTTGTCGTGATCTAGAAGTATCAAATTCAATAAATCAAGATAGTCCCCTTGGTCAAAGTGGTCAGACAACGCCACGGGACTGAAGAAGCAACCGCGGAAAGTGAGACTAGACGAGACTGTTACACCCCCACCTTTTTCAGTTAAGTGTATAAGGTTTAAATTTCGAGGACGAAATTTTTATAAGAGAGGAAGAGTTGTGACATCCAGAATTTCCAGTACTGTTTTCTATTGAATTAATCGGGCATTTCATTGACGCGACTATAGGGTTGTTCTCAGAACTGATCACTCTTGAGATAACTAGACTACTTGGGTAAGCCATTAAAGACTTTTAAGGCAATAGACTTGAGAATTCGACCAGGAATCGGCTTCTCGACCGTGTTCATCTTTAGAGGTCATTGCAGTACAGTTAAAAATCGAATTGAGATCAAAAATAGGTTGGTTCGATTGAGATGTGTGGCCGATCGTGGGTGACTCCACTAAATTGGAAAATTCTTGTCGACCGACACTAATTTGATTTTTCTATCGTTTTGGTACACTGTGTCTGTAATTGAGCCCTCGAGATTTTCACGACAATCGAGAGTCGCCAATGTGTCGAGTAGATTTATTGTGGCTCGAAGAAAATCGACCACGAGTCAATTGCCTTGAAAGGTTTTGAAAACTATCCGGTAGTCTAGGTCACGCTAAAAGCGCGCCGGAATGAAATTAACCGTCAATTTGAGTTCGATTTCAGAAATTGGAAGTTCTGTGGTGTCACGAGCTATTTTTGGAACATCGACTCAGTCTCAAAAGATTTTTCAGAGGTCCCGAGATTTTTACGGATATTGGGTTCGGACGTCGCGGAAATTTGGCGGAAATTCAAATTGACTAAATTGATGGAAAATTGGACTTCCAGGCCAAGCCTGAGAGTATCGGGGATTTATAGAAAATTTTTCAGGATTTTTCCGATCGAGATTGGACCTCAATTTGAGGAATTTCATGAAGAAAGTTAAGCCAACATTAAGAAATTCGGAGTTATGGCTTAAGGGTTGATTTTTGGCATCAAATAGGTTTAATTTGTGGAATTTCAAGCTAGAAAGAATTAAGGAACATTGAGATAAGTTTGAGGACCAAAGGGGGGACCAAGCATTTAAGTTATTGGCTAAGGTTGTGTACTTTTGGTCTCTCTTTCTCTCTCTTCTCCAACTGCCCAGCCGAGCACCCCCTTTTTCACTGCCTCTGTTTCCTTTTTAATTTCTTTTCTACTCGACCACCATCCAGAGGGACAAGCAGCTTCTGTTTCCCCTTCTTTTAGTCCAAAAAGGACCGAGCTCCATCGCCAGCAACTGCTTTGCCCTTCTCTGCCGCATGCCATTCCACGCTTGAGCAAGTTAACCCAAGCCTCCACGAAGATCTCTTCTGCTCCACTACCCATCTTCAAGCTGGCTCCCACGCCAGCTCAGCCAACCTCCTTCAACTCGTGTCCTCTTACTCGTTTTTTTTCCCCTAGCTCGACGCCAAAGAGGATTCAGCAACGAAGACCGAAGTCCACGATTCCACAAAACAGTCCAGCGTCTTCATCCGTGTCTCTCGGCCAGCTTCTCACACGCGTCCAAGTCTTCAGTCAACAACAGCTGCACGCCTGGACCGATTTCTTCTCCACCAAGTGTGGTCGGCCACTCACGCCACACCATCAAAGAAGCCACGGAATTGAAGACAGCCAAGCTGCCACGTTTAGTCAACAAAGAGAACACCGAAGCAGCTAGAGACGCCAGCAGCTGCTCCATCATCCGTGTCTTCAGCTCGTGGACTTCGAATTAAAGACGCCGAAGCAGCTCCACGCCGCGCCATTCTTCTCTCCACGCGTCCACGGTTCAGCCCAGCATCCTCAGTTTGTTTCAGTCCAGCTCTTTCGTGGACCCAACCCCATCAAAGACAAGGCCCTCTGATTTAATCCAGTAATTATCAGCACCTGGGTCAGCCCACTCCAAGGCAATTGAGGTCCTTTAGCCCACAAAATTTGGACCCCAAGGCAAGCCCAACAATTTCAGCTCCAAAGCCTAGCAGAGCCAGCAGTTTTTAGTAGGGGTGTGCAACCGAACCGGGTCAACCCGGTTCCTGGTTCGGCCCACCCGGAAAATAGGGTCGGGAACCGGTTCCCGTTGAAACCGGTTCGGGATCCGATTCCCATAAATAAGACCCTGTTTTAACTGGTCCGGGAACCGATTCCGAGGGATTACCCACCCAGGAACCGGTTCGATCGGACCGGTTTTGGACCCGGTTGGAGAACCGGTTAACCCCTTTTTCCTCAAAGCCCACCCTTATTTCTAATTTTATCCCCTCTCTCTCTCTCTCTCTCTCTCTCTCTCTCTCACGAACCCCTAACTCGTAACCCTAATTTCTGCCCTGCATCTCCCCCTTCTCGCCCAAAGCTTCTGCCCTGCTCGCTTGCGCCACGGCTTCTGCCTTGCAGCTCGCCCGCTCCACCGCTTCCGCAGCTCGCCCGCACCACAGCTCCGCAGCTCGCCCGCGCCACCGCTTCTACCCTGCACACGGTAATGTCCTCGCTGTTTGCGTTTTCTTGTCGTCGTTTTTGTGGACACTTCAGGTTTCAGTTTTTTCTACTTCCTGCGGAATTTGTGCAATTTGAAGTTGTCGGTGTCTGTAGTTTTTTTTTTCTACCCTGCACACGGTAATGTCCTCGCTGTTTGCGTTTTCTTGTCACCGTTTTCTTTGTCCGCATTGCTCGAATTCCGGTCTCGCAAGTTCGTGGATTTCGTGGCGATTGAAAGCTACGGCGATTGGGGCGAAGGAGAGAGAGAGGGAGATGAATTTATGAAGTTTCTTGTTTTGCCCTAGGCATCTTCTTCTGTTGGCAGCCACATTCAATGATTTTGCTGTTTGTATCTCAATTTCTTTTTGTGAAAAATTTCTTCATTTTTTGTTTATTTTTCTTTTATTTCTTTTTATATCAACATTCCTTTTGGCTTTGTGAACCCCTTTCCACATAATTAGAACTTCGCAGCTTGGAAAACATTGATAACTATGCATGCGTTAATTTTACAGCAATACTTAATTGTAGGAAGCCAAATCTTAAGTATTAGAGATAATTAGGATAGTTCTCTAGGATATTTTCCTATATTAGAGATGATTATAATATTTCCATTGATTTTTTGTATCTCCTAAGATTGTGCGAGTATCTTCCTCTATTTGTGCGTATTTTGATTGAGTTATGTTATGTTAGATAAATATCTCATAAAGCCTATAAATAATATACAAAAAATTCCTCAAAATTAAATTTTGTGCATTATTTTGATCTTTAAGAATCTCTAATCTAAATTCATTCTGAGAGTGTCTTTATTCATGCATCTTACCATCTTATTTGAAAAGTCAAGCTTGATGTCGTTCACCTAACTTTTAAAAATTGTCAATTTGTTAGCCCGGGAATCATCTCTTTCTACACAGTTTTTATTTTGCTTCACGGGTGGTTTGGATATCTATGTACTCGCCCCCAAAACCAACCAACAATGAAATAATTTGCAAAATTCTCAGTAAAAACCATTTTACTTAATTATGAAGTAACTATGAAGTATTGAAAATGCTGGTGGGGCGACTACCCCGTTGTGTAATCTGACGAAGAGGATAGAGAACGACACTTTGAACTGGCTTCAAATTTGGGGTTCTCTCTCAGCTTCCTTTGATGTCTCCACATTAGCACTGTGCCTCGAGCTTCTTCTTTTTTTATTTGGTGGTCTGTCTATCGAGCTTATTTCAATTAGTTGGGTTCCAACTAGGATTCTGAAATTCGGGGGAAAAAAAAAAAAACCAAACCAAGATCCTGAGAAACTCACTAACATTAAGGTCAATATCTTTTATCTGTTTAATTTATATTTATAGTGGGATATTTTAAAAAGTACAAAGATATTAGTACACCAAAAAAAAAAAAAAATTCAAAGTAAAAAAAATGAAATTGAAGAGAAATTATCCAATCTTTAAATTTGTGCCTTCATAGGCGATATAGATAAATCAATCCCCCGTCTGGGTCAAGTCAAATTTTATAAGTACAGAACAAATTTATACACGATTTAACTTTTCTTACCAAGCTCATATGCTACTTATCTTAGGTGTTGTCGCCTCATATGACAAATACACATCGTTATTCACTAGTTGTCTTCTTTAATCATATCTTTTTAGGGAAGCTTTGTCAGATTTCGATTTCTCAGGCACCCTGACTTGAAAATTTTCGAGATTTAATAGTCGAGGTGCCAGATTTCATGTGATTTTGTTATGTTGAGAGATTTGATTTACTAATCCTAATGTTAATTTTTTTTTTCCAGTTTTCAATCAATGGATCAAGGCAAAGACATATCAATGGAAGTGGAGGGACATAATGAAATGAATCCACTCATGGAATTACCATTCCATAGACATAATAAGTGGAATCTGCGACCATTGGCGCAACTAACAAGGTGAGGGTACCTGACTCTCGTCCTCCTTCGGGTAAAAAGCGAGCTAATCAATCAGATTGCTGGGATCATTTTTCGAGAATTATAGATGAGAAAACAAAGAAAACAGTTAAGGTGAAGTGCATTCATTGCGGGATGGATTATGTGTATAATGTTGATCATGGAACCTCTACTATGTGGAAGCACTTGAGAAAGTGCAAAAAGTATCCTCATTCAGATAAAAAGCAAATGTTGTTTGCATCAAGTGACAGAGATGTGGTTGGCGAGGTAGGGGAAAATACTACTAGTAGTGGAGTGTCTTAACAACATGGAAGTTTGATCAAGAACGTTGTAGGCATATGCTTGCTCAAATGATTATTATTGATGAACAGCCATTATCCATGGTTGAGCGTGTTGGTTTTCGCAATTTTGTTACTGAACTGCAACCTCTTTTCCATCATCTTTCACGATTTACAGTGGCAAGAGATTGTATGAAGTTATATCTAAGTGAGAGGACTTGTTTGAAAGCTTACTTTGGTAAGCTTAAATCTAGGATTGCACTCACAACGGATATGTGGAGTTCCATTCAAAACTTGAACTATTTGTGTCTTACTGCACATTATATTGATGAAAATTGACAGTTGCAAAAAAGAATAATCAATTTTGTGATGATGCATAGTCACAAGGGTAAGGAAATTGGTAAAATGGTGGAGAAATGCATTCATGACTGGGGAATAGAAAAGAAGGTGTCTACAATAACAGTGGATAATGCAAGTTCAAATGATGTGGCTATTAGTTATTTGAAAGAACAATTTTCAGACAGATGATTTTTTTATTTTGAATGGCGATGCTTTACATATGAGATGCACTGCTCATATACTTAACTTGATCGTAAGAGACGGATTGAATGAGGTGCGTGATTCTATTGCACGCATCCGAAGCATAGTTAGATATGTGAGGAGTTCTCCAGCGAGAGCTAAGACATTCCAAGCTTGCATTGAGATTGAGAGGATTGCATACAAGGGTTCGGTCTGTCTTGATGTTGCCACTAGATGGAACTCTACTTACATGATGTTAGACACTGCCATAAAGTTCAGGAAAGCTTTCAAAAGAATGACAGATGAAGATTTAACTTTGTTAAGGGAAATTGACAATGATCCTCCTGAAGATGAAGATTGAGAAAATGCCATCATTCTTTCTAAATTTCTGAAACGATTTTATGATACAACCAAAAGGATGTCGGGTAGTTCATATGTTACTTCCAATGAATATTTTGAGGGGATAGCTATGTTGTACAAGTATTTGAATAATGCGACGAATTCTTTAGACCCAAAGCTTCAAGCTATGGGTTTAAAAATGAAAGAGAAGTTTGACAAGTATTATGGGAGTTTGGATAAAGTTAATATGATGGCATTGATTGCGGTTGTATTAGATCCTACAAAGAAGTTGAACTTTGTAAAGTTCTGTTTTGAACAAATCTATGATGATGAAGCAAAAATTGATGAGATGCATGATAAAGTGAAGGTCGCCTTGGAGAAGTTGTATAAATCTTATGAGCGATCTTTTGTTGGCTCTTCTAGTCAAGAAAAATTTGGTGATTCAAGTGTGAGTCATGGTAGTAGTGCTTCCACTATTGATATTGATATTGATGAGAATGATTGTGAAATCGATGCTTGGCACAAAAGCTATCTCCATGCGAAGAAAAAAGTGTTGGATGAAAACAAATCTGAGCTTGATCGGTATCTTGAAGCTGAAAGTGAAGATATCCTTAAAATTGATCTTTTGATGTGGTGGAAGAGTACTGGGTCAAAGTATAAAATTTTATCTTTGATGGCTTGAGATGTTTTGTCTATTTCCGTGACTACTGTTGCTTCAGAGTCGGCTTTTAGTACATCGGGAGGTGTACTTGATGGCTTTCGAAGTTCTTTGACTCCTAGAGTGGTGGAAGGTTTAATTTGTACTCAAGATTGGTTGAGAGCTGTTTTCGCATGCCAATTAATGTTGAAGAGTGCATCGAGAATGCGGAACAATTTGAGGCGGGTAAGTTATATATATATATATATATATATATATATATTTCTTTTTTCTTTTTATCTTGTAATTCATTCACATAACTATTTATTAAGTAAATGCCTTATTTAATCTCTCTCTCTTTTTTTTTAATATAGATTTGGATTGTCTTACCAAGGACATTGTCATTGGAGAATAAACTTCATTTTGTGGAAACTCCGACTTTGTGGTAAGTAAATAGACTTTATTTGTGTTTGATTTCTCTTTGGAATGTCGGTGAGAAAGGAACTTGATGTCATTGATGCTCGTGTTTTGCTACCACCAATGGTAAGTTATTGCACATCTTTCTTTTGAGAAAACAAATGCCTCAAGTTGTTGCATTCTATTTTTTTTCTGGTTTCAGCAGTTGATGTATGCCATTGTTGGCATTGTTGCAGCTTAAATATCATGGAAGTGGTCGAGATGCGATGATTGGTCCGTTGATGGGGCATTGGAATACGGTCAATTCTTCTTTTTGCCTTTTCTTTTCAGCAAATGATCAATGGAGTTAAGAGTGGATACTTGTGATGTGATAAAATACTATTTCTTTTCATTTTCTAGTGATGTTATGAGGTACAAATTATTTGCTACAACGTTGGATGTGCTTATGCTAATCGATATAAATGTTAAACGTTTTATTTTAAATATGAGTGCTATACATTAATTTTTGCAAAACAGGTTCCAATAAAAATAGGGTTGACCCTGTTCCCGGACCGAAAAAACAGGGTGGGTTGGGAACAGGGTCCAAGGTAAACAGAGTAGGGAATAGAGTCCAAAAAAAGAGAACCGGTTATAACAGGGTCGGGAACAGGGTCCAGGTCTAGACCCTACCCACCCTGGACCCGATCACCCCTAGTTTTTAGTCCAAGAGATCAGTCCAAGTTCAAGGTCAGCCCAAGTTTTTAAGCCGGCCCAAGCCCAGTGTTTCTTCAGGCTTGCGAAACTCTTGGCCCGGCCCAAGTTCGGCCGCCGTTGCATCATCGTCGCGGTGTCCCGGTCGTCGTGTTGTGCAAGTGAGTTTTACTCACTAATGCTTTCTTAGTAGACTAATGATGCCTAAGGGTTGTTTAGATTTATTTAATTGCAATTAGGTGGTTAGATTAGATTAAGATAATTAAATTAGAGACTTGTTAGTGCATGTTAGTTAAATTGAAGGTACTATTAGCAAGTAGACATGTCTTAGTAATTATTGGATGCTTCTTGGGATTTTTCCGTCCCTTATCGGGTGTCAATTTAATAATTCGGGCCTAAAATGAATTTTTAGGAATTAAATATTAATTTTCGAGATTAATTTAATTAATTAATTATTTCCCGAAAATTCAATTTGGATGGCTAACGACCGGGATTTTATGCTGATAATTGTAGTGTGGACCGTTTATTTAATTGAGCTTTATGTTGTGCTAAATTGAATTTATTGTATCTATTTATTTATTTTTCGAAATTATTTATTTAATTATTTATTTTCCCGGAAATTCAACTGGGATGGCCAAGTGGCCAAGGGATTTCCTGCTGATTGTCGTGGCGCAGTCCGTTTATTTAATTGAGCTTCGATTTGTATGGAATTGATTTAATTATGTATTTTTAGGATTTACTCCTAAATGATTTGAATTGCGGTAATTGATTGGTAATTACCGGGCGTCGGTTCACAGCGCCAAAAATGTGTTTTATGGGCTGTTGAAAATGGTGGGAGGTTCTAAAAGAAAAAATATGATATTTTGGCTAAGGCCAACCGTGTACCCACACACGGCTATTTTATCGAGAATGATAAAAAAGGGAATTGATTGAATGATCGGGATAGTATACTATATCATCCTACAGGCTCTGATATGTCAGCTTAGCGAGAGCAGTATACTAGTGTACTATATCGGCCTACGGGCGATATGTCAGCTTAGCGCGAGCAGTACACTTTATCAGCTTAGAGTGAGCATTAGGGGTATACTATATCGGCCCACGGGCGATATGGCAGCTTAGTGAGAGCAGTATACCGGTATACTATATCAGCCTACGGGCGATATGTCAGCTTAGTGAGAGCAGTATACCTTTACCTTATCAGCTTAGTGCGAGCTATACTATCTATTATCAGCTTAGAGTGAGCAGTCCTGGACTATGGTCGGACTTATAGATAGTATTGAATGTGTCGACCAAGCATGGGTCGAGATGACATGTAATCGACTAGGTCGACTGATCATTATTTTGATCTGATGTTGTGAATTGACTGATTGATTGAGTGGGAATGACCGTGAGTGGTCTTGTTGGTGTGTGATCGACTAAGTCGATTTGATCGATGCTTCGATTTGAGATGTGATTGCTTGGGTGCCTATTTGATTTGTGCTAACATGCAGATAGAATCTGAGGCCAAGGTAAGTCCTCTGACTCATGTTATGCATAGGCAGCCCTAAGGTGTATTGGTTTCCTAATCGAGTCTTAGGAAGGTAGAACTCGCTGAGACATAGTCTCATTGGTTGTTGTAAAAACCAATTTCAGGCTCCTAGATGGAAGATCCCGAAGAGGATGATTACCTGTTGGATGGCCCTATTGAGGAGCTGGAAGAAGTTGAAGAGTCTGACGAGAATTGAGAGCTTATTCCCTTTTTGTGAATCCTTGTCTAGGTGTAGACAAAGTGAGACTTTGAGTTTGTAAATAATTGTGAAGTACTTGGCTTTTGCTATGTATAAAAGTTTGGTTATTCATATTTTCAATATGAAAATATAGCCTTACTTTTCTATCCCATTGTTTTATTGTCTGGGGATTTATAACTGCTTCCGCATGTGCTTAATTAATGAATGGGTCGGCGATACATAGTCCTGGGATATCGCATTCTAAAATCGACCAACTGGAAGGATGTGTGCGTGCCCGAGGAACGGGGCGTGACAATCTTTGAGTGCTGTACTTGTTCCAGTTAGTTAAACCTTCTTTCTTTCTTGTTCAACTTTCTGAACTTTCTTATCATAAGTGCTAGCTCTTCATCGTCCAAGTCATCTTCTAAATCGGTATCATTAGAATCATCATTAAATTTTAAGGCAATTGACTTCTTACCTTGGGATCTTCTTCCTCATTAATCTACTCCACTTCATATGATTGGAGTGTGCCAACTAATTCGTCTACTGAAAAAGGCATGATCTTCCGGGTTTCTCTTATTAAAGTCTTTACGTGATTCCAGTCTTTGGAGAGTCCTCGCAACAATTTATTGACCTTCATCTGTCTTGAGATTGGCTATCCTTGATATGCTAGACCATTTACAATCTCCGTAAAACGAATGAACATGTCAGTAATGGATTCTCCTGGCTTCATCTTGAAGGTTTCATAGTGGCTGAGTAAGATATTGATTTTTGTTTCTTTAACTCAATCACTTCCTTCATAGGTAACATGCAACCTGTCCCAGACTTTTTCACTATTTCACAAGATGAAATTCTGTTATACTCAGTAGGAGATAAAGCACAATATAAGGAATCGATGGCTTTAGCATCAAGAGCTTGTCTCTTGATTATTTCCGCTTGTGTTAGTTCAGCAATTGCAACTTCCTTTCCTCTTTCTGAGGTAAATGTAGCTTTGGGAATGGTCCATTTTTCTACCAGATCCCATTCCAGGCGATCTTTCGATCTCAGGAATACCTTCATCTTTTTTTCCAAACATTGGATTCCTTCCCATCAAAGTAAGGAAGTCTAGTGTTGCTTTGGCCTTCAACCAAACCTGGAGCTAAAATACTAGCCATAGATCTTTAACTTACGAAGTAAAAACACTTTAATACATAAGCACACAAACTCTGATACCAATTGACAGGACTAGTACGTACACCTAGAGGCGGTGAATAGGTGTAAATAAAAATCTTCGCAAGACTTAGTAGAAGTAAATTACTTTTAGAAGATAATAGACTAATGACGTAATCAACTTTAAGCAATTATATAAAATTACAAATAAAAGTAAGGAGTTCAAGGAAAGAGAATTGGAACACAAGGTTTATAGTGGTTCGGGTTAGATCAAGCCTACGTTCACTCTCCCGCGTCGATAGCCCACTGGCTGGATTCCACTATGAATCAAAAGAGATTTCACAACTTGTGATCTTCGACTTTCTCAGTGAAAAGTCTTTACTGGTCTCTCACAAAGTCTCACTAGAAGTTTCTCTCTTTTTTATACAACTTTGAGCTCGAAGAGCGAAAGAGCAAGGAACTAGAAAGCTTCAGACTTTGAAATTTTTCCTTCACGCACTACTTCGAACAACTAAAGAGTCCACCTTAAATACTCCTTCATGCCTTCACAACCGTTGGCACTTTTCAAAAGAATTCTTCCAATCTACCCATTGGACAGAATCAATTAAGGTGATCTCAATTTTTCCTTCACGCACTACTTTGAATAACTGAAGAGTTCGCCTTAAATACTCCTTCATGCCTTCACGACCGTTGGCACTTTTCAAAGGAATTCTTTCAATCTACCCGTTGGACAGAATCAATTAAGGTGATCTCAAGTTGTTAGATGATTTGTGATGAAGGCCCGTCAATCCTATTCACTCATACAATCAAGATCTTTGGTTTCCATAAGCAAAATCTTCTAAGTTTCCTTGCCTTTCAAAAGATCTTCATATCATAGTAGATTCCAATAAGAATAATGAATCATGTAAATGCTATATCCAGTCATAAGGTCTTCCAAAAACCATACGTATTGAAACCTTGAAGATAATCCCACATTTGGATAAGTCTTCATTCTTCGGTCAGGAAACTGTTAGTGAGGGCAAACTTTAAATCTTGAGTCTAGCGGTCTTCAGACTTTAATAGAAGAGTCTGGAGTTCTTCAAACTATAACACTTGAGTCTGCAAATCTTCAAACTAGACTTTGGTTTTGTCAGTTTCAAAACAATAAAGGAGTTTTCTCTAACACTTGAAAGGTGGCCTACCTTAAACTTGGAATCCGAATCTCGAGCTCCTTCAAGTAGAATCCACTCCTGAACCATTATTTGCGCAATCGATGACTTTCAACTCAATGCATCTGCAACCTTGTTGGCTTTTCTGGGATGATATAGGATGTCACAGTTGTAGTCCTTGAGAAGTTCCATCCAACGACGTTGTCTCATGTTCAACTCCTTCTAAGAGATTAAGTACTTTAGACTCTGGTGATTTGTAAAGATCTAGAACTTTTCTCCACATAAGTAATGTCTCCAAATCTTCAGGGCAAAGATGATCGCTACGAGTTCCAAATCATGCATCGGATAATTCAACCCATGAGGTCTCAACTGACGGGACGCATACGCAACAACTATTCCATGTTGTATTAAAACATAGCCTAGTCCTCTGAACCACGCATCATTATAAATCACATATCCTCCAGGATCAGACGGAATCGTCAACACTGGTGTGGTAGTACGTCTCTGCTTAAGCTCTTGAAAACTATGCTCGCACTTATCTGTCCATGCGAACTTCTCTTCCTTCTTCAGCAATCGAGTCGAAGGCATGGCTATCATAGAAAATCTTTCCACAAACTGTTTGTAATAACCTGCCAATCCCAAGAAACTTCAAACCTCGGTCACTGTCGTTGGTCTCGTCTAGTTTAACACGGCTTCGATCTTGGTCGGGTCCACGGAAATCCCTTCGCTATAAATCACGTGACCTAAGAAAGCTACACAAGTTAGCCAAAATTCACACTTACTAAACTTGGCATGCAGTCCGTGTTCTCATAGGACCTATAGTACCATCCTTAAGTGTCTTTCATGCTCCTCTACACTTCTCAAATACACTAGAATGTCATCGATAAACACAATCATGAACTGATCTAGATACTCCTTGAACACTCGATTCATCATATCCATAAAAGCTACTGAGACGTTAGTCAAACTGAATGGCATTACGATGAATTCATAATGGTCGTAACGTGTATGAAACACCGTCTTCGGTATGTCTTCATTCTTAATCCTCGGTTGATGGTAACTTGTCCTCAAGTCGTTCTTGGAAAATATCGACGCTTCCTGTAACTGATCAAACAGGTCATCAATCCTCGACAACATATACTTGTTCTTAATTGTCACTTGGTTGAGTTGCCGATAGTTGATGCAAAGGCGCAACGAACTATCTTTCTTCTTTACAAATAGATAGGTGCTCCCTAAGGCGATGCACTAGAACGTATGAATCGTTTGTCCAACAACTCCTGCATTTGCACATTCGGTTCTTTCAACTCTAACAATGCCATACAATAAGAAGTTTTATAAATTAGCTCCGTCCCAAGGGCCAACTCAATTACAAACTCGATCTCTCTTTCTGGGGGCAAACTAGGTAATTCTTCAAGAAACACGTCAGAATACTCCTACAATATGGCAATATCCTCCATCTTCGGTTCCTTAACTGTCGTATCGACTATAGTTGCCAAATAACCTTGGCAACCTACCTCTAACAAACAGGTTGCCTCAAGCGACGAGATTAAAGTAATTGAGGGTCCTTCTCAACTTCTGATAAACTTGAAATTTTCACCTGCTAACAAGTTAAACTAAATTGATTTATGATAATAGTCTACAGTAGCTCATTGCTTGGTGAGCCAATCCATGCCGATGATCACATCAAAATCAAACATGGCCAGTACAATCAAATCTATCATTTCCTCTCGCTCACTAATCACTAACTTGCAACCAAGACACCCTATCGCAGACAACACTTTATCCTTCAACGGGGTAGATATACTAATGATTGTCTCCAACGGTTTTGGACTCAATCCTACCAACTTGACAAATTGCTTAGCAATAAATGAATGCGTAGCTCCATGATCAAATAAAGCATAAGCAGTATGGTCGTTCATTGAGACCGTACCTGTGACAACGTTCTGTGAGTTCTCCGCCTCTCTTCGGGTGATAGCATACACCTTTCCCTGCATTGGAGGCCTGTTCAAAATACCCCGCTGTGCGTTCTGCGATGCACTCCCTCCTAGTTGTCCCATCTATAGTTGGGGCACCGATGTTCCCATAGGCCTGCATGGACAGTCCTTGATCTAGTAGCCATGTTAGCCACATCTGAAACAAGCTCTCGTCCTAGTATAACACGGGGCTAAGCCATATCTTCTCCCATATAAACGACACACACTATTTGAGTTAGCTACCAACTTCCAATTCCACCCTTTTTGGTTGGGTGGAATGGAATACTTGCCTCCTATCATCGGCCTCTTTCAAACCGATTGTTGTCTCTATTGGGCCTGAACCGCGACCCGATTTTAGCGGCTCACTCGTTCAAATTCCTTTTTATTAGCTGGGTTCTTTCGTACAAATCATTGTAATCCTTAAGGTTCAGCGGTACCAGCGAATCCTTGTTCTTTGGTTTCAATCCGTCTCTGAATTTCCTTGCTCCATCCATTGGATCTTCTATCAATCTCGGTGCATACTTGGATAATTCTACAAATTTCACCTCGTACTGGTCCATTGACATCAAACCTTCACATAGACGTTGGAATTCTACCATCTTCTGCTCTTTGGCGTAGTCAGAAAAGTAATTCCCACAAAAGACTTCCGCGAAGGCATTCCACTCCTAAACTGTGCCTTCGGGAAACACTCTCCCTTTGGTGGCTTCCCACCAAGTGCTTGCATTCCCTTGTAACTAGTAGACTGCCAAGACTACCTTATCTTCCTAAGAGCACCTTAGCAATGCAAAGACCTTCTCTAGTTCACAGATATAGAGGGTTGCAACCTCAGGATTGCCTGCTCCAGTGAACCTTGGTGGTTTCAGCTTCAAAAACTGCTCCACCAACTTATATACATTTGTCGCTCACCATTCCCATTTCCAAGTGGGTATTTAGCCGGTGCAGCGGCTACAACGGCAACGGCATTGGTGGCAGCAGTGGCACCGGTGGCGATAGTGGCAGGTTGGTTTTAAGCCTGTTGACCCATCATATTTTCCAACATCTTTAGCGCTTGCACGATCCCATCTATCCTAGGATCACCTGGTGCTCCTATGCCAATACCAGCCTGCGTCGGCACTTTATCTCAGGCACCGATCCTAGTTAGCGTCCTACCCCAAGTAACAAACACAACTGCCCTCTACTGATGAGAATTTTACAATTTAGTGGGATCACCCACGTTTAACTATGCATCTCAGTCGAACCGACCTATCTCTGATCTCTAATCGATTTATATCGGTGCTGTAATGATCTCAGCAAATGAGCACGGTCGAGTAGTCAATTCATGGTCGAATTCTCAAGTCTATTTGCCTTAAAATCTCTTAATGACTTCCCCAGATAGTCTAGTTATCTCACAAGTGATCAACTCTAAGAATAGCACTATAGGCGCGTCGATGAAATGCTCGATTTATTCAATTGAAAACAGAATCGAAAATCTAGGATGTCACATCCCTAATTCTCCTCTATATATTTTTCTTCCCTAGGAGGAGGGAATACCCTCTTGGTGTTTAATGTCCAAAGGTTGCCGAGGTTCACAATGTCTTCTGGGGAAGCAGCTTAAGGATGATGCAATCCAAAAGATAATGGTATTTCAGACTATCAAGAGCAGTGGACCTAAAATCTTGTAAACTATTGTCTGCTAAAAGAGGACGTAAGAAACTAACCATCCTGTTATGGACGTCCATCATGTTTCAAAAGCTGGAGTCAACATTGACATAATATAAAAGTATGAAGCTATGATGATATCCATCACAATGCTCATCCAATAACAAGGTAAAAGTCTCAACGAAATCAAAACAAAGTCCGAATCCACTACTGTCAAACAAACAGTCACTATTATGGATATATATACAACAAAAGAACCAGCACTACATCATGCGTATTCTCAAAACAACGTCAAAGATGTCAGTATATTCCTATTAGGAGTGGTTCGCATAAAGAAGATCATATTCAAGGAGGGAAAATCAGTCAAGATAAATTTTAATATCTATGCCAATTTGAACTACTATCCTAATTTTTCCTTCAAACTTTTCCCTTTCTCTTGGAGCATTGGAAGCAATGTACACATCGGCTTCCCTTGCCCGGTCCGCCAAAATCCAGCCTACAGCCCGACATGGTTGTATGTCCGATTGTGACTTGACTATGGCTTTGATATCCTTAGAATTGGCACCCACAACAGCGACCTGCTTGCACGCGATCCTGGGAGCGAGGGAAGTCAAGACGAAGTGCTTCGAGATGAAAACATCTAGCATGAACGGCACCATGTAAGCTACGGTGCGCTGTTTGAAGGACACATGCTTATTAAGAGGACACATGCTTATTAAGAGTCCCGGACTTCTTCCCTTTCGATAATAGTATGGCCTACTATTATCATCATCCAAATAGTTTCAACTCCCAAGAAACTTCTTGGTCTATATGAGGTTGTTCAAACAAATGAAACAAGTGTCAAACTTACAAAGTGGCACTATCTTAGTATATGAAAGACCTGGTAAACTGAGCATCTAATACCTTATATAGAACCATAACAAAAAATTAAGTCTTACCCCCTAAACGAGGTAACCTAAAAGCCAGTACTCACACAAAATCTCTATACAGTTTGATAAAGGATAGAGCACCCTCACATTCAATTGATTAAATGCCCAAACATTATGCTACACCAATAACATTATCAATGAAATGACATAGAGAGGACATCCCAAATGAGAAAAAAGAGTAAGATATTCAATGAAGCACTTGCCCACCATGAATACCACATGTCAGCACATCAACACCATGCACTAGAGCACTATTAAAGGACAAGTTGCAAAAGGCTTGCTTCAACGTCTTACTACAGGAGACACTTTCTAGCAAATAAAAGCAGCCACTTTGATGGTAGTGATCATGATACTCGAAAGAAACAAACATTGTCAGTAAGACATGTCTAACTACCGAGACTCCTCAAGATTAAGCATAGGCACATGGTCCCCACATAACAAAACCTTATAATCTTCGAACCTACATTGACAGAAATTATCTAATCAATTCATCAAATAGCTAGAACGCATTGGTGAGTAAGTGCCCAAAAGCCCTCAATATTCGAAATGTGTAACGATTCATATGAGCCAATACAAACTTAAAGAAGAACTCAAGTTTCTTCTTTTTGACATGGTGTTTGGGCAGACATGATTAGGCAAACAGATTTACCTGACTTATTGAATTCAGTGTTGACGGTTTCATGTTGATAAGGTTTGGATGGTGGTATTAAGGTCCCCCTCCCAACATCCTTCGTCATCCTCGCTGGAGAGGAATACTTTGTCTACGTTTGGTGTCCTCAAGGCACCCATGCAAAATAGATTCATCTTGGGGCACTGTGTGATGACAACACGCTTCAATAATGGGAACCTAAAGGGGCAATTCGCGGGGGAGAAGCTCTCAAGACTTGGTAAACCGTCAAGTATCAGCCATTTCAGCTTAGGGAAAGAGATCTCCTCTACTGTATTTCCATCATCTGTTATCACGTCTTCCATCGTACCACAGTTTCTTAGGATTAGCCAAGTAAGGTGCATCAGACTTGTCATTGCTGAGCAAGTCCCCATATGAACTAAACTAGCGCAATCTTTTACTTCTAACTGCTTCAATCTCTTGAATGAAGCTGGCGATGGAAGCACGATTGACAAACTAGGGCACCCCCAAATGAATAGAAATTCTATTTTTTTAAGGATTTCAGCCATCAAGGAGCCATCTTTCCAAACTCGCTTCAGGTTCCAAAGGTACAACAGCTCAAATCGTTTCAGATTTCCAAGTACCTTGAGAGATTTCTCCACATTACTAAGTCCTCCATAGGGAGTTGATCCCCCATGTCCTAATGCATCTTCTGGAAATACTTCCTCGAATGAACTACAGATCACAGAAAGAATTTCTAGATTGGGGAATTCGTGGAGAAGGAAGTCGGAGGGAAAAGCAATATTTTCATCATGGTAGCATCCCAAAGCCAAATCTCTGAGATTGCCAAAGCAGTAGTGCTGCAGCATCTCAATATCCTCCCTCACTAATGTCAATGCCTTCAAGTGCGGAATGACCTGAGAGGAGGGATCCCTTTAATTAGGTCACCAAAAGTCCAATGACTAAAATGTCCTTCCATTTAGGGAAAAGAGAGGACAAAGACCATTGGTAATCACAATAACGAATGTAGGTAGACTATAAAAAGTTTTGGTAAATAACTAAAATCAGTCGAATATCGGTGCATCAATCAAATAAAGTTGATAATTTCAAATAAAACTTAGTAACTTTTAAGACGTTTGTAAGACACAAAAGTAAATGTAGATAAGTTACTAAAATAGTTAGTAATTTTTGAAGTCTAAATAAATGTTGGTACTTGTCAAAACCTATTAGTAAGAATGTGATTGGATAAGCAACTCAGCCGCGGTATTTGTCAGTTACATGTTCACGATGTTTGAGCATGGAACTTTATTCTGTAGATAAGCCAGCAATATGCCAAATGAGCATAATACTGATATATATATTTGTAAAATTTTCGTGGGTGAGGAAGGTCAACTTAAATTAAATAGATAAATCCTAGCCATAAGACGTAGCACTAACATAATGGACTTGATGAGACACGAGCTACTCATTAGAAGCTTAACTATCTACACAAGCTAATAAAAAAAAAAAAAAATCTTTTCAAACTAAAAAGCTGGGATTGCCCGATTATATTCCAAAGAATATGAGTTGGAAATATTAACTTAATCTTCTCAAATTTCTTAGCTGTTTAGGCCAGTATTAATAAGCATGAAATGTTGGACAATTTCAGTTTCCTACTGAGAATAACAAAGCATTAAGAGCTATGCACATAAACCACTATAGACGAAAGCAGAGGGTTAGAATTAAGGATCATACCTTTTCAAAAGAAAAAAGTGTAGGTTGGTTCTCGTTGGTAGTTGTACCTTGACAGTTTTGGATTTCACAAGCAGTTGAGAATGACCTCATTTTACCGCAGTGTCTAACTCGCAATTCCTTCAAGAGTGGCCATGTTGAAGTATGACTATTCTCATAGAAGCTCCTCAGGTTTGGCAACTCAAGTAACCTCAGGTCGATTAATCGTCGAAAGAAGAGATTACATGTACTCATGCCTACTCCATCTTCCTTTGTTATTATTTGCTCCACTCCACAAGATTGTACTAGAAGTTCTTCAAGCTGTGTCATACTTTTTGCCACCAAGCTTGGAAATAAACTTTTGAGACTCCCACACTCAATAACTTTCATGCATCGTAAACTTCTAAAGGAAAGACCTCCTTGAGAGAGTCCACTCCACACAAGCTTCATTTTTGGGAGTCGCATCAAAACTAATTCTCTCAACATGAAAGTGCTTGTAGAACGAGGTTCACTAAAATTGAACTCTTGGATGTTAAATACTGCTTCTAAGGACTCACAATCAGTTACAACTATCTTCTCTAGATTTTGAAATCTCGTGAGCATAGTATAAGATGAGAATATGGATGAAAGTTTGTCACAATACTGCACTACTAGAGTCTTGAGTTTGCTGAAGGCATTTGAAGCAAGATCATCAAGCCATATTTTCTCCAAGATATCCATGTGCAAGATCTTCATCGACTCCATATTGGAAAACTCAACCTATTAGTTTTCAATTTAATTAATTAGAGCCTACTCTTTGTTCGTAAAAGGAGAATATTGTAATTTCAACGAGAAATATCCCATGATCGACATTATCAATATAGCATATAGAAAAGATGACTAGATGCATGCTATTTTTTTTAAGTACATACAACTCCCTAAAATCCATTTTTCTGTCATATTACTTTTTAGTAAAGGGTACAAATTTTTTCAATATATATCAGGAATTATGTTTAAGTAGTAGCATAACCAGCTTTCTTAGTCAAATAAGCAAATTAATTTCGTGCATGATATGTTTCCCATAAACCTAAAATATAGCCTACCTTAGATTTCGCTCACTACCACACAAATACACAATAGCCAATATACTCTCCCATTTCTTTGAACCATTTAAAAAATATGGATTGTGCATAATAAGGTAATGATACTGACAAAACATAAACCGATTAGCACAAGCCAATGCTTCGTGGATCATGCGCTTCAAAATTTCTCCGACAAAGTATATACTCCAAGAAAAAACGACAAATAATGAAGAAAAAAAATCCAACAATTGAATCAAAAGATGGTAGAGTGCAGGTATGTACTGTTCAATTGATGTTGGACGGGTTTTTTTCCAGCCGCTAGCTGATTTGTTTCTTTATTAGCAGTAAAACTTGTTCCGAATTAGCAATTGAGTCTTTCCATTTCCCACGTTGATTTGAAGAGGACGGAAATTATATATGATATTTTTTAATCAATTTTTTTCCTTTTTTATTGTAAATATGTGGTCCTAATGTGGTGATGCCACAAAAAAAAAAAAAAAAAAAAATGACAAAAATTTAAAAACTACATATAAGAAAACAAAGAGAGAGGGGTCTCGGGGTCTTTGCAAGGAGGGACACCCGACCACCTCAATTTTATTTAGGCTCTACAACCTATCCATTGAATTTGGTGGAAAAATATGTGACAAATTTTCATAAAGTTCAACAGTGAAGATTGCGATCATGCAAAAGGACTGTTCGGGGAGTTAATTGTGCCATATCCTTTCTAATTGGCACATGGACGAAAGCTTCAATTACTTCAACCTTAGAAAAAGAACCTGCGTATAAGCATTGTATATGTAGAGTGACTGGATTTTTGGCACAAAATAGAAATTTGGGGGCAACTTTGGGAATGAGCAGCAATGCGTTAATCTTTCCACCGCGAACTGCTACACTTTTGGTATAGAATAATGGTCCGGTTTTTATTAAAATGCTTCACTAGTTAAAACTAGAAGAATGGTTTATAGAAAGATACTGTAGATGCTTACGTACCTTTTCATTGAAAAAAACAGGCAAGGACAAGCCAGAGTTGATATGAGCCAATGCTTGTTGTAAACCTGTATCAGCTCTCATCAATTGTTGCTTTCTTTCTAATGAAAAGAATGTCATCATTTTGGGGCATTCGGATATTGTCAGTCTTGTTAAGGATGGATAGTGAGTATCATACTTTTCATAAGAGAATGTCCTGAGATTTGGCAATTTCTCAAGAGACAAGGAGGTTAACATAGGAAACTTTAAAGTGGTTTTAGCTTCCTCCAATTCTTCTTCTTGCCCATCAATAATTTCCTCCATCAGTTCACAACTCGCTATATTTATTTCTTTTATTTGCCTAAGTGCTTTAGCCATGGAAGAAGAAAAAAGAAACCTCAGGTTTTCACAGTTATAAACCTTCAGTGTCCTCAAGTTTTGGAAACATGATGCTCTTCGTGGCTTTTTGTTCCATATGTGTCCCAAACTTGATAAGTCATTCAAGGTTAATTCTCTCAATTGCGATAAAATCTCAACTTCCCCATTGGCTATGAGTCCTTCTAGGTCAAATATGTCTTGTATTAATTGACATCTTTCAATGGTTATGGCTTCCAAACTCTGTAGCTTCATTAGCTGCAAAGGGTGAACAACCCCACACTATCTCATAATAATGCTCGTAGCTAGAAATACAAGCTGCATGTGATATAATAATGAAGGAAATAATCTCATACAATAGATTTAAAGATAATGGAAGAAAAGGCAGAATAGCGATTTTTCAATTTTGCCTTGTTCTTCTTCAAAATTATCTTTATGTACTTGGAGTCCACTGAATATATAATGTAGGACAGAATTCATAGTCCCTGAAATATTGAGGTGATTCAATTTATCCTCACATTTTGTGCTCTCTACCTAAATTTTCCTAATTCATGGCATAAGCCCAATTGAATTCTTAGTCATTGATTATGATTTTATTTTATATCTCAAACAAATTATTTTCTATCAAATAGTCATGAACTAAATTCGACAAACAGAGAAAACTACACTTTTAATTTATTTGCAGGTTTAATATGAGCTTGGGATTTTATCCAAAGTATTTTGAATAAATACGTCTCTTATCATAAGATTGAAAGTAAAAAAGTTATTGTAAATTGCGAGAGAATACTAAAATAGTCAGAAGATTCTGTTGTCCCCATGCACGATCCATGATTTCGTATCATAGATGTAATGCGGAATATATGCCACATTGCCGAAAGTTAAAAGTAATAAAAAATAAAGAAAAATGGTTCATCACTGTAAGACCCAAGGTTGGCCATAAGAACCATGAACTGACCCCAATAGCACCTTGTGGGCATCAAAGTCAGTTTCATCATAGATAATAATTTTCCTATATAGGGACCTAAGATGCGCTTCCTTTATTTTATTTTTTTTTTGGTCGAAAGATGCGCTTCATTATCAAAGAGCTAATTTATATGGCAAATTTTATATATGTAGCCAAGAAAAAAATTTGGCTTAATTCAGCAAATGATTTTAGTTGCATCACTCTTTTACAATTTGGCTCACATGATAAAAATAATTTGAAAGAAGGGTTTTCTTATTTTATGCTAACATAACAGTTAAAGCAATTGTTAAATCAAAGCGATAGTGCACAAATGAATGTTAAATGTGTTTCTAAATAATACTTTCAAGCGATATTTTATTACAAAAAAAAAAGTAATTTATACATGTGCAACGCACATAAATTCTACTAGTAATATTAGAAAAGTGATGAGAGCCAAGAGTTGGGGTAGATTTGATCACCACAAAAGGTTCAGTAGCTTACATGATTTTGAAAACAATTTGGATCGTACTATATTTGAGTTTTCATTTATAGTCGCATAAAAGTTCCGTCATTTAACAAACAAGTGTATAACAGAACATTTGATTGTCTAAACTACTCTAATGCTCATGTACTTACGATTATAAGTGCAAAATTATAAGTAATTGATTGGATGTTATTCTTTTTTTAGTTCTTTATTTCACTTTAATCAAGCGGATATAATAGAATTCTACAAATGTCCATTCGTTATCAAATAAAGGTCTTAAAAATTATTAAGGCCATATATACTTCCTTCAACTTATGGATATATCCATAAATGTTTGTGTATACATATTCAATTTTACCATTAAGCAATGATAAACTTCTGGATTATTTTTAAAAAGCTATGCATCGTACAGCGCTTCTTGAACAATGTTGACAGCATAACACAAATAAGGTGAGGTCTAATTAACTGATATATAAATTTTTTATGTATTCATTTATCACATAGCAATTCCATTTTGAAAAATTAAATAATTGTTTGTCTTAATTATTCTGAAAAACTAAATCTCAAAAACAAATTATTTATCCCATTTTTCTACATCCTATTATATTCTCACATATAATATACATGCACAAAATCTTAAAAACAAAGTACATACCTGCTCCGCGTCAAATAAATCAACCGAATAGTCTGCCATTTTATAGAAGCTTGTCATTTTTGGCAAGTGTCGTAATGTCAGCCTACGCAAATTGCATGACTTCACTTTAAGATCTTCATCTATTTCATCTCCATCTTCAGCCTCAGCATCTACAACAATATGTTGCACCAAGTGGCATCTGCTTATTTCAATCTCTTCGAGCTGCGATAATATTCTTGTCATGGACAAAGGAAACAAATGTTTGATTTTACCACAGTTGTCCACTTTCACAATCTTTAGTATGCTAAAGGATTCTAGGGCAAGACGGCCACGGCAAATCTTCTCCAAGTTGTTTAGATTCTTAAGAAAAAACGATTCCAATTTTGTAAATGCAGTGCACTGGATAATCTCCGTGGAGTGAACAACATACTGAAATGAGGGGCTATTTTGTACGTTAAGATGCTTCAACTCCTGAAATCCTTCAACGCACAAATCGTGAATGCTATCATTGCCATCTTGCAATCCATCCAAGTGGAGATCTTGCGTTCTTTGCATACATTTATGCACCCACTCTGCGTGAAGAAGATTGCCTGAATCCAGCTTGAGCTTTAAAGTTCTGGATTCATTGTTTTTGCCCAACCAACCCCAAACTTCCCCAATTTGGATATTATACTTTTTCAATTTCCCAAATGGCAAGTCTCTCGAGAGATTGATAGGATGAGGAATGGTAATGGACAGAGTGCTCAAATTCTTCATGGTCTTCAACTCAGCTAGGCTAGCATTATTTTGTGGTGTTTTATCCTCATCCTCCCACTGACCGAAACTATCTTCCATATAAAGTTCTTCTAAATTAACCAAGCTTCTAAGCACGCCCGATTCAATAACTTTGAGTCCATTGCACTCCCTCAAGTCCAAAAATCTCAATTCCGTTAATCCACCTATTTCTTTGGGCAGCCGAGCGATTGTAGAGTAACGGAAACTTAGGAACTGCAATGCTTTCAGGTTTCCAATAACAGTCACATCCTCCAGATGGCATTGATCAAGACAGAGGGACTTGAGGTTTTCAAGGAGCTCAATCGACGCAGGCAGAGAGGTAAAAGATAAGCCACTAATGTCCAAGACTTGGAGCTTCTCCATAGATTCAAAAAACGACGGGGGAATTTCGAGAGACGATTGGCGTTCGAGTAGTAGAAGCATCTTCAAGTTTGGGCAGTCCAATTTTTCAGGAAGCTCCTCAATGCCAACCCTAGGGAAGGATATCGCTGTGCTTTTTCTGAGCTCATCCTTTGACCATTTTTTAAATTCATCACCCTTCCTGCCGACCAAGGCGTTCCATTCCGTGGAAGCAATAGAGATGGCCACGTCAACAAATATGTCGTGCATTCGGAAATATACCTTATGATCACAATCTAGTAACAAAGAGGAGTCCTGTAGGCTATGTAGATCTATCATTAACCTATCTCTTGCATTTTCGATAGTTCTGTTGAATTTTTTATATAAACCCAAACCCATGCAGTAGATGAGGAAATCCCTTGTGGAAGTTCTCCCAGAGTCTAGAGCACAAACCAAGAACACCAATCTGATTCTGTCATCTTCTAAGTCTTTGTAATGTAGTTCCACCTGTGATTTTATATCTGACTCTTCTATATTCAATGCATTCCTCCAAGCAGCTAAATCTCCATGCTTCAACCTCTTTGCCAACGAAATAATAAAAAGTGGCAAGCCTCCACAATTCTTGACCACTCCATCTACCAAACTCTTAAACTCAAGATCATTAACTCCCTTCCCTATTGTCCTTTCAAAAAGTCTTCGGGCTTCTCCATGCTTTAACTCATTGACTTGGAATTCTCGATCAGAACCCATGTGAATGCACAAAACATCTCGGAATCTAGACGTTAGTAATAACTTGTAACCTCTTACTTTATTATCATCTCCACAAGGGATTCCAACTTCCTTCAAGTCTAATTTCTTCCATAAATTATCTAAAATAATGAGAATATTTTTCGTAGGATCTTGCTCTAATCTGTTACGTAAACGATCTGCTCTCCCACGAACAGTTTCCACATTAGTTAGCTTCAAGCCTAGCGCGTCAGCGATTTCTCCTTGGATTCTTCTTAGATCTGGATTGCGTGATACATCTGCCATGGCAACCTCATCGAATAGCTTCTCTCCTTTCTCTCCTTGAACTCGCCTTTTGACGTCCTCCAAAAGCTTGGACTTGCCAACCCCACCTGGTCCATACACCCCAATCACATGGACCTTGTCATCAGTTATAGCCTTCATTACATCCTCTGTGATTGAAGCCCTTGACTCCAGGGCATCTTCTTTCTTGTCAACAGATCTTGTAGCGGAAGTGACGGCAGTGACAATTCCCGTCGGAGTATTTTCATAGTAGACCTTCTTGAAATTACTATTTCGGCTTTTCTCATAAAGTCCCTGAATGACTTTAGTCGTCTCCTTCACCTTTCTGCCAATTGGATGACGCACCAAGGGGTTGGGAATCCATCCGCAGATGCAAGAGTTCTGTGCACTTTTGCCACGTTCTAACAGGTGTTGTGCTTCATCAGCATCGTCCATCACACTCTCTAGCCAATCCTTAACATCAGTGTGTATAAGTTTTCCATCATACAGGGCTTCATTGACAGAGCATTGCACCCTTTCCTTTGCAGTCTTCAACTCTTGGACTCCATTTTCTAGATCTTCGACGTAGCTCTTGTAGCACAGCACATACCCAACTTGACGTCCAATGGGAGTAAACAGGTACTCACCGAGTTTCGAAACTAGGTTCACCGCAATGGCGGTAAAAAAACTCGCAGTCATTTCTTCCTTCTTGTCTAGAAGTTTCTTTTTTCACCTTTTTACCCCTTTTTCTGTCTCCTTGCTTTTGCTTAAACGAATGGGCCCAAATAAAACTGAACAGTGAACAGAATCAATCACTCCATGTATGAAAAGAAAGGAAGAACAAAGTGATAAAACAATGAGAACAGGGAAACAGAACCAAGGATGTGTGCGTGTGTGTGTGTGTGTGTGTGAGCCTTGGGTGTACGGAAGCAAGGGCAACGTAATTAAACAGGAGAGTGAGGAACATCAGGAAGAGCAATTTAGAATAATCTTAAGGCCTTCCACAATCTTGATACGATCAGAATGAGGAAAAAAACTGAATCCAAGAAAGAAAGAACGGCATCAAAACAACGAATGCAGAAAAACAAAAATAAAACAAAATAGGGTAGCCGGAAATCTGGCATGGCATTATTTTTTGAAAATTGTAACGCTTAAATGTCAATTCTAGCAATGGTAGCCGAAAATCTAACATGACATTATTTTAGGAATAAATTAGTCTACATGGCTTGCTAGAGTTGTCCAGTCAGCAATGAATATACAAAACAATATCATTTTACTCCTAAATCGATTTTTAATATAAATATTAATTAAATTAAATTATAAGCTAAATTTTAGAAAAAGGGTACAGTAGTGTTGGGCGAGGGCCTTCATAGCCCTTGCCGCCGCCGCCCCACCATCACCAGAAAATGCCAACGATGATGGGGCGAGGGTCGACCGAGCAACCTTTGGCAGGGGCTAATGACCCTTGCCGACTACTGTCAAGGGCTTTCTAGCTCTCACCTAGATCTGGGGCAAGGATTGCGACCCTCTCCCAAATATGGTGAGAGTCGCCAGCCCTCGCCCAATTGGGCCAAGGGCTGCCGGCCGCCAACTGGGGTGACTGCCACCCTCGGCCCAAATCTAGGCGTGGGCTAGTAGGCCCTCAGTGGTAGTCAACCAGGGTTGCTGGCCCTGTATAGGGCTTGATGACCTCGATTGATTGTCGCCCCACCGTCACCAGCCCTTTTTAGCAATGGTGGGGCGACGATGACAAGGATTGTGGAGACCCTCATAGAAAGCTATTGCCTCTTTTTTTGTAAAATTTTGTTTTTAATTTATTTTTATTTTTATTATTTCAAAAATCAATTTTGGGGACTTATAGCGCCATATGAATGGTTTTTTTAAAAATGAATTGCCACATGGATATTTTTTTTAAAAGAATTTCCATGCGGATAATTTTTTAAAAACAAATTGCCACGTCAGTAAATAAAGTTGCCAGAAAATGCCAAGTCAACACTTTGGTCTGAATTTCTTGCTATTGATACTTAAGTGTTCCATTCTCTTTTGATTTTAACACTTGAATATACTTTTTGAAACTTTTGGCACTTAAGTGTTTCTGTACTAAGCTTTGGCACATGTGGTGTCTGCACCTCTTCTCTTCACTTTCTAAGTTTATTATTAAGTGAATAAAATATCAATATTGTTTGAAAATCGGTTAATCATCATTTAACCATACTTTTTTTTTCCCACTATTGCTTTCCCCATCTTCTTTTAAAATAAATGATGGGTTAAGCTTTGTAAAATTCTATAATTGTAATGGGATGGCATGAGGCCATTTTTATACTAAGCACTACGGACTTGAGTTTTTTACCTTAGCAAACTATGCATTGTCCAACCTCTCTCTCTCTCTCTCTCTCTCTCTCTCTCTCTCTCATGCACGCAAGACGAGTCATGGTCTTTAACAAACAACTTGCAATTACTAATTTGATTAGTTGAAAAATGAATAATACTAAGGGGAGATGTTGAGGACTGAATTCATCACATGGTTTTGTTCAATTTGCCCATATAAGGAAAAGTGTAAAAAAATAGTCATAAACTTATTACATTGATGTCAATTTAGTCTTAAACCTTTAACCTATTACCAATTCACTTCTAAATTCTTTAACTTGATGCCAATTTAGTCCTTTCGACTAATTTTGGCTAGATATTGCTGATGTGGATACTGGTCGGCTTACATGGCACATTGGCGTTGACATGGGCAACTTTATTAATATTTGCATTCTTTTGAATCTTGTATTGTGTATTTATTTTTTATTTTCATTTTTCCCTCCTTCCCTTCCTTCTTCCTCTAGCCGGTCGCCAATTGGAGATCAGCTAGAAGTGAGAACCCACAATGTTGACCACTGGCCAATCATCGATCAATGACCAGCTGGAGGAAGAAAGAAAGGAAGGGAAACAAAAAAGGAAATGTAAAAAAGGAAATACAAAATAAATACAAAATACAAAAATTCGAAAAAATATTAAAATATTATTAAAAAGTGTTCATGTCAATGCAAGCCATACCATGTAAGTCAATCGGCATCTATGTTAGCAAAATCAAGCCAAAATTAGTCGTAATGACTGAATTGATGTCAAGTCAAAAAGCTTTAAGATTAAATTGGCACTAAAAAAAAGTTTAGAATTAAATTGGTACTAATGTAATAGGTTTATAACTTTGCTGACACTTTTTCCTACCCATATAGATAATTGCAAACGACAATTGGACAAAGACAACCAAAACGAGACAACAAAAAATCACTACTTTATCAAGGCACAACTTGCTATTAAGCGGTATTTATCACATTAGTTGCCACGTAGGTTCATTTGGATAGAATAGATAACAGTGGGCATCTCTATCCCTCCATTCAGTGTAGGAGACATTTGAAAAGTGGGATCATTTTTGTCCCTTTTGATGTTATGCAAAATTTTACGGATTAGGAATTTTCATCTAAGAAACCTTCTCATCCAAAATAAAGAAAATGAAAATGTTCATTTGTTCTTATCTAATAATTATTTTTTATAAGATCATGGAGAACTAAACTTTTAAAGTCGACTAAAACACATGAATAAATGTAAATTACTGCAGTGATGTACATTGGGACTTGTCAAATACTTTTTGAAAGCGTTTTTGTAGGAAGAGAAATATGAAAATTCATGCTTATGGTTCCTAAAATTTGAACAAATACGCAGTGTAATCAACGTGGGGTTCGGATGTGGACTTTAATTTCTCGAAATAGTTTGAAAGTATACAAAATACTAGTTTTTGTTAGGTTGGAGAAACATTTCGACAGGAAAGCAGTTATGAAGCATAACCAAGTAATAAAAGACGCAATGTCTTTGCAATTGGACCTCGTAGGAGGGAAAATTGGAAAAGCAAGGAAATTTTCGAACTAATTAATACAATGATCAAGCTTCAGCAATTGAAAGAAATGGGGTCTCAAATTGGTGTTTTGCTAATAAACTTATTGGTCATTTCCCAAAAGACGTTTTAATCAACACTTAGTCCTTGCACAAAAAGAATTCGATACTTATGTAACAGTTGATGAGTATATATTTTTTTAGTGCCACATAATTATCTCCTTTATAATCAACTTATGTTTCGAATTATTTTCTTTGAATCAAACAAAAGGCATTATTCACTAATGACCATGCTTTGTGAAAATTATGGTGCAGTGCAATGACATCGAAGAGTATAGAGAAGTAGGAGATAACACGAGGGAAAACCTAAATGGGTAGGTGGCTTGCTGCCCACAAGTTATTTACCTAAGAGATAAGAGCAAACAAGAAAAACTTTCTTGTTCGCAAGTCAAAGGCTCCAAATAAGATGTGAATTAAACAAGTCTTGCATTTTCATTCATCATATCATGCTTATATAAATGATCATGGAACAACCCTCCAAGCATGAGTCATTATCAAGACCCATAGGAAAGACAAACTAGTTTTACTACAAAACAACCACAATTAGATAGGACTCTGGAAACTTAAACAAAATTTACTAAACCTTGAAAATATGAGAAATAAATGTAGTTGGTAGTAGACTTCCAAGTTTTACTAGTTCCAAAGTAGTTGAATTAATGGTCTACAGGGAATAATCCGGCATCATGCGGTCCCATAAACTAAGACGAATCCTCAAACCCTTCCCATCTTACAAGGACAGCTTTTGATTAATGAGCAATAGCTCGCCATAGGATTCCCCTTTCTCGCTCGCAATGGAAAGTAACTAAATTTCATCATTAATTACTTCATCACGATATACATTTTCTCATACTAGTGCGCACAATAAAATAAAATTACTTATTAATTACTTCATGTATGAATATATCCAGCTAATGGACAACTCGTGGTTAGGAACTTCCACTGTTGTTGATATTGATAGCTAGCCTATTTTATCACTGTATATGCTCTTTTGAAGCTTCTCTTAATTTATTTGTCCCTTTTCACGAGAAGTGAATTTCACTTAAATCACTTCCCTTAAATCCATATATATATATATATAACGGGACAAACCAATCTGTGGCCCCTTTCACACGTAGTGGTTTTCACTTAACCACTTGCCTGAAATCCAACCAAAAAAAAAAAAAGCTTGAAAGTCAACGGGACAAACCAATCTATTTCCCGCTGTAGATTTAGCCTTTTCTTTTTGGCATTAGTATATACATTTTGAAGGATACCTTCATTGAATGAACATAAAACAAAAATGCCACATTTGACATTTGGGATAAAAAGAAGTATACAATGATTCACAAAAGAGGAGGTCGTGTATCAATTGGCGATGATGGTTGGCCCCGGTTTAATACTCACATGCGAGAGGGAAAGTATCTGATGCATAGTTGAGGCGGCAAATAAGGAAAAACCTCACACTAGATATTTGGAAAGAAAAGGATCAGAGCAATTGGTTATACCTTTTCAGCCCATAAATTTTCATAAAAGAGGTGCATGTAAATAAACCAAAAAGTGGATCACATGCACCGGCTAAAATTGGGACAACCTAAATAAACGAGGGTTATTAACAAACACTCCTCAGAATTATATTCTATATTTTAATAGATGCATCATATCAATTGGATAATTCAAAATCTTACTATTAGTCGCGTTAAGAAAAATAGATATTGACCTTTTTTATTCATATAATTTAAGGGGAGCTAATGTATCTAAAAATCCGATATCATAAACAAAATTGTGCACGATAGCCATATCCTCGCACTTATATCCTCTTTTTTTTTTTCAGTATCATTACTCATTAGTGAAGATGAAGCTCACATAAGGAATCACAAAAAACTCACTTGTTACCCGTTATGTTATTTTAACAAATGATATTTTTTTTCTCTGCCAATTCATATAATAGACTAGATTGTCAAAAGGTTATACTTATCGTATTTAAATTATTGGCAGTCATACATAATCTTAAGTTGCACCTTTTATTCACAAGTTGTCACCGATGATCCTAATCTCCAAAACACTTTTTTGCTTGTGATTGTTACCAATTACATGGATATGTTTTCTACAAGTTTGTGCAGTTTAGAAAGGTTTAAAGAAGACCGAGCTTGTCTAAAAACATATCTGGTACCCAGTTAAACGATGGCGGGATAGCCAGCTAGGTTTGGCCGAATACCTAGCTCCACAGTTCAAATTTGAATTACGGACAGCCGCCCCAGCCAGTGTTTGGGCCATTTTTGAGTTTAAGCGGACATTCGGTAATCTTAGGACATGCATGACAACAATTCTGCTTCTTTATTTTTCTATTTTTCTGTTTTAAGGAACATGTTTGGAACATAAATCTTTTTGATAATGCAATTTTATTTTTTAATTTCTGGAACAAAATTTTACTTTAGAAATAGGTTTAGAACAGAAATCAAAAATAAAAAAATTTCTTTTTTTATTTTCTTTATGATAATGCAATTCTGCTCCTTCTACCATGGCCGCTCGTTGCTAACCTCCCGTTGTTCGCCATCGGTCGCCCATTGACCACCTTCACCACTCGTGAGGGAGAAATTTTGTATTGTTATCAAATAGGGAATAGAAATTTTGTCCTGTTATCAAACGCATATTTTTATTTAGAAAATCATCTAGAAAAATAGAAATAGAAAAAGAAATAGAAAGATCAAATTATGGGCAGAAATTGATTTTTGGAATGGACTGATTATCATTCATGCTCTCATAGTTGGAAAACTAGTCATTAGAAACGTTAGTAATGGCTCGGGGACTGTCGTCATCGACAGAAATTAGTTGGGAGAATTTATTTTTCAATTAAAAAAAAAAAAAAAAAAAAAGGTAGCCCACTGTCTTGAGCATGTGTGTACATGAAAGTATTTGCAAAGTCTCTCTTTTTATCACTTTGCAAATCAACTTTTTTGCGGGACGAATTGTTTGTAAATGAATTCACCTTTCTTGTAGAGGAATGTTGGTTTCATTGCAAACCAGCCTTTGCACGAGGTTTCAAAGTTAGCGGAATGGGCTTCGCTCATGAATGGTCTGGAGAAGTGGAGTAGTAGCAGATTTGGGCCGATTCATTATAAATCATTGTCATTGGTTTTGGCCTGATGCTCAAGGGCAAGTCTCGCTTGACTCACAAGGCAGCATTATTATTAGCTTTGATAGACTATGCTGGTTACTAACGGTCGAAAAAACACCATTGTTACAACGTTCGTTGTTGACAAATCGCCGCAAAATTTGGTTAAAGAAATAGTTAAGTCACAGTTAATTACAGCCAATCGAAAAGCCTTTGTTTAATGAAAAAAGAAATTATAAAAGAAGGGCTTTCCCTCGATCTAGCTAAGTTGAATATGCGACTCGACAAAGCTAGGCTGCAGTGTAAAAAGTTTCCAAAATTATAAAAGCACAATATATATATATATATATATATATATATATAGAGAGAGAGAGAGAGAGAGAGAGAGAGAGAGAGAGAGAGAGAGAGAGAGAGGACCACCTTGCCCCAATTCACAGGATCAAGTTAAAATCACTAGCTAACGAGCAAGTTCTGCATTTAAAAAGGGGAGATCCAAAGGGTTCGAATTCTTGTGAGTAATTCATAAGCAACATACCCTAGTTCACTCGGTCTTTTTTAAATAAGTAACCAAAAAAAATCACATGGATTGACTACGTTGATTCAAACAAATAAGCAAATAAAAAATATATAGTATAGTCCAAAGAACCGTACACACGGTTCAAAATTATCTTATACGAACCGAGCACATGTCAACATGAACCAAAGTAGGCTAATATAAAAACATTTAGAGTAAATTGTCGGTATCCACTTTTTAATAATATGTCAATTTAAGATATGTTTGATGTAGTGTTAGTTCTCACTTTGATCATCTGTTATCTTGTAGCCCTAAAAGAATAAAATGAATCGATTTAGTTGATCTTGTGGAGTACTGCGCCGAGAAGCATAAAGAACATGTGGCTTTAGACATATACAGGGAAGTTGGGGGGAAAGTTACTAGGGAGAGCTCATGATGAGTTGCACGTTTTAGTAGTCGTTCTTAGAGCTGGAAGTGCAAGAGAGGTGGAATGGAGAATGAAGGAGCAAACCAACAATTTACGTTTAGGAGTGCAAAGCTCTCCATTTCGGCAATCAAGCAAACCTTCAATCTACGTTTCTTTCCACTTTTTGGCAATTTACGTTTTTCTCATGATCTTGTATTTTTTCTCCATATTAGCTTCACATAAATCTGCACACCGTCAAATCCACACTTGTGCGCGAGGTATCAAATTGCGGAGTGAGGGCCAATATGCTATTCCGCTAAGTTCAACATATCAAACAATTTATACCAACTGGTTTGAATGAAAAGAGTGTAGTAAGAAAAATAAGCAATATATGTGATGATAATTTCAAAAAAGAGATCTATGAATTTCATGTGTCATATTTGTATCGATTATAATGGACTAGAGAATGAAGATTGGGATTTTATGGAGGAGAGCACAATGATATAATTACTATAATGAGTTCTGTATTTGAGGATAAGTTACCTTTGAAAAGATCAAGTCGTCCCCAAATCTTGAAAGGCAGTACAATGAGAGAATTTGATTACCTTCAGGCCTCCATGATTTGTCGTGAACCTGGAGTTTATCAAAGCAAATATCTCAGAACAAAAGGCAGCGTCTCTGTATATTGGCGTGACTGGCGTGGTGTTCCTTACCGATGCGTTTCTCTTCTCCAAGCACTACTAGCCCTTGAACAAAGCTTTACCTTTCCTCTTGCGCCAAAGAATGAGCAACGTGTGCTTAAGATATAGGATATCTTTAATGAGGCAATTTTACTTCTTTAACCTTCTCGCCTTTTTCCCAAGACCGGCAAAATAATATCTTCCTCTAAATTGGCAAGAATGCCCACCGTAGACTCTAATTCCACCCCTAGGAGTACGATAGGCTTCAGTAGTTATCCTTTCAAAGTACAATAAGTCTTCTTCTATATTCCGCATTGAATATTAGAAGGAATAGGACAACACTATGTGTATAACCCAACAAAAAAGAAAATGAAAGATATGATAACACAATGTATCTTTAGCAAAAGTGCATCTTTAGCAAAAAGAAAAGGAAATATATGAGAACACGGTGCGTCTTCAAAGATTGTGATTTGAAGTTTAATTTATATTTAAACAAGAGAAAGAGAGAGTCATGAGAAGACCGTCATAAATCAATTGGTAATTAAAAGGATGATCATCATAAAACAATGAAGAGTTTATGAAGTAATAAATCTAAAGTTGTAAAGCCGTTAGACGACCGTTATGACCATTAGAAAGCCATTTTAGGCAGTTGTAAAATAGTTATAAAGGCAGTTGTAAAATAGTTATAAAAATGATGACTTTAATTACGATCATAATTTCTAATAAATATTTCAAAATTGCTCAAATTAACACAAAATAACAGTCCAAGAAAACTCGCATATGAGTGAGTTTGTTCAATTGGATGGACGGTATGATGATTGCCTTTTTGGAATCTGTAGTAGGCCAAGGGTGTGCATGACAAAATTTCTTGAACAGAAATCAATTTATGACCATGGACGAGTTTCTAAGTAAAGAAACATGTTTGATAACGATTCAAAATTTATATTTCTGAAATAAAAATTCGTTTAATAACAAAATAAAATTTATATTTCTAGGAAAAACAACAATCAGCGTTCGGTGGCCAGAGCTCGTCGTCTAATGACCGGCGTTCAGCGTCCAGTGACAAGCGGCGAGCAGTCGAAGTCCAAAGTCTAATGACCGGCGACAAGCAGCGGAAGTCCGAAGTCTGGCGACCAACAATCGCCATCCAACGTCCGAAGTTTGACATCCAATGTTCGACATCAAGAGTCCGACAACCGGAGGTCAACGGTGGGTGGTCAATGGTTGGAGTCCAGCAGCGAGTGGCCAACATTCAACGTCTGATGGCGAGCGACGGACGGTTGGTGGCGGACATCCAATGGTTGGTGGTGAGCCTCCAACATCCAACGTTTGGCGATGAGCGGCCAATGACCCATGGGCGTCCGACATCCGACGACCAGTGGTTGGTGACAGGAGGTCGGAATTTGGTAGTCGGCGGCCGACATTCGGTGGCCGATGGCCGGTGGTTGGTGGCCGGTGCCGGTGGTGGGCATCCGGCATTCCACGAGCAGCAAGTGGGCAATGAGCAATGACGAGAGTGAACGATGATAAAAATTTTGATTTCTCATTTCCGTTCCAGAAATAGGATAGCTAAAAATTTTAACTTCTGATTTCTGCTCCAAATCTATTTTTGGAAAAGAAATCTATTTTGGAAATAGAAAAGTAAAATTGCATTACCAAACAGATTTCTATTCCAAACTTGTTCCGGAGAACAGAAAAATAAAAAAAAATAGAGAAACAGAAATGTTGTCATGCGCGCCCCAAGGTACCATGAGAATCCATCCTTTTCCAAACGCAGATACCATTAGTATTGCTCGTCACTTCCATTTCGTTCAACAAGGCTATTTAAAAGCTCACAATTGAGGACCATGCCGGCCAGGCTGAGCTATCCTGCATTGGATGAATCTCAACAGGATTGTCTCGTTAGAAGATGATAATCACATCCTTCCGTGTGCTCAGGACACTGTTTAGCTGTCATCAAATAGGATAGCATCTCCTTAATTTTCTCCTCGTGTTTGTTCCTGTGATGGCTAAAAAGAATAGTCAATCCATCTTGCTTGTAAATGCGGCAGTCAAACACGTCATGAAAAAAAAAAAAAAAAAAATTGATAATGGAGTAGCTATAGGAAACCAATTATATTAGTAAGTTCTACTTACAATTCGGACCTGAGCAGGTCCTTAAAAGGCTCATGGAAAAAAAATAAACAAAAGATCCGTCCTAAGGTGGGAAACCCCACAATATCATCCCAATTCCCTCCTCCTTAGGAAGAAAAAATTGAGGTTGGAATTAGGGGGCTAGGCTAATATAGTAGCCACCCGCATCTAGAGCGAGTGAGGGCAGATGAAATATCTACTGCAGGTTTGGCTGCCTTACGGCAAAGTCTACAGCCAACTCCCAACACCTGTACCTCCAATTGTAGACTTTGCCGTTTGAAAATTTTATAAGACGAGGACCATAAAACCAAATGTTATTGGCCGATGAGAAAAAAGACTAAAAACGTGGCCAACCAAACGAAAGTTAGGTAAAGGCCTAAGTTGCTTGTGAAGTTACTCGGCACTAGTTAGGCTCCAGTCAAGATTTTCCCTTATTGGCAGATTTATGAAGTAACTAATCAATTTCAAATACCATTGATAAAAAAAAAAAACAAAAACAAAAACAAAGAAAAGTACGACTGCTCCTGCATGGTAAACTTTGTTTCTGTTCCCAGGAACACTTTTTTTTGTTTTTTTGTTCCTGGGAAAAAAAAAGAAACAGAAACGCGTTTGGGTGCGTTTTTGTTCCAAAAATATTTTTTTGTTCCCGAAACACATCTGGAATGTAGAAATAAGAAACAAAAAAATTTGTTTCTTGTTTCGGAGCAGATTTGAAGAATACTTTTCTCTCTCCTCTCTTTTTTCTTCTTCTTTTCTTCTTTTCTTCTTTTCTTCTTCTTTCTTCTTTCTTTTTTTCTTTGGCTGGTCGGCGGCCTCGACCATGGCCGGCGACCAGCCGTCGAGGGCCGGCGACCTCGCCGAAGCGTCACTGGCCACTGGCAAGGCCGACCTCGCGCCGGCCCGGCGAGCTCAATCTCGCCCGGATCCGGCGAGGCCGAGCTCGCCGGCGGCCGGCCGGCTCCGCCTCGCCGGGCCACCGCCGGTCGGCGTCGCCGGCGGTGGCCCGGTGACACCAAGCCTCGCCGGCCGCCGGGCGAGCTCGGCCTCACCGGATGCTGGGCGAGCTCGAGCTCGCCTCGCCGAGGGCCGGCGAGCCTCGCCGTGGCCGGGCGAGGCCGCCGGCCCTCGTCGGGCCGGTAGCTGCCATGGCCGAGGCCGGCGACCGGCCAAAAGAAGAAAAAAACGAAAAAAAAAAAAAAAAGGAAAAATAAATAAGAAAATAAGAAAGAAAATAGAAAAAATAAAATAAAAATATTAAAAAATTAAAAGAAATAAAAAATTATACAAATTTACCAAACGTGTTTCTATTCTTTTTATATTTCCGAAACAGTTTACCAAACGCGTTTTTTGTTCAAAAATTGTTTCTGAAGCGAAATACTTTTTTCTATTTCTGTTCCCAAAAATAATTTTTAAACAGAAATGTTACCAAACGCGCCCTAATTTGATTGTCAGATAACCTGTTAGTAACATTTACTAACTTTTAAATAAATTAGTAAATTGCCAACTCTTCTCTAAATTTTACTGGTGTCTTAAGTAAATTGCATACACTATAAAAGATTTACTAACACTACAGTAAATGCATAACTTAAAAACCTTTTTGAATTGTTACAACTATGGTCAACCATATAAAAAATTTACCAACATCTTTTAAATTGGTAAGTTACCAACTCTTTTAAGATTATACAATTGCATAAAGTAAAATACTAGCACTATAAGGAACGAACTATCTCTATGAATTGGCAGATCACCACCTTCTTTGGAAATTTTAGTAATACACGTACCTTATAAGGAACTTGCTGAAATTCCCTTGAATTAGTAAGTAACTACCTTAAATAGGAATTTCAACACGTCGAGTAAATAATGGAGCAGTGAATCGAAAAAGCAATGAAACCTCAGCGTTTTCTGGATAACTATCTGAGTGTAAAATGGTTGAAACGGAGAGTCGATTGGATGGACGGCATGTCAATGGAGGTTTTTGGAATTTAATGCTCTCCCTTGTCCCTTGGAGCAGGCCGAGGTTCGAAAGAATCCACTGCGGATCCATCCTTCTCCAAAAGTGGATGCGGTAGTGGAGCACTGCTTTGTCACTTCCATTCAATCAACCTCGACACGATTGTCCCATTAGAAGACGATAATCACATACTTCCGTTGGCCGGCGCTTGAGGACACTGTTTAGTTGTCATGAAAAAAGGATCGCATCTCCTTAACGTTCTCCTTTTGTTTGTCCGTGCGGCGGCTGAGAAAAATGCTCAAATAGCCTTGCTTGTTCTTTGGGCTTTTCATAATTTCTCGAGTTCAAAAGGGATTCTTATTTCCAACTATGTTTTCAGAGAACTAAATTGGAATGCTATCGGCCGATGAGAAACGGGAAGCGGTTAGTTTTGATGACAGAGACGATAAAATCGAATACCACCGGTGGATGAGGAAAACAAAATGCGGCTAAATGAATGGCCGACGGAAGCAAATACGTAGCACGAAGCCAGAAATGGTCGTCTTTTTGCAAGCTATGTCTACTTTGTGTCTCAAACCGAAGTCATCATTCCTTTTGACGCGCATCTCCTGTCACACAAAATCTTCAGTTTTCAATGGTGTAGTTTGCTCAGCTTTAGCAGAAAGTAGAGGCGTGTCCCTTTGTTAGTCCTTTGCCATTCGACTGAGACTGACCAGATGCTTTCAACGTGGAATGTGGCCGCATCAGCACGTCATCGGGAAATAATGGAGTAGTTATCAGAACACCGGTCAAATGCTGTCGGTCCACTAGAAAAAGCTTAAAACAGAACGTCCGTAACAATTTACGACGAAGACCCTAAAATGAAACGCTATTGGTCCGTGAGGGGGAAAAAAGAGAGAGATAAACATGCGGCCATGCAAATTGCAAATATTACAATATGGCTTGTTCGATGATTAGAGAACTACAATTGCTTAATACAATGAAAGATATTATTGACGATTGTGCAAAGGATGAAACTGACGGGTCCTCATTGGAGGAGTATGTTGCTGTTAAATTAGTAGATGGGATAAAAAAAAATATGTTTGTTTTACAACGTTTTTTGGCTTATTTAATTTAACTTAGATAAACAAATGCGAGTTCAGCTAATCTGAGTGGACTGTTTCCAACCTCAAATTGCAGATGATGGTTTCAACTAGAATCATTTGGTTAAGTCTTTGATTTCCTTTCCACAGGTCGGAAATTGGTCAATTAAACCATGGGCCGATACCAATCTACTTCCTCTCAACATGGTCCGAATGGGGATGCCCTATAGTTGTCGTCGAAACCTTCCCTCTTTAACTTTTCTCTTATTCAATTGATGAAATGAAACAAATTCTGATATCCACTCAAATCAGATGGTGGAAAGAGAAGTCAATTTGAATCTTTCATATGAACATAATATTAATAACTCACAAAAAGAGGCAGGGAATGGTAGTGCGGTTTAATAATTAGGAATTTTTCTAAATTAACATATGAGAGTGGGTCATCCCTTTGATACAAAAATATCAAAAGGTTGGAAGTAGTGGAATGTGATCACGTCGAGACGTCATGAGAAAATAATGGAGTAGTTAAAGGACTTTAAAAAAAGGAAATAAAGGAGTAGTTACAAGAAAACCAATCAAAATGCATAAAATCAAATGATTAAAACTGAAATTGTAATATTTTACGACTAAGACCATAAAATCAAATGCTATTGGTCTACGAGGAAAAGAAAAAAGGAGGAACAGCGTGTATAGGAAAACCAATCAAATCCTTGTCCCTTGTGGGAGTCTAGTAGGAATCCATCCTTTTCCAAACGTAGATGGCGTGGTAGTGGAGCACTACTTGTCACTTTCATTTAATCAACGAGGCCATGGGAAAAAAATCAACTCTAGTTCCTTTCTCTCTATTTTTTAGTATTTTTTTTTTTTTCTATTTTACGTGTTCATCATTTCAGCTAGACGTTTAAACGACCCTTGCACCATCCGAGTGCTCGCACGAGTACCTCCTGTTGCCTGAACACTGGACAAAATGGATTGGGCTTTTCCGCACAACCATCCGGACTCCCGGACTGCTATGTCCGATTTGCCTGGCCTACGGAGCTTTAGGAAAATGGCTCGAACATGTGCCTGTTTCAAAGCACTTGAAATAAAAATAGCAGCAAGGGCATATATTTCAGCATAATTAAAAGTGATTTTGGAGTAACGAAAACTAATTTATGGTCACTGGGGTTTGGCCTTATTTGCATATATAGCCTCGAGTACCATTATTTTCTGTGAAAAGAATAGGGAAGGGGGGAAGAAATAGCAATAGCCAGGAGTCCTCCATCTATTTTTAGTAGAGTCATCATCAATATTGGAATCACTACCTTAGGTCTGTTGAAGAAAGTTCCCTCAAGTGTTTTGAAGCTAACAAAACATCATCGTCAATTAAGTCTGAAGAATCTAAGACTCAATCGCTTAAGTCTGAAAAGTTTAAGACCCAAGTGTTCTAGACTCAGAAGTTTCGGTCTAAAGATCTCCAGACTCTATCAAAGTCTGAAGTCAATCAGACTCAGTTTTGCGATTTTGCCCAAGCTGACAGCGGTTTACTCCAACGATTTAGGAATTCAAGAATTGGATATTATCTTCCTTAATTTTATTCTAATCCATGGAAGATCTCTAGCTGAAACTAAGCTCGAAGATTTTTTGATTTAATTCGTTGAAGAACAAGCAAGATTTGGAAGGTTCCACTTTTGGAAACTCAAGATCCTTATTGTATGGGCGAGCAGGATTGATGAGCTATCTTCCGCTTATATTCGATAACGTGAAGATCACCTTAATTGATTCATTCCAGCGGATAGATTGGATGAACTCGTTTGGAAAGTGTTAACAGCTATTAAGGCACGAAGGAGTATTTAAGGTGGAGTCATAGTTGTTCGAGTAAGAGCGAGCCGATAGAAAAATTCAAAATTCGAACCTCTAAAACTCCTCGTTCTCAAAATCTCTTGAGCTCTATTTATGTACAAAGGAGAGATACTTACAGTGAGAATTTGCGAGAGCTGTAGCAAAGACTTTCTACTAAAGAAATCTAGATCGAAAGCTGTAAAATTTTCTTTTGCCACATAGTGAATACAGCCAATGGGCTGTCAGGGTGGAAAGTGGACATAGGCTTACAATAAGCCGAACGATTATAAACTTCAGTGTCAAAATTCTCTTACCTTACTCTCTTTATTTTATTGCTGCATGATTTAATTAACTCTGATTTTTATTTCAAGCCGAGGGATTTGGGTTAAAGATTTGAAAAGAATTTCATAAACACCTATTCACCCCATTCTAGGTGTATTTACTAGCCTTTATCAATTGATATCAGAGCGGGTTGCTTATTTATTGGAAGTGTTTATACTTTTCAAGCTAAAGATCTATGGCTAGTATTTTGGCTCCAGGTTTGATTGAAGGCCAAAGCAACACTAGACCACCTTACTTCAATGGAAAGGAATACAACGTATGGAAGAACAAGATGAAGACATTCCTAAGATTAAAAGATCCTCAAGAATGGGATGTAGTAAAGAAATGAATTGTTCCTAAAGCTACATCAACCACAGGGAAAGAAATAGCTGATGGAGCGGGACTGTCACAAGCCGAAATTTCAAAAAGACAAGCCCTTGATGCTAAAGCTATCTATTCTCTGTATTGTGCTTTATCTCCTACTGAGTATAACAGAATTTCATCTTGTGAAACAGTTAACGAGGTTTGGGATAGATTGCACGTCACTTATGAAGGAACTGATCGAGTTAAAGAAACCAACATCAATATCCTTCTTGGACAATATGAAGCCTTCAAGATGAAGCCAGGAGAATCCATCACTAATATGTTCAGTCGTTTTACAGAAATTGTAAATGGCTTAGCATACCAAGGACAGCCAATCTCAGGACCAATGAAGGTCAATAAACTGTTGAGAGGACTCTCTAAAGATTGGAATCACGTAAAGACTTCCATAAGAAAAACACAGAGGATCATGCCCCTTTTGGTAGATGAATTGGTTGGCACACTCTAATCATATGAAGTCAAGCAATTCAATGGGGACTTTGACACCAAAGGTAAGAAGTCAATTGCTTTAAAATCTAATGATGATTCCGATGTTACAGATTCAAAAGAAGACTTGAATGACGAAGAGTTGGCACTTTTGATTAGAAAGTTCATAAAATTAAATAGAAAATGAAGAAGGTTCAATGGGAAGAGACAAAACAATCAAAGATTTCAAAAGAAATTAAATGAAGAAGACAATATCAATAAGGATGTTGTTTGCTTTGAATGTAAGAAAACTGGACACATCAGACCCAACTGTCCTTTATTGAAGAAAAAGAAAGGAAAACCAGAAAGATTTAAGAAAGCACTCAAAGCTGAAACATGGAGCGACATAGAATGTGAAGGGAGCGATGAAGAGTATGCAAACATCTGTCTCATGGCAAAGTCAAACTCAAACTCAAATTTAGACTCATACTCAAATTCAGACTCAAACTCAGAATCAGATTCAGATTCAAACAGTAATGTCAAGGTTAGAAATTTAAAAATTCCTACCAATGTGTCGATTTACATTGATGAACTATGTCTTAATCTTAAAGCTTCTCTTAAAAGGATTTTTGAACTGAAAAAAGGAGAATTTCAAATTGAAACAATAAGAAGACTTTGGTTGAAAAAGTTGAAAATTTAGACAAATGTCTTGCTATTTCAAAAGAAAATGCTGGTTTCAAAGAAGACCTTTTGAAAGTCACAAAAAAATTTTCAATGGGATCTGAAAAGTTGGACAAAATTCTTTCAATTCAAAGACCTTATTTTAGTAAATCTGGTCTAGGAATGACATCTGAAACTATTCCCTTGATTGACTTTCCAAAGGTAAAGGAAAGAATCAAAAAGAGGCCTACAAAATCTTTTTACAAGAATCATTTTCAAAAGGTTTTTGTAAAGCCTGTTGGAAGAGGTGCTCTTAAATGCTCAAAGTGCAAAAGCTTAGAACATTTTGAGAATGATTGTCCCAAAGTTTGGAAACTTGTTAATAAAAGTTGGGCAAAGACTGTTTATGGTACTAACATTGTTGGACCCAAGAAAATCTGGGTACCAAAGAAAACTTGAGTTCTTCATTTAAATGCAGGTCACTATCAAGAAGAAAATCAAATGGTACTTGGATAGTGACTGCTCAAGACACATGATGGGAGATTCAACTTGCTTCACAAAACTCTTTCAAGTGAAAGGAGGAAATGTTTCCTTTGGCAGTAACAACAAAGGAAAAATTGTTGGTTGTGGAACCGTGAAAATAGGAAATCTCACAATCACTAATGTTTCTTTACTTGAAGGTTTAAATTATAATCTTCTTAGTATCAGTCAGCTGTGCGACACTGGATACAAGATCAACTTTCAAGAAGACACTTGTTCTGGAACAAGCAAAGATCTCTCACAAATCACTCACTGGACTAAGACATGGGAACATTTATTTGCTGGATATAAAGTCTGACAGTTCTCAATGCTTGATATCTATTCAAGATGGAGCTATTCTCTGGCATAGAAAGCTTGGACATATCAACTTAAAGCAAATTGCAAAAGTTTCATCCAAGAAGCTAGTCTGAGGACTTCCTAACCTGAAGTATCAAAAACATGAATTATGCACACCTTGCGTACTTGGAAAACAGGTTAGAAACTCTTACAAATCAATAAATCAGATATCTACTAAATGTGTTTTACAGCTGTTGCACATGGATTTGTTTGGACTAACAAGAACACAAAGCATTGGAGGTAAAAGGTATTGTTTGGTAATAGTCGATGACTACTCTCGTTTTACTTGGGTATTCTTTCTTTTAACTAAATCTGAAATATTATCTTATTTTACTAAGTTTGCTAAGAAAATTCAAATTGAGAAAGGTTATACTATTTCAAGTATTCGAACTGATCATGGAGGAGAATTTGAAAATCAAGATTTTGCTAATTTCTGTGATGATTCTGGCATTCAGCATAATTTTTCATCCTTATACACTCCACAACAAAATGGAGTTGTAGAAAAGAAAAATCGTTCTTTGCAAGAAATGGCAAGAACTCTTTTGATTGAAAGCAATATTTCTCCTCGTTTTTGGGCTGAAGCAACTTCAACTGCTTGTTATATAATTAACAGAGTTTTTCTAAGACCTATTTTGGAGAAAACCCCTTATGAATTGTTTAAAGGAAAGAAACCTATTGTCTCTTATTTTCATGTATTTGGTTGCAAATGCTTTATTTTAAAGAATTCAAGTAATCGAACTGGTAAGTTTAAAGAAAAATCAGATGAAGGAATTTTCCTTGGCTACTCAATGTCAAGCAAAGCTTTCAGAGTTTTCAACAAAAGGGCTCAGACTGTGGAAGAATCTATGAATGTGAAGTTTGAAGACTCTGTTCAAAATCATGCCAATCAGACTCAACCTGAAGATTATGAATCTGTCCAAGTGTCTACAAACTCCCCCGAAGAAAAACAAATGTCAAATGTTCAACCACAAACCAAATTAGTGGCTCCAACTGAAATAGAGACTCAGCAAAGTGACAAACCAATTACAAATTAGAAGCATAAATCTAGTCACCCTGCAAACCTCATCATTGGTAACATTGATGAAGGGATCCATACAAGATCCAAACTGTGTGAAGAGTCTAGTGCACTTGCACTTGTTTATGAAGTTGAGCCCAAATCAATAGAAGAAGCCTTAATTGATGAAAGTTGGATTGAAGCTATGCAAGAAGAATTGAATCAGTTCAGAATCAACAATGTTTGGGAACTTGTTCCTAAACTAAAGGTAAGTCAATTATTAGAACTAAATGGGTTTTCAGAAACAAGCTGGATCAACAAGGAAAGGTGGTGAGAAACAAAGCAAGACTCGTGGCAAGAGGTTACACACAAGAAGAAGGAATCGACTATGATGAAACCTATGCTCCAGTAGCAAGGTTAGAAGCAATAAGATTACTTCTTGCTTTTGCTTACTTTAAAGATTTCAAATTATTCCAAATAGACGTAAAGAGTGCATTTCTAAATGGAATTATCCAAAAAGAAGTCTATGTGGAACAACCACTAGGATTTGAAGATCCAAGAAAATCAAATCTTGTCTTCAAGCTGAAGAAAGCATTGTATGATTTAAAATAAGCACCCCGAGCTTAATATAAAAGGTTAAGTAACTTCTTAATTCAAAATGGTTTTGCTAAAGGTAAGGTAGACACTACTTTATTTATCAAAAGAGAAGGAAAGGATTTCATACTTGTTCAAATTTATGTTGATGACATAATATTTGGCTCTTCTAATGAAAATCTTTGCAAGAAATTCTCTAGATGTACGCAGAATGAATTTGAAATGAGCATGATGGGTGAATTAAACTTCTTTTTGGGACTTCAAGTCAAACAATTAAAAAAAGGAACTTTCATTCACCAAGAAAAATATGCAAGAGATCTCATCAAGAAGTTTGGAATGGAGAATTACAAGAAGACAGAAACTCCTATGTCAAATTCATTAAAGCTAGACAAAGATGAAGAAGGAAAGAGTGTAGACCAAAAACTATACAGGAGCATAATTGGTTCACTTCTTTACCTTACTGCATCTAGACCTGATATTTTGTTTAGCGTTTGTATTTGTCCTAGATTTCAATCTAATCCTAAAGAATCTCACATGATTGTTGTGAAGCGTATTATCAAATATATTGCAACTACATCTAAGCTAGATCTTTGGTATTCCAAAGAAGGAGACTTCACTCTCCTTAGATATTCTAATGCTGACTTGGCTGGCTGCAAAGTGGATAGGAAAAGCACTACAGGTATGTGTCAACTATTGGGAAACGGGTTAGTATCTTGGTTCTTAAGAAAACAGGGTACCGTAACTCTTTCAACAGCCGAAACAGAATATATAGCTCTTGGGAGTTGTTGTTCTCAAATCTTGTGGATGCAATAACAATTGAAAGATTTTGGAGTTGAAGAATCTTGCACAGAAATCAAATGTGACAACACTAGCGCCATCAACCTTACAAAGAATCCAATACTTCACTCAAAAGTAAAGCACATCGAAATCAAGCATCATTTCATTAGAGACCATGTTCAAAATGGTGAAGTAGTGATTCAGTTCATTGATTCAAAGAACCAATTGGTGAACATATTCACAAAGTGCCCTAGAGAAAGCTCACTTTGAATCAATTCGCTCAAGACTAAATATCGTAAGGTTTGAAGAAGTTCAGACTCTAAGGTAAAGTCTTGAATGTTCAGACTCAAAGGTAAAGTCTGAAAATGTTCAGACTCTGAGGTAAAATCTGGAAATTCTCAAACTCTGACGTAAAGTCTGAATGCGTGTTACTTTATTTTTATTTCCTTTATGATATATTAGATTTATAATTGCTTTTGAAATTTCGAAATTTGCTTTTTATCCAATTTTTGACATATTTATGGCAGTTTTCTTTTTCAAAACTGGCAGTTGATTATTTTTATTTGGAAGTTTTTCTTTTTTACTTTTCTTGCGATGGTTCAGTATCTCTTTTTTATTCTTGCTATTTATACTCCTGAATCATCGTCTTCATCCTTCACAATTTGTTTACTCAGTAAAAATCCGACCTTTTTGCGAACAAGTTGCATATTCGCTCTCGGATCAAGCATGTCTTCGAGAAAGTCATCGAGACTCGCTGGAAAGGGTTCACAAAGGAGACATGAGGGACCTACCAGAGTGGACCTTACGGGCGAAGAAGATTCACCACAAAGGGAAACTCCAAGTCAACAACACTTTGAAGAAGAAGTTATTACCGAGGCTGAACCGATAAGAACTTTAAGACCCAAACTTGCTTACTCGTTGTATAAAAAGTTGAAATATGGAGGCACAGATTTAAACTGATCGATGGGTTCTTGAAAGAGAGAGGATATCAAAATGAAACCATATTATTGTGAGAAATGGAAGAACTGGGAATTGTTGGTGAAGGACTTGCGAAAAACACGTACGAAAATATACCAAGTGACCAATGGTTTGGAACTGTTAATCAGCCTATGGATGATGACGAAAGGCTGTTTTCTCAGTTTCAACCATGGATGGGTGTTGCGGTGAACAACATCTGTCCTAAAGGAAGTTTGTTTCGCTCAAAAGAACAAGAGCGAATTTATACAAAATTGCTGAAGAGAGGAGTGATGAATCCCAAGAGTGTTGATTTCGATTTTCTTGACTCAATCAAGATAAATCTGAGGGAAAAATTCTCGCGGTTGCAACTTGAGAGGTTCTGTATTGATGCGACAATTGGATATCCAGAGTTGACAGCCTACTTTTATTTGAACTTGTCATTCTTAGATGCAAACTGGTTGTCCTTTACTTTTATGGATAAGGAATATGTTGTGGATGTTGATATGCTTGCTGACTTAGTCGGGGTGGAGAGAGGGTGTTTCCAACCGATTAGAGTATCCACAGCACATGCCACACTGGAGATTGTGCGAGACAGAAGCTTGGAGGGCAAAATAGCCTGCACTAGGATGAATGCCTCGAATATTCTGCTCCACAAAATTGTCTTAAATTGTTTTAGACCCAAGACGACCTCAAAGACTGACGTTTCAAAGACCGAAGCCAAACTCATGTTCGCTCTGAATGAATGCAGAAGCTTTTCACTTCCCCACATTATCCTCTTCCACATGTACAGGACAGTGGTAAAAGATAAAAGACAATTGCCTTATTCATCTATTGTCACCAGGTTGTTTAGGCATTTTAAAATCCAAATTCCTGCCCCACTCTGCCTGACCAACTTAAGTCTTATGCTTGTTGGATACAAGATGGTGATGAAGATGAAACTTCAGGAGTTGAACAAAGCACTAGAAGGCTTGAAGGAGAAGACCCCTTCAAAAGATTTGCCCCAAAATGACCTGGCCCAGTAGAGAAATCCCAATGAATTGGGCCTTTCGATACAATCAAATAGAAAGCCCCAAGGGTGCCTTGGCTGCTACTGCTAAAAAAAAAAAAAGGGCAAAGAGCCCATGGCTGTACCTGAGAAAAGAAGAAGGAAATTCATCCTACAAGATGAGGATAAAGAAGAAATAGATGATGCCATGACTCTTTCAGCTCTTACAAGATTAAAGAGCACTGTCAGTTTGAGAGATGGCGGTCAAGAGAGAGCAAGAAGAGAGAAAGAGAAAGAGAGAATGAGAAGCAGAAGCAAAAGCGAAAGAAGAAGAAGAGAGATTGAGAAGAGAAGAAGCAGAGGAGAGATAGAAAAGATAAGAGGAGACACAAAGAAGAGAAGAGGAAGAACAAAGAAGAGAAGAAGAGGAGATCGGAAAAGAAGAAGAAGAAAGGTTAAGGAGAGATGAAGAGGAGAGCAAGGCTCAAGAAGACTTTGCAAAAGCATTTGAGCCATCCTCTCCTCAAGCACATCCTGGAAAAGAGATTGAACTACATCACTCTGCTGGAGAAGAAATGGAAATTGGCGAAGAATACTCAACTCTACCTACTGGCAAGAAGATAAGGGGAGCTGCTGTTGAAAAAGGTACATTATCGCCACTTCATACCAGTGATGTTAGTAGGTCAGGTGCTAATGCGGAAGACATCTATGCATCACACTTTTCGGACCTTGAAGAATCCTCTCCAACTGAAGGACAAAGAGCTGAGAACGAACCACCTAGCTTTTAGACTCAAAGAACAGAGTCTGCAGGTCCAAGTTCAGGTAATGTTAATTTAACAAAATTTTCCAAACTGTTGGATATCATGTTGGACCTCAAGAAGCAGGTTTATGGGATGGATTACGAGCTGAGAGATTTGAAACAAGCAATGCTGGCTACTTCCTCCACTATGCAAGACCAAATCATTACCCTCAAACATCAAGTGGATTCCAATGCGAAGGGTACTGAATTGGAATCAGTAAAGGAAGCTCTATCCAACCTTGAGAAGACAGTCAACTCGCACGAGTGAATATCAGCTTGTTCGCATCTCTAAGCAGCCCTGATTTTCATCAACTTTATTCTTGATTCCTCTGCCTCCTTTTGATGGGACAAAAAGGGAGAGAGTTATGCAGATTTCCTACTATTATCTTTTCTCGTTTGTCTTTGGACAATTTATGTTTTGTTTACAATTTTAGACAATTGGGTGTTTGAATGTTTGAACTTATGACTTATGCATTGGTTTTATGATTAGATTTGTGGATTTGTGAACTTGCAGGATTATTTATACTTGTAAGGATATTTATGGACTAACATCTTTCTATGGTTGCAAAAGTAATATGAAGTATTCCTCAAAATTTGTATGAGTTTTCTTTGCAGGTTAAGAGTTTTACAAATCTACCGAGGTGTTTTGTCACCATCAAAAAAGGGGAGATTGTTGAAGAAAAATCCCTCAAGCGTTTTGAAGCTAACAAAACATCCTCGTCAGTTAAGTCTGAAGAATCCAAGACTCAGTCGCTTAAGTCTGAAGAGTTCAAGACCCAAATGTTTTCGTCTGAAGGTTTCCAAACTTAGAAGTTTCGGTCTGAAGATCTCCAGACTCTATCAAAGTCTGAAGTCAATCAGACTCAGTTTTGCGATTTTGCCCAAGCTGATAGCGATTTATTCCAATGGTTTAGGAATTCAAGAATTGGATATTATCTTCCTTAATTTTATTCTAATCCATGGAAGATCTCTGGCTGAAACTAAACTCGAAGATTTTTTGATTTAATTCGTTGAAGAACAAGCAAGATTTGGAAGGTTCCACTTTTGGAAACTCAAGATCCTTATTATATGGGCGAGCAGGATTGATGAGCTATCTTCCGCTTATATTCAACAACATGAAGATCACCTTAATTGATTCATTCCAACGGGTAGATTAGATGAAATCTTTTGGAAAGTGCTAACGGCTATGAAGGCACGAAGAAGTATTTAAGGTGGAGTTGTAGTTGTTTGAGTAAGAGCGAGCCAATAGAAAAATTCAAAGTTCGAACCTCTGAAACTCCTCGCTCTCAAAATCTCTTGAGCTCTATTTTTGTACAAATGAGAGATACTTACAGTGAGAATTTGCGAGAGCTGTAGCAAAGACTTTCTACTAAAGAAGTCTAGATCGAAAGCTGTAAAATTCTCTTTTGCTACATAGTGAATACAGCTAGTGAGCTGTCAACGTGAAGAGTGGACGTAAGCTTACAATAAGCCAAACCACTATAAACTTCGGTATCAAAATTCTCTTACCTTACTCTCTTTATTTTATTGTTGCATGATTTAATTAACTCTTATTTTTATATTCACCCCCCTCTAGGTATATTTACTAGCCATTATCAAGGTCAGGGTAAGATATTCATCCATCCTATGTTGCTGTGAAGGAGAAAAAAAATGATAGTGTCCCCTTATACTTTACCTCATGTATGAAGCGTTCTCCAATGCTTTGCTTTTGGGTAAAATTACCAAGAAATTCAAATGGACGCTTCATCATCAAAATTTTCTGATATTTAATTCATGAAATATTCAGCACGTCATGACATTACAGCAAATTTTGATATGAAGTAAAAGCACGGCATTCTTTCCTTCCAAATTGCGGGCTGAAATTTACTTTCTAGATTCAAACAATGTGAAAGAGCTCACCTTTCTTATTTCTTTGATTATATAATTAGAGTGTCAAAATATGTTGATTTGTCATGCTAGGCAAGATTTTCCAGAGCCTCCTGCCGCGTAGCCCACGCAGCAGCCGTAGCCCACACAGTGGCCATGACATCCTCCTTACACATAGTCTTCAAGAGCCACCACAGCAACACAAAATAGCAGTGAATTTTTTCTAATCATTTATCACAAAAAAAGAAAAAAATGTAAACTTGAGTTCGGAGTAAAAAAATTGAAAAACTAAATCTACATAGACCGTGTAACCGAAAGAATGATAGCTACTAAAAAAAAATATATATATATATATATATATATTATTGAAAAACTCTTTAAAGCATGACACACCTTTGATTAAACTCCGTATTTTCAAATCAAATACAAAACCATCATTTGAAAATTGAAGAAAGACCACGTTCTTTAAATGCATATTGGTTGGGAGCCAAAGCCCAAGCCTAAAAGCAAAGACCGAATTAAAAAAGAATGCTTTCTAGGCAAAAGGCCACAAATACAGTGTATCCCTGGCCAATGCTGACATTTTCCAGGTTTCCTTGGCTAGCCGCCACTGGCATCAATTACAAAAAAATGGGCAAAGTATATCATCCTCCTAGCTCTGCTTTCAGCTAGCTTCCTTTTGACTTGATGGCGAGCGTCCTCTGACTTCTTTAGGAGGAAGGCCTCACCACTTCTGCTGTCAAAGAACCAGCCAGCTTGCCTTCTTTTCCAACAATCAACATCACATTCTGTAGAAGCACTGGCATTGGAACGACACTCTGCCCAGCCTTCAACTCTGCTTTCATTCCTGTTTGAGGTTAATCAAACAGGAAAAAAACAGGGGAGGATGCAGTGGATGATAACTGTTGAAGCTCAGGGCATTGGAACGACGCTCTCCCCCAGTCCTCTCCTCCTCTGCTTTTAATTCCTGTTCCTGTTTGAAGTGGCTTTTAATCAACCCGTAAAATAAGTCTCACAAATATCTTACTTCATGAAATTGGGTTGCGGAAGGACGGATTCTCACTAGCTAATAAACCAACTTGAGAGAGAGAGAGAGAGAACTTTTACTCTGTAGTTATTAATTATTGGGCCAAAGAGATGAAGAATCAACAACAAAGCTAACAAAAATTGAAACTTGGTTCACCGATGTGACTGTACAAATTAGTTAACTGCATCAAGAAATCTAGTAAAAGCAACAAAATAGCTCCAAGTTGCAGTGTTTATTTAACAATTCTACATCCACCCGAATGATTACATTGACAACCCAATTTTAAACAGAGACTTAGGGTCCGTTCGTTTCGCGGAAAATGAGCCATTTCCGGAAAATATTTTCCCAGAAGTCATTTTCCAGGAAAATAACAATATTTTCTGGTGTTCGGCTAAAACCTGAAAGTGTTTCGAAAAATATTTTCCGATGTTCGGTAAAGAAAATATTTTCCGCTCACCAAATTGACGAGCGCGAGTGCCAAGCTCGAGACTCGCCAAATCGACGAGCGCGAGTTTAAGATCGATGAGTTTGAGGTTCACCTAGTTCAACGACTAGTCAAGAAAGAAGAAGATAAAAAACAAATAAAAGAAAAGGAAAAAAAAAAAAAAAAAAAAAAGGAAAAGAAAAATAAAAGAAAAAAAGAAAAGAAAAGAAAAAGGAAGTTAAAAATAATTCAAATTAAAAAAGAAAAAGAAAACTAAAAAATAATTCGAATAAAAAAAAGGAAGAAGAAATGAGAGGAGAAAGTGAAGATTTGTATAAACGTTTTTCCGAAAATTATTTTCCGCGAAACGAACGGAGCCTTAGATCAAAAACCTCGCTCCTTTCAATTCTGTTTATCCTCAACAAACAAAATTACAAAATTACCAATCCAGCAATCCCCAACTTCCTCAATCCAGGACAAACAAATATATATATATATATATATATATATATATATATATATATATACAAGAATACAAAAATACAAAAGCAGCGTATTCTTCAACAAGTTTAAAAAAAAAAAAAAGCCGAAGTGAGAAATTACGGCCCAGAGGCTCCAATCCTCTTTTTGTTCATAGCGAGGGCTTTCGAAAGGACAATGGCCGAGAGACAAGTTGCAATTCCAATTTTCAACAGGAGCGACACTCTCCCCAGCATTCTCCTCCGCTTTAATTCTTGCCCCTGTTTGCAGTGGCCTTTACATCAAAACTTGAAAATCTTAAATAAAGTGTTTGAGGTGCTATTGAAGCACACATCCTACATGGCCAAACCCAACCACATGCAAATTCAAGTGACACTCAATTCCATCAAGGACATAAATCGCTTGATTAGCAGACAGTTGGGCCATGTATGTTGTGTTCTTGAACACCTCCAATTGGCAAAATTTTGCATATGTTATGAAATGAATATCTCATTCTTTTAATGTTCTATCTTCACCATAGAAACCGCAATCTCCAAAATCATCTCCATAATGAATAGTATTAAGTTAGAAATGGATAGTAAAGTGGAGCATATTACGTAAATGATACACTGAACGAAACAATTCGCTCCATATAAAATGAAAATAACATTTTAGTCGAGACTCTATGTGGCGTCCTAGAATTTCATGAAAATCTCTAAGTATGCCATGAGCCATGGATAGGCGAGGGAAACACCGTTATTGTATTTTGTAGCCTTTTGATCCATGATTCGCAATAAGATTTATGGCCAAGCTTTTAATGGATAAATTTTGGGAAAGAAAGTTCTATCTTTGGCCATATGTATTATAAATTGGAACTTATGGATTTATGATTTCAAGTGTATAGCCATTTAATTTTGCAATTTAGTACTTTGATTTAATAGGGATTTAGTTAGTTTTAAAAGGGTCAAATTTTGGATTTATTTAAGCTTGGGACTTAGGCCCAAGAGTGTTGGGCCTAAGATGGGCCTTAATCGCTGGCCCATAAGCCCATGAGAGGCTATTGTCACATGAAGGAGGGGGGAGAATCTGGTTTGCATGCCTGCCCCCATTTGTCCTATGGTGATGGCCAAGTGTCACCCATGCAAAAAGTGATGATGGCTAATGATGATGGGAAGGAAATTAGGGGAAAATGATGGCCGGTTTAAGCAAGAGAGAGGGAGAGAGAGAGAGGAGGGTTCATCCGAGAGAGAGAGAGAGAGGAGAGAAAGAGAAGGAAGAAAGGAAGAAGGGAAGAAGGAAGGAGGAGGGGCCGTGCATCACCGTCCGTCGCCGCCATGTCCCGCCGCCATTGTGCTCGCCGTTGCTCGGTCTAGAGGCAAGTGGGATCCCTTGATCTACTCTTGCATGCTGTGCTTAGTGTGTGTGATTGAATGGTAAAAATTTTGGAGGTTTAGAATGTGAAAAATTAAAGTTATAAGGGTGGTGCTCCAGTCAAGTGTACCGTTCTTGAGAAAACAGCTCGACCTTGGATGTTCTAGTGACTTGCATGTGATGTTCAAGTTGGATTTTGGCTTTGACTTATAAATGAAAGTTGTTAAGGACTTCTTGGAGTAGAAAATACTCAAATTTGGGACAAAAAAAACAAGTATAAGTGGGTGAAATTGTTATTCTTTGGAAAGACGGGATCTGGAGATTTTGGTACCCACCCTTGATGAATGCATGGACTATAAGGCAATCTTTTTGTTGAAATTTCACTTTGATTTCTTAACAAAATATGTAAAGGACATCCTGAGGTTTAACATATCAAAAATTTAGAGAAAAAAACAAGAATAGGTAGGTGAAATCGTGGTCTTTCGGAGATGGTTAGATCTGGAAATTTCGGTACTAGGAACAGGGGTTTTAACCGTCCATATTTAATTACCTAGGACGAATCTGACTTTGATGTCTTCGTGAAATATCTACCTTAGGGTCTTGACTATCACATAGTCGAATTTCATAATTTTTTAAAGTCATTTGGGTATTTAATCGGAAATGTTTCTAAAACTGTGCAATCTGATGTGTTCGGACTTTGTAAGTTGCAATGCGTGGACTATATCATTTTTTATGAGGTTCTTTTGGAAACATGTTCTGCATGAAATATCTCTCTTTATGTCTTCCCTACAACATATTCAAATTTCGTAATTTTTGAAGGTCATTTGGATATTTAATTAAAATGTTTTCTAAAACTGTGCAAGCTGGATTGTGCGAATTTCAAAATCTGTAACGCATGGACTATTATGTTTTGTATGAACCCCATGGATTATATTGTTTTAAGTGATTGAATCTTGCTGCACATGTGATGATATTTGGCATTACATATAAAATCAAAAGCTGAAATTGACCTTATTGCTGTCATATCATGTGCCATGTCGATATTGAGACACAAATAACATGAATTATGATAAATGAGGATACCGTCGGAGGTGTGAGCCTACGATGCCCCAGGAGTGTCGGGATGCCCGGAGGGGAGTGCCAAATGTCCTCGGGAGTTTCGAGATGCCCGAAATGTGGGGGTGCAGGAAGCCTCAGATGTGTGTGCGAGGGGGATACCTCGTGATGCCAGTTGGGATACGAGATGCCCGGAGTGTGTGTGCCGGATGCCCAGAGGTGTGTGCCGAAGGTTCCTCGCGATGCTAGGTTGGGTGAGAGCGATAAAATGTGGGATGCAATTTCTGGTCCCGGGAAAGAAAAAAATGTGGTGACCCAATTGAATGATATAAAAAAAAAAAAAATTGAAATTGAATCATGCATGGTATGGTGACATGTTTGCATGGATGTATGATATATTATGTATGAGTGCTTAGTGGTATGTGCACATAAGGCATGGATATGCATGAATGCTTGATGATGAGTGCATGGTTGTTTATGCACCTCTGGCATGATGGTATATACATGAATGCTTGATGATGAGTGAATTGTTGTATATGCACCTATGGCATGATGGTATATGCATGAATGCTTGGATGAGTTCATGATGGCGTATGCATATATGGTATGATGACATATGCATGGCTGCAAGGTAAGTTATGCTTGGATGCATGAATGATATGTACTTTACTATGATGTCATGATCGTTCTGTTTGATGCATAGAGTAGTTTAATGGATCTTTTACCTGCTGAGTGGTTGTACTCACCCCTTTGGGGACTAACATTTCAGATTAGAAATATGCCTCTTCCTCCGGTCACAAGGGGTACCTTTTACGGCCTTCCATCTGATGTGGAGGTCGATTGTATGGAGCTTGATTGTGTCACCATCCCTGGTCTAATGTTTATACGGGTTCGTGTGCTAGTGATGCATGATGTGGGCCTGGCTGGGGGCCCGGTCATTCAGGAATTCTTGTCTGTCCACGTCCGCCGTGATGGAGTGATGCGGGGGATGTTGCCGCCGCCACCGCCCGACGCACCGAGATGGGTGTGATGGCCCGCATGAGGAGTGGGAGCTGACATTTTTTGGAGATAGCCGACACTTGTAGATGGAGGGTTATACGTGATCGATATAGGGGGTCGAGATCTCTCTTTTGAGCTGTGGCCAAGTTTAGCTAAGAGTCTTGGCTTTTCTTTTTGATTGTACCGACCCGAGAAATCCATCATGAAAATATAAATAAAGAGTGGGTCGGCTTTATCTTTTCTTATGTTGCGTAGTTGGTGTGCATTGCATTATGGTTATTGGAGGGAGAAATGGTGAGACTTGTTTATGCTTCCACTAATAAGCTGCGCTGGGACCATTTTCAAAATATATATATATATATATATATATATATATATATATATATGCCTATAAACTACGGTTCTTCTTTAACTCCGAAACAAAGATATGTAACTGGTATTCATTTGGTGGAGCGATAAGTATCGGTGGCGACCTTAGTTGTTTGGGGGTGCCACACTCTAAGCATAGATTTTTATTTTTATTATCATTTTTTTGAAGAATGAAAAATCTTGAATAACAATCGAGCAACGGACAAACATATGGGGCTTACATGCACCGTACAAACAATTCATGTATGAGCCAACAAACCGAGTTTGGGCTCAAATCGTACTTGGCTCATGAGGTTGATAGGATATATAATGGATTTGGCCTCCAATTTTATTTTATTTTTTTGGTCAAAAAGGCCTCCATTTGAGATATAAACTTTCTTGCCACAAGAATTAAAAAAAAAAAAAAAAAAAGGAAAAAGACAAACAATATCATATTAGTAGAAAATTACTGGGCCTACATAAATAACCACACAATCAATCAAACACTAGGCTGGATAGAGTCGAAAAATAAAGCAATTGAAATATATATATATATATATATATATATATATATATATATATCTCTTTAAGTTTTTTTTTCTACAATTACTTTGTTGCCCATTTTTCTTTCCCACGAACTCTAGTTTCACAAACTCTCATCATACTAACTACCAATCATCCAATTGAAAATACTGTTAGTGAAATCAAATAGACAAAGCGTTCCCCCCTCTTTCCCACTTTCTTTGTTGTTTATCAATCTGTAGTTTCTCCTTTATTTGAAATTATACATGCATAGATATGTTCTATAGATCACAATCTTAAAGCCTGCTCTATTGTTACTTATCAATTCAATTAGTAAGTTTTTGAGTATATGATTGAGTAAAAATATTACAAAAGTTAAAGAAAAAGAAAACGATCATCCTCTGTAAAAGAAGTTAAATCAGAGGACCATTTGAGTTATGTGCTAAGAGTGTGTCCTTTACATACAACAAGCAAATTATCTAGAGCACGTGAATCTTTTAGCTTCCTATCTTGACCATGAAAATTGCACAGTACCAATCTTATGACCGTAATAAATAATATCAGTAAGAAATCGATACTATTTAGGTAAGAGAAAAATTCATCTAAGTAATTCACTTCTTATTTGAAAAGATGGGTGAAATATAGAAAATAATTTTTTTGAATAATAAGACACTAAGGGATGGCATTTCTTCTACATCAATGGAGTTATTCCACTCATTTTGCCACCGATTGACCTTGTCCACTGCCTTATGTAATTATTTAGGACTTTCTCATGGCCAGAAAGGAAAGAAAAAGGGAAAATAGGAGTAGAAATAGTAAAAGGAAAATGATAACATACAATTGGGAAAATAAAACTCGCAGTTGTGCCATAATTTAGATCCATGTTATAACAAGTGGGATCAAATTCAATGCATCTTTAATCTCTGGATGATATCTTCATAGATTCGATAACAATAAGTAAACTGAAATTCCAAAACTCTGGTAAATGTTAATTACTACCAATGGAGAGAAGGTTTGGCGAAACTCACCTTGTGGTGCTTGTAAGATCCGAGTGAACCCTGAAAGCCTTTTCTGCAACCGGAGATACGTATTTGGCAATCATTTGGTAATCTGGTACTTGATACATTAATCAACCTTTCCAACGATTTGCAACTATCAACAATTAACCGATTCAACCACACGCCCTGGTTGGCTCCGCTGGGTAGGCTTCAGAATTCCTTTCGCTAAGAGGTCTGGAATCCAAAGCCCCTGTGACGCAAGTTGCAGGGAGGCTAGCGTGAGACATTGGTGACTTACCCAGTGGCACGTGTATAGCGGCTAGCACGTGTCGCCCCCAGTGGTTTATCTCCGGCTGTCAACCGTGCGGAGTTCCCTGGGTTATCAAAAAAAAAAAAAAAAAAATTAACCGATCCAAAAACTCTAGCTCGTCAAGCCCCTTGACAACCTGTAGCCATTCATTGTAGGTGAAGTGCAGTAACCTGAGATTCTTTAAATTTGACAAACCACCAAGACTTCGCACATGAGGACACAAAGAAAGAGAAAAAAATTCCAATGATTCTGATGTACTGACAATTCTTATGTCGTGTGTATTATGGTGATCCAAGAGTTTGAAAGATTGCAACTTATTTAAAAATCCCAATGGGAGGATTAGTCTCCTTTCACAACTAATCAACTCATTAGCAGGCTCACTATTATCGTGCCCTGCTTCCCCCGCATAAGCCAACCTTCTAAAGGATTGGCAGTGATCAATCCACAATTCCTCCAATGATTCCAACCAAGAAAATTGGATCTCAACTAGCTTTTTACATGTAAATATCTTGACATCTTTGAGCTTCCTCATGCTTGATAGCCTAAATCTCTCCGGCGATTACAATTTTCCACACGGAACTCCACTAGGATTGGAAATTGAAGCCCATCTAGTTGAAATTCTTGCATCGGAGACATAACAAGCTCTAAACATGACAAATTTATCAAATTCGAAGAGAGTGATGTGATAAGATTAAAATTATCATGATGTAGCTTCTGTAGAGATAAGGGAAGTTGTGGAAAGTTCTGTAGGTCAAATCTGGACAAAGCAAGTTGCTTTAGCAAAGGAAGGGAAGCCAGTTCAGTAGGAATAGGAACATTGTGAAGTCCAAAACTCAATTTAGTCAGTTTGGATAACTTCCCAATCCACCATAATTCATGAGTAGAAAGTTTATCCCCTCCTCGTCCCCAATCATTTAGATCCAACTCAACCAAATTACTCAAGTTCGAGAGATGCGGGATTACCCGCAACGATTTAGATGACACTAGTAGATGAGTTAAACCTGTTGGGAGTGCTAGCAACTCTTGAATCACATTACATTCCCTCAACACCAACCTTTGCAGGCGAAGAAGCATGCTGACGATCTTTGGAACTTCACTAACATGAGCATTTGATAGATCTAAGATTCTTAGAAAGGGCAAACTTCCAATTTCAAAAGGTAACTGACCTTTCAAATGATAATTATTGACTCGAAGAACTTCTAATTTCTGAAGCATTCCAATGGCACTAGGTAACTCCCATGCAAATGCTGCATCAAATTGATCATGGAAATTAACAAAGTGCACCTCTCGTAATGATCTCAAATTCCAGAAGGAATTTGGGATTTTCTTTACTCTAGATGGACATAAGGAGAAGTGCTTCAGATTAGATAGGTCCCAAATTTCTTCAGGTAAATCTCTCGGACAATAGCATGAATGAATCTTCAAGTCAGTCAAATGCTTCAACTTCCCAATAGAGCCATCAATTTTCTTAAGATTGGAACAAGAGTCAAAAGTAAGCCTCTCTAAATTCAGGCATCCAGAGAAGTTTGCTGTTCTAACTATGTTGTCACAACTTTTGAGAGTAAGAACTTTCAATTTTCTTACCATCTATCAAAACGAATGCAATATTCAATGAATGAACAATCAGATAATACATTCAAGGAAAACACAAAAGAAATAAGCATGTTGCATACCTTGATAAAGTTTTGTAGTGTTGAATCATCCAAGAAGTCAACATCTTCAAATTCAAGAATGACCACATTCTTTAAGTGCATCTTAGTTGGTTTAGACATTGGAGGAGGAGAACTCCAAATTATCCATCTTAATTCGGTAAGACAATTCTCGAAGTTACCAACAAAGGTTCCGCAATTTAATTTGAGGTACCTTAATTGCTCAAACCTTCCAATCTCTTTACTTTCAATAATATCCTTAAGATAACTTTTGCATAGATTAAGATCCAGCGCTTCAACGTTCCCCTTCATCTGTAAATGATAGCAATGGTATTCGGCATTCTATTGTAGAGGAAAAGGATTTAAATGGGAAAGGACAAATGCAAATAGAGTGTAATAGTGCAGCTTGGTGGATTTTCTAGTAGTGAGACTATTACCTTCCTCATGAGGGGCTTTACATCCTTTGTGGTTATTGCATCAAGGATCTCCCCATTAATCCATAACCTACTACGCTTCCCAGGATTCATTGGATTTTCGTTACGAACAATTTCTCTTCCAAAATTTCTGAGTTGATCGTGCATCCAAAACCATTTGTTCTCTACAATTTTTATCAAACACAAGCTATTGAGGACTTCAACCCCATCATTTCGAAGAAGTTTGCGATCTTCCCACATGTAAATTGCATTCATCTTATCCTTACCAATGAAAAAGCATGCAATATCAAGAAAAATTTGCTATTGCTCGAAACTTAAGGCATCATAGCTGATCTTTAACTTTCCAAAAACATCATTGTGAGGTGTTTCCCTTAAATCCTCCAATGTCTTTTTCCATTGTTCTTGTGTTTTGTCGTAAAGGAGCGAACCAATTACTTCAAGTGCTAATGGAAGCTTCCCAGTAAAAGACACAATTTCCATTGAAAGATCATTGTAATCACTTGAAGGATTATCTTTATTAAATGCATGCCTACTAAAAAGCTCAAGTGCATGGTCAATACTCATCACCTCCATTTCATAATCCAAAATTTGGTACTTTAGTCTTATGATTTGTAAAACATGTTTATTTCTAGTGAATCAATATCCTAGATGCATAATGCAAAGTACCTTTTCCAACTAATTTCTCCACTTGTTTGTTGTTGGCAACATCATCAAGCACAATGAAGACTTTCTTATTGCGAAGTGCTTCTCCAATCCTCTTCATTCCATAATCAGTTTCATCAATGCTCCTTGCTCCTACATGAACGCCGATTTCGGATAATAACTTTTCTTGCAACTCAACTAAGCCATCAGTTCTTGATGACTTCACTCGAACATCTTCAAGAAAACAACAACACTTTCCAAAATGAGAAGAGAGTTGGTTGAAGACAACTTTGGTGAGAGTCATTTTACCGATACCCCCCATGCCATGAATTTGAACGAGCTGCACGCCGCCAGAGTCGATGTCTAACAATTCCCTTATTGCTACAACTCGATCATCAATTCCAACTAAATACTCAGTCAACAATCTATGTTTCGTCTTCAACTTTTCCATGACCTTCTCAACCACTAATTTTATCAATTCACCATGGCTGCCACAAAGAAAACTATATAGTATGAGGGGGAGACGTGAAATCATGATTACCTAGCTAGAAGTTATGCTATTACTAAACAACAATCGGACAACAATGCGACCTTAACAACCTAGAAATGATCTTCTAAGAGTCCACATTGGACGATCACATCCTTCAAAACATACTTTTTATGCACCTAGCAAAGAGTGCGCCATATCATGAGACTTTATTGCAATATAAGATCAGCAATCTTGGGATTATGTTAATAATGTTCGTGAAAAATAAATGAATAAATATTTATGCATTTGACATTGATATTTTATGATTTATGCTCAAGCAACTACAATACAAGTTATGAAATGGGCTAGTGAATCAACCTAGAGGAGGGTGAATAGGTTGTTGCGGAATTCTTTTGGAATCTTTTTCAATGCAATACGTTAATGTCAAGGATATATCAATAATAAACAGATTACATATTCACAAAGTAAATAGAGTAGAGAGAGAAAATTGACACAAGGATTATAATGGTTCGACTTAGACCAAGCCTACGTCCACTCTCCACGCTGGCAACCAACTGGCTGTAATTACTCTGTAGCAAAAGAGTGCCTTTACAGTAGACGGATTAGACTTCTTCAATTGACAGTCTCTCCTACAGCCTTCTGCTGTCTTTGCTTTATATCTCACTCTCTTTGTTACACAGTGTAAACATGAAAGATTTTAGAGAACAAGTGATTTTGGAGATTCTAATATCAAGATTTCTCTACCGGCCTCTCCTCGTTTCCAAGCAACGCCGATCCAACTTAAATAATCTCCATGCCATCATACCCGTTGGCACATTCCAAAAATTCATCCAATCAACCCGTTGGACTGAATCAATTTAAGTGATCTCCTTGTCCCGAAAACGTAAGTAGACAGTAGCTCGTCAATCATGTTCGCCCATACAATCAAGATCTTGAGTTCCCAAAATTAGATTCTTCCAAAAATAAACTTGATCTTCAACGGATAGAATCCGAAGAATCAAATCTTCCAAGCTCTTGATTACAGCCAGAGATATTTCATGGTTAGGATTAGGAAATACGAAATCCAATATCTATAGCCATAAGAATAACCTATAGCCAGCTTGTAAAAAATCGCGAACTATCTTCAGACTTAGATTTGGGTCTCGAGGGTCATCAGACTGAAACTGAGTCTTGAAGGTCTTCACACGGAAACTGAGTCTTGACTGACTTCGAACGAAAAACTTCGGACCGAAATTCCGGGTCCGACTGTCTTTGAAAACCTTTAGACCTTGACAACTTCGACGTAGCCGACTGAGTTTTGGAATCCTTAGACCACACTATTGAGGCTTGGTTTGTCAACTTCAAAACTCCAAGGGATTTTTCTTCAACAATCTCTCCCTTTTTGATGGTGACAAAACCCTCGACAGATTTGTGAATTAAAAACCTGCAAGAAAAAAACTCATATATACTTTGAGGATTATATCTGCAAAATAGAGTGTTAGTCCAATAACAATTATCCTCACAAGATATAGTAATCCTGCAATCAAATTCACAAGTCTAAATCCAGATCATCACATCAGCATAAGGTCATAGAAGTTCAACCCAATCGAAATCCAAAATAAAATAGTCTAAATAAAATCAAAATCAAGTAAAATCAAAAAAAAAAAAAATCTCCAAGCTTCCTCAGCTTCAAAAACTTCAAATCTTCAAAAGAAATCTTCAAAACCTGCAAACAAATCTGCGCAACTCTCCCCGTTTTTGTCCCATCAAAGAGGTAGAGTAAAATTGAGATAAAGTTCTGAAAATTTTAGGGGCCTGCAGGGAAACGAACAAGCTGAAACTTGCTAAGCTCCTGGACTGACTTGTCGAGTTTGGGAAGATTTTCCTTCACCGAAACCAATTCGCACCGGTTTGATTTGACTCCACTTGAGCTCGCAGGTGCATTGATCTGTTCTTGCATGTTCACCGAAGTACTCGGCGGCGCCTTTTTCAGATCTCTCATCTCGAAGTCTATCCCATAAACCTATTTCTTCAGTCCAAAGATAACATCCAACAGGCTGTGAGAATGCTTTGTGGAATTAGTATTGCTTCCACTTGGACCAGCAGAATAGGTTTGAAAGCTAGGAGCTTCCCTCTCGGCCATTTCTTTCTCAACAGGTGAGGATTCTTCATGCTCTGGGAAGTGTGATGCATAAACCTCCTCAGGGTCAGCACCAGACCTACTCACATCACTAAAATGTAGTGGCGAAATTGTCTCTTGTTCTGCAGCAACTCCCCTTGAATGAATGCCAGTGGGTGGAGTTGAAAATTCATCGCCGACATCCATATCAGCACAAGGATGTTTCTCGGTCTCTTCCCCAGCAAAAGATGGCTCAAATGCAACATCCATATCCTCCTACATTTTGCTTTCTTCCTCAGCCTTCCTTCTTCTTTCTTCTTCTTCTTCCTTCCTCTGTCTCTCTTCTTCTCTTCTTCTTTCTTCTTCTCTTCTCTCCTCTTCTTTTCTTCTTTCCTCTTTTTCCCTTCTCTCCTCTTCTTCTCTTCTCTTCCTTTCTTCTTCTTTTCTCTTCCTTTCCTCTTCTCTTCTTCTTCTTTCCTCTTCCTTCTCCTTCCTCTCGTTTCTCTCGCTTCCTTCTCCTCTCGCTTCTTTTCTCACTCTCTCTTTAGCCTCTCGTTCTCGGGATTACGGGGCTCCTCATCCTAGAGAGAGTGGACAAAGTCATGGCATCTTCTTCATCCTCCTCGTCTTGCAAGATGATCTTTCTTCTTTTCTTTTCAGCCATGGGCTCTTTGCCCTTCCTTTTCAACGAAGCAGTGGGGATTTCTCTTGAAGGTGTTTCCCTCCTCAACCTTTCCAATCTTTGCAGTCGGTTAAAATTTCATCTTCATCACCATCTTCTCTCCAACGAGCATCAAATTCAACTTTGTTAGGCACAAAGATGCAGGGACTTGAATATCAAAATGCCTAAACAATTTGGTGATGATTGATAAATAAGGCAACTGACCCTTATCCTTCACCATTGTCCTATACATATGGAAAAGTATGACATGTGGAAGTGAGAAAGGTCTGCCCCAGTTGATGGCAAACATCAACTTTGCCTCTTTTTTGGAAACATAGGTCTTCGAGGTCGTTTTTGGCCTCGATGCGCTTGATGACAACTTTATGCAACAAAACATTGGTGGCATTCATCCTAGTGTAGGATATCTTGCCTTCAACGATCTGTCTCGTACAATATCCGGTGTTGCATAGGTTGTTGAGACTTTGATTGGCTGGAAACTCCTTCTTTCCACACCAATGATGTCAACCAGCAAGTCAACATCAACAACATAATCTTTGTCCATGAAAGAAAAGGACAATCGATTTGCATCCAAAAAGGAAAGATTCGAGTAAAAATAAGCCGCCAACTCAGAGTGGGCCACAGTCACATCCGTGCAGAAATTTTTCAATTGTAACTTGGCAAACTTCCCTCTCAAATTTATCTTTATCGAATCAAGGAAGTCAAAATCTACACTCCTTGGATTGACCACACCCCTCTTCAACAGCTTTGTATAAACTCGTTCATGCTCCCTCGACCGAAATAGACTTCCCGAGGACAAACAAGATTAGCAGCCACACCAAAACGAGGTTCAAAATGAGAGAAAAGTCTCTCATCATCATCTAAAGTTTCATCAGGAGCATTCTCAAGTGGATCACTCGAGATATTTTCCAGCGTCCTCTGTGTAGTGCCTTCACCAACAATCTTCAGTTTTTCCATCTCCATCAAAAATAAATATTCGCTTTTATATCCTTTCTCCCTCAAATACTCCTCGATCGTCTTAAGGCTCACCTTCCCGTCCTTGAGCCTTTTATAGAGATCGTAAGCAGTATGTGGCTTAAGAGTTCTTACCGGTTCTGCTTCGGTAACAACTTCCTCAGAATGTTAACGCTCTGCTTCTCGTTGAGGCGAATCTTCCTTTGTTAGGTCCACCCATGTGGGACCCTCTTGTTGTCGCTGTGGTCCCCTGCTTGCAATTCTGGAGGACTTGCGAGACGACATTTTCACAGAGCAAGCAAGATTTCAACTTGAACGAGAAAAAAAAAATGGAAACTTTGAGGCGAAAAAGGGACGAAATGGAAATGGCAAAGGGAGATTTTTAGGGTTTTGAGAGTGAAGGAGTATGAAAATGAATCGCAACGGAATAGCTGAGAGTAAAAGTGACAGTTCAAGAGTATAAATAGTGAGAGAAAAATCACCGGAATACGAAACGTCGCCAAAAAGTGAAAGAAAAGAACTGCCAAAAATAAACCTGTGACATCCCAGATTTCCATAAAATGTCGGGGATTATTTTATTGTGAAATTGAGGATTATGAGAGATTTTTTGGATAAAGAAAATAATCAATTTGATAAGTGAGACATCAATTGATTTTATGGGAGTCAATTTGAATTGAATCAAGAGAAATTATAAGGTTCGCCTTTGGTTGTGCTTTTAGGATTTAAATTGGCTCTATGGACAAGCCAAGATGTGAATTAAAGTGTGGTGACATTGGATTAATTTTTTGTGGACTTTAATTGGATTCAATTGAGAGGAGAATGGAAGAAATTAAGGTGTACAAAAATTGGACCCCGGCGGAAAATCAAGTGCACCTATTGGAGAAGTTGAGGGAGATAGTGGGGTGTGACGTCATGGTGATGTCATGTGGTGGGGCCACATTGGAAGATTAAAGGATTAGAAAGAAAAAAAGGAAAAGGAAAAGAAAAAGGAAAAGGAGGAGAGAGAGAAGGAGAGGGGGCCCACTTGTGTCATCCTCAAGCTTGAGGAAGAGAGACAAAGGAAGAAGGGAAAGGGGGTAGCTCGACAGGGGGAAGGGAGGCCGCACGCCGTCGTCGCCACGCCAGCTCGCGCCGGAGCCAGCCGCCGCTCGCCGCCGCGCGTGCCGCGCCGCCGCGCGCCATTCGCCTCGCCCTCCGCCCCCCGCGCGCACACGCCGTCGCCCGTGGCTCGCTCGCCCGCCGCGTCCCGCGCCTCTCCCTCGCGTCCAGCAGCCCGCCTTCGGTCGCCGCCCAGCCCCGTCAGCCGCCGCCGCGAGCCGCCAGCCTCCCTCGCCATTCCCGTGCCGCCGCCACCGCGCCTCCAGCCCCGTCGCGCCCTCCTCGGCCTCCTCACAAAGCAGCCCGGAAAATGGGTTTTCCAGCCCATTCAAGGGCCGTTTTGCCGCCTTCCCGGCCCCGAATGCTAGGCCCGCTTTGGAGTTTATTGTTCCCCTCGTCGCTCGTCGTTTTGATCCGTTTTGCGCGCGATTTCGGTGAGTTACCTCACTAATCCTTGATTAGCCGGTTAATTATGCCCTAAGTGTGTTTAATTTGAATTAAGTGTGTTTAGGTGGTTAGATTAGATTATTTTAATATAAGTTGGATTAAGGAAATTAGATTAAGCTTAATGGTGTTTAATTAAGTTTAAAAGAGATTAATTAAAGTTAAGTGGTGATGTGACATAATTGGATTTTAATTTATATTTATTTAAATGGTCTGAAATTCGGCTGATTAAAATAATATTAAAATATTCCGAAATTAATTAAATATTATTATTTAAAAAAAAAAAAACGGAAAAATTTATTTTTAGCCCCGGTTGCTCGGAATTTCGTGCTTTGATCGCTGCTGTGATGTTAGAATTTTAATTTGATGCTTGATTTGTGGCGAATTGAGTGTGATTGCTTAAATTAGGAGTTATGTGTAGAAATTCCAATTGTAAAAATTGATGGGGTTTTGGCCGTGATTGACCGCCTAGTAGAGGCCGTGCCTATTGAGGCCGTGGTGAACCGCCTAGGAAAGGCCGTGCCGAGTGGGGCCGTGATGCCACTAGTTGAACCGCCTATGAGGGGCCGTGCCGAGTGGGGCCGTGATGCCACTAGTTATTTGACCGCCTATGAGAGGCCGTGCCGAGTGGGGCCGTGATGCCACTAGTTGTTAACCGCCTGTGAGAGGCCATGCCGAGTGGGGCCATGATGCCACTAGTGTTGAACCACCTTTTTGAAGGTCGTGCCACGTGGGGCCGTGATACCACCGATTTGTTGAGTCTACCCTTAGGGTTGTGGTTGGGAGCAGTGATTGATTTGATTAATTGACATGTAATCGACCGAGCCGATTGATCGCTGAGACGATCCAAGTGGTTGATTGGTTGATGATGTGATTTGCCGTGCTTTATCTAATTGTCATATTTGCACGTGATTGAATGAGATAAATTGTACTAACTTGCAGGCGCGGACTGTTGCGAGGTAAGTCTTCTTGATGTGTGGTTAGGTCATGCTGGGGTGTATTTCTTTCTAATAGGGGCTTAGGAGGGGTGAACTTGCTGAGACAATGTCTCACCCCGTTGTGGGAAACACATTTCAGGGCCGCAGATGAGGATTCCAAATGGAGTCGGGTGGACCGGTGAAGTTGGGCAAGGAGTGCGAGACAAGAAGATAGAGGATCGAATCTTTTTAGTGGCCTTAGGACTGTTCTTTCTTTCTAGATGGTGAATCGATCCCTAGTGTATAGACCTCGACCCGGTTTGGCTGCATGTAAACCTTGTTTGATTTTATGATTGTATGTGGTTTGTATTAAATTGATTTTTGTTCCTGCTATCCTATCCCGTGTTTAATTTGTCAGGGGATTTTTAATACGTTCCGCATGCGCTTAAATAAAATTAAATTGGGTCGGCGACACTACTTGGGAATGTCCATTATCACGACCATGGCGGGTTGTTCACGTGTCTCGGGGTTCAAGGCGTGACAAAATCGTAAAAAGAAAACTGCCTTTTTGAAAATATAAACTGCCATTAATGCATGTCAAAAAAAGAGCGAAAAGAGATTTTGAATTGCTGAAAAGTAATTACCAAAAAAGTGTTAAAGAGAGAATACGAAAAAGAAATTTGTAAAGAAATAGGATAAAATAGAGTCTGACGGATGTTCAAACTTTACCTTTGAGTCTGAACCCTTTTTCAGACCTTACCTTTGCGTCTGAGTACAATCAGATTTTACGTAGAGTCTGAAGCGCTTTCAGACCTTGTTTTGAGTTTGAGCCGTCTTCAGACCTAGCAATGAGTCTGAAGCATCTTCAGACTTTAATCTTGAGTCTGATTATCTTCAAAGTTTACGATTCCCAATCTTGAACGAATTAATTCAAAGTGAGCCTTCTCTAGGGGTTTTGTGAAAATATTCGCCGGTTGATTCTTTGAATCTACATGCTGAATCACAACATCTCCACTTTAAACATGATCTCGAATGAAATGATGTTTGATTTCAATGTGCTTTGCTCTTGAATGAAGTATTGGATTCTTTGTGAGGTTGATTGCGCTAGTATTGTCACATTTGATTTCCGTCTATGTTTCATCAACTCCAAAGTCTCTCAATTGTTGTTGCATCCATAGAATTTGAGAGCAGCAACTTCCAAGAGCAATGTACTCTGCTTCAGCGGTTGAAAGAGCCACAGTACCCTGTTTTCTTGAGAATCAAGACACCATCCTGTTTCCCAATAATTGACATGTACCTGTAGTGCTTTTTCTATCCACTCTACAACCAGCGAGGTCGCATCGAATATCCAAGAAGAGTAAAATCTCCTTTCTTAGAATACCATAGACCTAGCTTAGATGTAGTTGCAACATATTTAATGATACGCTTTACAGCAGTCATATGAGATTTTTAGGATCGATTGAAATCTAGCACGATGCAAACACTAAACAAGATGTCGTCTAGAAGCTGTAAGGTAAAGAAGTGACCCGATTATACTTCGTATAGCTTTTGGTCTACACTCTTCCCTTGTTCGTCTTTATCCAGCTTTGATGAGCTTGACATAGGTGTTTCTATTTTCTTGCAATTCTCCATTCCAAACTTCTTGATAAGGTCTTTTGCATACTTCTCTTGATGGATGAATGTTCCTTCACTTGATTGATTGACTTGAAGTCCCAAAAGAAGTTTAGTTCTCCCATCATGCTCATTTCAAATTCGTTCGCATACACTTTGAAAAATTCTTGCAAAGTCTCTCATTAGAAGAACCAAAAATAATGTCATCAACATAAATTTGAACAAGTATGAAATACTTGCCTTCTTTTTATAAATAGTGTAGTATCTACTTTACCTTTAGAGAAGCCATTTTGAATTAAAAAATTGCTTAACCTTTCATACCATGCTCGGGGTGCTTGTTTTAAACCATATAAGGCTTTCTTCAGCTTGAAAACAAAGCTTGGTCTTTTAGGATCTTCAAATCCAGGTGGTTGTTCCACATAGACTTCTTCTTGAATGACTCCATTTAGGAATGCGCTTTTTACGTCCATTTGGAATAACCTGAAATTTTTAAAACAAGCAAAAGCAAGAAGTAATCTTATAGCTTCTAACCTTGCCACAGGAGCATAGGTTTCGTCATAGTCGATGCCCTCTTCTTGTGTGTAGCCTTTTGCTACAAGTCTTGCTTTATTCCTTACCACTTTACCTTGTTGATCAAGCTTGTTCGTGAAAACCCATTTGGTGCCAATGATTGATTTTCCTTTTGGTTTAGGAACTAGCTCCCAAACGTTGTTGATTCTGAATTGGTTCGCTCTTCTTGCATTGCTTCGACCCAGCTTTCATCTTTTAAAGCATCTTCTATATTTTTTGGTTCGATCTCAGAAATTAGTGCAAGAGCACTAGAAGCTTCTCGTCTTTTAGACCTAGTACGAACTCCTTCATCAATATTACCAATGATGAGGTATGGGGGATGACTTGTCTTGTGCTTCCAGCTTGTAGTTGGTTTATCAATTTGGTGAGGCTCTTCTTCGCTTGGAATTTCTGAATTTATTTGAGGCTCGGTGTCCGAGGCTTGATTTTCTTCATGAGAATTTGTAGACACTTGCTCGAGACTCTAAATCTTCAGGTTGAGTCGATTTTGTAACGAATCTTCAAACTTCACATTCCCCGGATTCTTCCACGGTTTGAGTACTTTTGTTGAAGACTCTGTAAGCTTTGCTTGTCATGGAGTAGCCAAGGAAGATTCCCTCATCTGATTTTTCTTCAAACTTACCAATTCGATCACTGGAATTCTTTAGAATAAAACATTTGCAATCGAATACATGAAAATATGAAACAATTGGCTTCTTACCTTTGAATAATTCATAAGGGGTCTTCTCTAATATAGGTCTTAGAAAGATTCTATTTATAATATAACAAGCAAAAGAGAAGTAGCTTCAGCCCAAAAATGAGGTGAAATATTACTTTCGATTAAAAGAGTTCTTGCCATTTCTTGCAAAGAACGATTTTTCCTTTCTACAACTCCATTTTGTTGTGGAGTGTATGGGGATGAAAAATTATGTTGAATACCATTGTCATCACAATATTTGGCAAAATCATGATTTTCAAATTCTCCACCATGGTCGGTTTTAATACTTGAAATTGCATATCCTTTTTCAATTTGAACTTTTTTTGCAAACTTAGTAAAATGAATCAAAGCATCAGATTTATTTGCAAGGAAGAGTATCCAAGTAAAACGAGAATAATCATCAACTATAACCAAGCAATATCTTTTACCTCCAATGCTTTGAACTTTAGTTGGTCCAAATAAATCCATGTGTAATAGCTACAAAACACGATTAGTGGATACTTGATTTATAGATTTATAGATTTAAAAGAACTTCTTACATGTTTACCAAGTACACAGGGAATGCATAATTCATGCTTTTGATACTTGAGGTTAGGAAGTCCTCGAACAAGCTTTTTGGAAGATACTTTTGCAATTTGCTTCAGATTGACATGTCCAAGCTTCCTATGCCAAAGGATGACTTCATCTTGAATTGATATCAAGCATTGAGGACTGTCGACTTTATATCTAGTAAATAGATATTCCCATGTCTTCGACCGGTGAAGGACTGTGAAAGATCCTTGCTTGTTCCAACATGTGTCTTCTTGGAAATTTATTTTGTATCCAATCGCATAATTGACTAATACTCAGTAGATTGTAGTTCAATCCCTCAACAAGAGAGACGTTGATTGTGAGATTTCCAATCATCACAGTTCCTTGTCCAATAATCTTACGTTTGTTGTTACCACCAAAAGAGACATTTCCTCCTTTTATATGAGAGAATTTTGTAAAACAACTTGAGTCTCCTGTCATGTGTCTTGAACATCCACTGTCCAAATACCACTTGACTTTCTTCTTGAGGGTAACCTGCAATTAAAAGAAAGACTCATGTCTTCTTTGGTACCCAGATTTTCTTGAGTCCATGATTGTTAGTAGCATAAACAGTCTTTGCCCAGCTCTTCTTGACAGGTCTCCAAACTTTGGGACATTCCTTTTCAAAATGATCTACACTTTTACATCTTGAACAAGTAAGAGCATATCTACCAACAGGCTTTACAAAAACCCTTTGGAGATGATTTTTATAAAAAGTTTTTGTTGGCCTATTCCTTATTCTTTCCTTTACTTTTGGGAAATCGATCAAAGGAACAGTTTCTTGTGTCATTCCTAGACCGGATTTATTAAAGTAAGGTTTCTGGATAGAAAGAATTTTGTCCAACTTTTCAGAACCTATTGAAAATTTCTTTGAGACTTTCAATAAGTCTTCTTTCAAGCAAGCATTCTCTGTTGAAAGATCATTCTCATTTTCTTTCGAAACAGCAAGGGATTTGTCTAGACTTTCAACTTTTTCATGTAAGATTTTTTGTTGTTGTTTCAGTTTGGAATTCTCCCTTTTTAGTTCAGAAATCCTTTTAAGGGAGCCTTTAAGACTAAGACAAAGTTCATCAATATATTTTGATACTTTGGTAGGAATTTTTAGATTTCTAACCTTGATACTATTGTTTGAGTCTGAGTCTGAATCTGAGTTTGAGTCTGAGTCTGAATCTGCGTCTGAGTCAGAATCTGAGTCTGAGTTTGTCATAAGACATATATTTGCATATTTTTCATCACTCTCCTCACATTCAGTATCACTCCATGTTTCAGCTTTGAGTGCTTTCTTGAATTTTTCAGGTTTTCCTTTCTTTTTCTTCAATAAGGGACAGTTGGGTCTAATGTGCCCCTTTTTCTTGCATTCAAAGCAAACAACTTCTTTGCTGGTATCTTCTTCTTCATTTGATCTCTTTTGAAATCTTTGATTGTTTTGTTTCTTACCGTTGTATCTTCTACCTTTTCTATTCAACCTTCTAAACTTTCTAATCGAAGTGCCAATTCTTCATCATCCAGGTCTTCTTCGAGTCCGTAACATCGAATCATCATTAGATTTTAAAGCAATTGACTTCTTACCTTTTGTGTCAAATTCCTCATTGAATTGTTCGACTTCATAGGATTGAAGTGTGCCGACCAATTCGTCAACCGAAAGAGGCATGATCCTCTCGTGTTTCTCGATAGATGTCTTGACGTGATTCCAATCTTTGGAGAGCCCTCTCAACAATTTATTGACCTTCATAGGTCCCGAGATTGGATGTCCCTGATATGCCAAGCCATTTACAATTTCTGTAAATCGACTGAACATATCCGAGATGGATTCTCCTGGCTTCATTTTGAAGGATTCATATTGACCAAGAAGGATATTGATCTTGGTTTCTTTAACTCGATCCGTTCCTTCATAGGTGACATGTAGTCTGTCCCAAACTTCTTTGGCTATTTCACAAGATGAAATTCTATTATATTCAGTGGGAGATAATGCACAATAGAAAGAGTAAATAGCCTTTGCATCAAGAGCATGTCTCTTGGAGATTTCTGCTTGTGATAACTCTGCTCCATCAGCTATTTCTTTTCCTGTGCTTGATGTAACTTTAGGAATAATCACGTTCTCCACTACATCCCATTCCATAGGATCTTTAGATCTTAGGAACGTCTTCATCTTGTTTTTCCATACGTTGTAATCCTTGCCATCGAAGTAGGGAGGTCTGGTATTGCTCTGACCTTCAATTAACCCTGGAGCCAAAACACTAGCCATAGATCTTTAGCTTCGAAGTAATAACACTTCTAATAAATAAGCAACCTGCTCTGATACCAATTGAAATGGGCTAGTGAATCAACCTAGAGGAGGGTGAATAGGTTGTTGCGGAATTCTTTTGGAATCTTTTTCAATGCAATACGTTAATGTCAAGGATATATCAATAATAAACAGATTACGTATTCACAAAGTAAATAGAGTAGAGAGAGAAAATTGACACAAGGATTATTGTGGTTCGGCTTAGACCAAGCCTACGTCCACTCTCCACGCTGACAGCCAACTGGCTGTAATCACTATGTAGCAAAAGAGTGCCTTTACAGTAGACGGATTAGACTTCTTCAATTGACAGTCTCTCCTACAGCCTTCTCATTGTCTTTGCTTTATATCTCACTCTCTTTGTTACACAGTGTAAACATGAAAGATTTTAGAGAACAAGTGATTTTGGAGATTCTAATATCAAGATTTCTCTACCGGCCTCTCTTTGTTTCCAAGCAACGTCGATCCAACTTAAATAATCTCCGTGCCATCATACCCGTTGGCACATTCCAAAAATTCATCCAATCAACCCGTTGGACTGAATCAATTTAAGTGATCTCCTTGTCCCGAAAACGTAAGTAGACAGTAGCTCGTCAATCCTGTTCGCCCATACAATCAGGATCTTGAGTTCCCGAAATTATATTCTTCCAAAAATAAACTTGATCTTTAACGGATAGAATCCGAAGAATCAAATCTTCCAAGCTCTTGATTACAGCCAGAGATATTCCATGGTTAGGATTAGGAAATACGAAATCCAATATCTGTAGTCATAAGAATAACCTGTAGCTAGCCTGTAAAAAATCGCGAACTATCTTCAGACTTAGATTTGGGTCTCGAGGGTCGTCAGACTAAAACTGAGTCTTGAAGGTCTTCAGACGGAAACTAAGTCTTGACTGACTTCAGACAGAAAAACTTCAGACCGAAATTCTGGGTCTGACTGTCTTTGAAAACCTTTAGACCTTGACAACTTCAGACGTAGCCGACTGAGTCTTAGAATCCTTAGGCCGAAATTCTGTTGAGGCTTGTTTTGTCAACTTCAAAACTCCAAGGGATTTTTCTTCAACAAATTAAACACCTTGTATTCTAGGGGAGAAATTTTTAACGTATTGAAAGATTAAATGATTAGATAAGAATGTGCATGGCATATCATTATCCCATTCTTTTTCCTCCCACTGCCCACAATCATTGAGTAACCTAGCTATTAATATCATTACTATATAAGATGCCCTTGTTAAGCAGTTTCCCCTTCTTCTTCTTCTTTTTTGTGAATGCAGTTTAGTATAGTTATTATAAAAGTCCAACGCCAATAATAATGGTAATTTTACATCTATGATTGAATGTTCAGGAAAATTGGAGAAACAAAAATCCAGAAAGAAACTAGCTTACCCTTTATACTTCTTCACTTCCCACCCCTTTATCCCACCAACTTCCATGAGAGCCTTTCTCCATGCATTTGCTTGCTCAACTTTTCTCACTCTCCAAATTTAGTATGGCATCGCAATACAGCTGAGTTTTCAGCTTAACATCATCCGGTTCAACGTCAAAAAAAATAGGTAGAATCTATTTATTACCTTCCAATTTGGAGGTATTTTTTACGATTTGCACAAGCTCATGAAGACACCATTGGCCCAAAGCATAACTCTGAGAGAAAATGGGTATGTAGATCCTCGAATTGTCAACCACTCGTTGAAGTGATCCATCAATCCTTTCACCAACACGGAGCTCTTCGTCATCTCAGAAGACACAAATTCCAGCATCAGTCAAGTTATGATAGAGGACATCAGTGAATCCAACACAAGTGTCAGGTCCTCTAAAACTGAGGAACACTTGGTTCTCACTACCCGATGATGCTCCTACATCTGAGCTCTCCATAGCAGTGATTTGCTCAGCTCAGCCGATCTCTCTCTCTCTCTCACCTGATGTTTTTAACAAAGAAAGAGGCGGCGTCAACACGTCACGAGAAATAATTGTGCAGGCAATAGGAACCAATCAAACCTTAGCGTTATCTAGATTACATTTCTGAATGGGTCATCCCTTCGATAGGTCGTTGTGGCTGACGAGGAAGAACAAAAAATAAAATCCTGTTGGTCGATGAGAAAAACTAACCTACCATAGTTTGACCCACTATACAAAAACTCTTCAGCGTTCAATGAAAAAAATTTCTGATTTTTTGGAAATTCCAAATCAAACATTTTTATTAAGTATGCTTAACGAGACTGTAGTTTAATTTCAACCAATACAAGATTTTTTCCTCTAAAGACAGTCAACTTCTAAAGTTTTAAACTTTTTCCTTAAAAATTGTCAATGATTTTCCATCCAAATTCTCTGTTGTAACAACTGCAAATCCATACACTGCATGTAACATAATCGTATACACTTAGATTAATTCAAATAGCTTTGGACTCCAAACTACCGTCCATTTTCTCTCTCGATATCTAATATAGGCAAAAGGAAAGGTAATGCTCTGACTAAAGCAAGTAAATCATGCAAAAGTGAGACCACAACTTTAACATCGTTAGGTGACCGACGAAAGTTGTGGCCACAAAAAGAAGTCGGTAGACAGATTCTTTCAAGATCCGGTTTTATTCCACAAAATCTTTTACATAAAGAAGGATGAACTTAACGGCTTGTCATCGAGTGCTTGAAACAAGAGAAATTGAAGCATATTGAGCATTTTTTAGGTCTATCTCTTCGCTGTGCATTGTAGTCAATTGAGTGCTAATCCTAAAACTTGGCAAGATTGGCAAACCCACTTGTAAACACACGAGAAGTTATTGTATGTAGAGTGTAGGCAATTGTTTTGGTAAAAGACAACGTGTGCAAATGAGTTTTTATAAATACTTAAGAGGTGTGGTTTAAAATGGGGAGAACGTGCCTACAATGCTTTGTGTACAAGGTATGAGAATGACTATTGGAAGAAGTCTAACAATTACTTAGCTCACAGGTAGGTAGTTGTAGAAGGAATTGGGTCTACGTATCGGAAGGGTTTGCATTATTTGCACTCTTGGCTTAACCAATGAATTTCAACCCAATTTGGCTGCTAGAGCTAAAAGAGAGTAGAAGGGGCAATCATGCCTAACTTTTATATATCTCGCTTGCAATTTTGCTTTCTCTAGGCTCTTTAATTTCCTCTTTGCTGCTTCACTTGTGATATCTTGATTTTCGGGTTCTATTTTCGATTGAATAAGTTGGGATTTTCATCGAAGCGCCTCTAGCTCTTTTCCCTGAGCTGATCACTTATGGGATAACTAGTCTATTAGGTGAAGCCATTAAGGAATCTAAACACAATAGATTTGAGAATTCGACCAAGAACCGACTACTCGACCTTGTTAATCTACAAAGATCATTACGGCACAGTTAAAAATCGATTAGAGACCAGAGATAGGTCGACTCAACTGAGCCATGTGATTAAGTGTAGGTGATTCCACCTAATTGCAAAATCCTCGTTGATCAGCACTAGACCAATTTTTCTGTCGTTTTGGTACCCCATGTCTGTATTTAAAATCTCGAGATTTTCATGATAATCAAGAGCCGCCAATGTGTCAAAAATGTACAATGTGGCTCAAAAGTATCGATCACGGGTCAATTGCACTAAAAAAATTCCTAAAAACTACCTAGTAGGTTGGGTCACGCTAAAATCGCGTCCAATTGAAATCAACCGTGAATTTGAACCAAGTTCTATCACGTCACGATTCATTTTAGGACTGTCAACTCATCCTCTGAAGATTTTTCTGCAAATCAGGATTTTTGGCGAAAATTCAAAGTAGGCCCATTTTGGACCGGAAAATTCAATGGACCATTTTTTGTCGCAATTTTGGCTGTCAAATTGGTTCAAGTGACAAGGACAGCTGGATTTTTGGACATCCAATTGAACTCAATTGGAGGGGAATTGAATGAAATTGAAAAGGCAATGTCCAAAATTCGTAGGCCAAGGTGTGTCCAACATTTGAGGCATCAAATGAAGCTTCTAAGGGGAATTTTGTTCTGCAAATTGGCCATGGATGACAGCCCAAGTAGTGGGGACATGAACTTGAGTAGAAAAGGGATATTTGTGGTCAATTGGGGCCCCCCAAAGCTTATGCAGTCTTCTTCTCCCTCAACCAGCCACTTTTATCCATTGTTAATCAAAATTTGAGCTCCAAAAACCAGGGAGAAACCGGAGAGAGTCCCCCCTTGCCCATCGATGCCCCTACCGCCGTCCAGCACTGTCGCTCGCCCGCCATGCCGCCCACGAGCCAAGCTAGCGTCTTTCACCTCCCTGCTCGCCGTCCAGCACCGTCCCTCCAAGTGTTAGTGTCTTAAGTTGGGGGCCATGATAGTGGGGTCCTATGTTAGTCTCCCTCGAGGTATAGGGGCCCGTGGTGGAGTCCTTCGTTACCATAATAAGGACACAGACCTCCCAATTTTGGGCACCACTTTGAAGTATTGCTAGGGAAATATTATTGCCAGTAATAACATCAAAAGGATGGCCGTGCTATCTAGTAATCTAAGGGGGCTTATTAAGCATATTTAAAAGGGAATTTTCCATTGTACTCGCATGAGATGATAAAGCAATTAACCAAGAAAAACTATTCATCATTAGAATAGGCACAATTAACTATGGAGCAAAAAGGTGCTCGATAATCTGGTAATTTTGCGCCAGCACTATGAGAAATACTCTCATTGCAAAAATTTAAATGTTTTGAAAAATCTTATAAATGGAGCGACAAAAGAAGAAAAAATGAGTCTTTAGAAAGACCAAATTAGATGAGAGACGATGGAATTGACAAGTTAGAACTTTAAACAATTCACAGTTGAGAAACTGCCGGACTTAAATTTTATTGGTCACAGACAGCGAAACACTCTAGCATGACAAGTCAGTGGTTCACCCCCATTCCTCCGAGACTTGTCCAAAATGGCACCACAGGCAAACGGGATTGAACTGACGAGCATGACCCTAAGCTCCCTCTAATTGAGACGGATTCATCAAAGTGAAAGGGGCCACGCACTGAGAAAAGCATCTTGAATATCTAGTCTCCCTTAGACTACCCAGTTATAATAATTTCACATCCTTTGACATTGGCTTTCAGGCCTTCACTGACATGGTTTCTCCTTTGTATCTTTGGTTTCTTTTCTCCACTAAATTCGACATCATTAAGAATTCGAAGTCTTGTTCCTTTTTACTATCTTCGTATCTTTAGCTGTAAAGCTGGATTGGCTTTAGCTGTCGTGGAGTCCGTGGAGTCCTATGTCCATGCAATCCTAGATAATTAAGATGAAGGCATTGGAGGATCTACAGTTTTCGTAGGAATGCGAATGTTAAATGGCAATTAAGTAAATCCAGTGAAATTACACGTGCAATCATGCTTATATTGGGGAGATATCGACTAGTCTCATGAGACTTTGGTTTCTATATGCCTTTTGTCTTTTAGTGTGATAAAGAAGAAATCTCAATGGAATATTAAATTGGGAGGTTTCATTGGAGACCTTAAAGCTCAAGGACCAAAAGTTTCAGGGAGTAGCTAGTTGTGTGCAGTCTGGAGGCTTTAGCTTTTGTTAAATCTTATGAATTTAAAAGGTACATGGCCTATTTTCTTAAGGCGGCTGATGGTAGGATCTTGAATTAACCAATTGATATAAAACAATAATTGAAATCTAAAAGATAGTTAAGAGAGGTGGAGGTTGACGATGCTCAATTATTTAGGATGTCATCATGCCATCTAATTTTGGCCGGCGCACATGATCCACTCTTTTTGGTTGACTATCTTTCCTCCTACTAAACATGCACCTCTTAAAAAAAAAAAAAAAAGACAGTTATTAAGGCTTAATGGATTGCCCCAATCCTTCGCACTCCAAATTTTTAGAATGATATTCTCTTTATTTTCCACTTTACATGTGCACTAGATATTCTTTCTCTCACGTGTGAGTCTATTAAACCGGGGCCAACCATTGCCAATTGATACATAACATCCTCTTTTGAGAATCATTGGATACTCCTTTTTACGTGGCATTTATTTTCACCTCGTATGCACGCTCAAAATAGGAATGTTTCAAAATGTATTTACTAATTCCTGAAATAAAAAAGCAAAACTTTCACTGGGCCATAGATTGGTTTGTATTGCCAACTTTCAAGTCTTTTGTGTTTTTGAATTTTAGGGAAGTGATCACTCTAAGCACTCAAATGATTCAACTGAAATTAATTTCTTGTGAAAAGAGTCAAATTAACTAACAAAAGCTTCACATGAAGTCCACATGGTCTAATGTAATAGGCTCGTAATCTATTACAATATAGCTAGAAATTTTCGACCAAAGAGTAATTAATAATTATTTTAATTTCTTGTGTAGGAATTGCATGGCTGTCATGACCTACCCGTCGATACAGAGGGATACATAGGTTTAGGGGTATTGCCTAAAGGACGAGCCTAAGGCTAATGATTTAGACGCGGACTTTCTCAACCTCATATGATGTTGGGTGTTCAAATTAACGATATGAAAAGTTTTCAAAAAATAAGTCACCATTTAGCTTATTAGGATTGGCTAGAAACCAAGTAAAGTGTGAGAGCGTACTTCACTTCTTATGCAACTAGAGAATTTAGAATCAGGGACTTGATTACACTAATTAACTAATTAGTGTTATTTCGATACATAATCTTGTTTATTTCAAAAAGATTTTTATCGGATAATTTGAATTGATTTGATACTTATCCATTAACATATGTAAGTAGACGATCATTAACATAACAATAAGCAACCAATGAAAGTTTTAAATAAATTGCATCGGATAGCAAAGGCCTAATACTAAGAAAAAGATATATGCCAATTCTAACTAAACTAAAGGGAAGAGTGCACAAAGCAAGGGAATTGTCCTTAAGGACAGTCAAAACCCCAAACTAGAGCCCTAAGGGCTTGTTCAATTTTGTAACACAATTTTAGAGTTAAAGGCTTCCACTTTTTAAAGGAAACAACCCAAAAGTCTACTTTTAATCTTTTCGAAGATTTCTAATTTTTGGAACCTTTTTTTTTTATTGTAGCAATTTCCAAATTTTCCAACATTTATCTTTTTAAATATTTTCCTGGGTTTTCTAAATTTTTATGAATTTAGAATTTCTAGAATTTTTTGATTTTTTGGAATTTTCCAGAATTTTAAAATTTTTAATTCTTTAAAATATTTTTATGTTTTTATGATTTTTTAATCGATATCTTTTATGAATTTTAATATCAAAATATATATATACATATATATATATATATATATAAAGAAAAACTAAATTCAGACCGGGCCAGGAGATCCGGCGCGACTAAACCGACCCGGACCCTATCGGTCCGGGTGGGACTAAATATCGAATCGGCCACAAGGCCCACTTCGAATTAACCAAATTAGCCCACGAACATTTTTTAAAATATGCCACTCAGCCTCCAGCCCACTATAAAAATCAGCCCAACCATTAGATGAACCTAGCCCACATTTCCACTGCTATTATAACTGAGCTGCCCAAACTCAACAAGCTAATTAGGCCCAAACCAAACAAGTCCAGACTCAATTAACTTAAGCCCAACCTAGATTTACTAAAGTCCAACCCAAGCTCATTTCTCACGTTCTTCTCTCTCTAAAACATGGTCGATCTCCCCCACTGCTCTCTGCCTATACGCACTCCCCACCATCTTTCCACCGACGCAGATCGGGGAGCCGAACCAAAGCGCTGGAACAAAGCCACCCGCCGCACTCGCGGCCACCACCTTGAACGTATCTACCCGCTAAAATGCCTATGTCCTGCGTCCAAACAAGGAATACGCAACAGCCACACAAAGAAACGACATGCCAAGTAATAGGACAGCACGACAACATCACAAAGCCATGTCTAGTGACCAAAATACTGTCAGAACGGACCAAGAACCGAAGAAGACAATGTGAATCCGGTTCAGGCATTTCATCAAGCACTTGGAGTGCGTTGCCGAAAGGGAGGCCACGGACTCACTCAAGACACGGTTTCGAGTCACAATCAGTACACGATGCACAAGAAACCCTCGAGGCCAACTCGGAGATGAATTATTTGCATTCAACACGAGCAAAAACAGAAAACGAAAAGTCCCGGTCTCGGTTGAACAGAGGCCAGGTGTAACAAAGCATCAAACGGGGAAGAGGGGAGAGAGAGCTCTGTCACCGGAGGTGGTCCTAACCGGCTTGGCGGCGGCGAATGGGAGGCGAGCTCCTCGCACGCCTCCGAGCCGACATCCTCAGGGAAACGCCCCGAACCGCGCAAAATCAAAAGAAGGGACGTGATCCACCGGAGACATGGTGAGGGGAGAGCGGGAGTTGCAGGCTCGAGAACGCCGCCGGGAGTCGTCGGACGGGGTTCGGGTGAGGCCGGATCGCCGGAGCCCTCCTCGCTCTCAGACTGTCTCTCTCTCTGTCTGTCTCTCTCTCTCGGTTGCTCTCCCTTAGCCGAAGAAGAAGCCCCCCAAATGAGCGAAGCCCCTCGTTTTTAAGCGCGATCGGCAGGAGCGCATGGCCTCCGCCACCGCCAGCTTGCCAGCCGGACTGATCCGACCCGCGGATCACGCCACCACCTGCCCCCTTGCAATCCCGTGTCTCCTCTGGCTTTTTCCTCTTTTTGCAGAGGGGTGATTGGCACCAGAGGAAGGACCTCATCTATGGAGCACCGACATGGACATGGACATGTGACACAACACGACACGTCAACACCTCACTTTTCAAAAAGTGAAAAATTCCGACACGTTACAACATATTATATATTAAATAAATTTTTTATATATAAATACATAAATAACTAAATAATAATAATAATAATAATAATAATAATAATAATAATAATAATAAGAGCCTAGATCATGAATAGTAAGCATGTAGAGGCCTCCATTTTTTTTATACCGCGATTTCAACTTCCATACGGAATCTAGTAATTTTTTTTCTTGACGACACCAACCTAAAGTCATGCAGTGAAGATTCATGAGGCCTCCATTTTCTTGGGCAGATCTTCAACATGATGGCAACCATTGATATTCAAGTCGGGCAAATACTTTCACTTCCCCATAGAGCTGTCGATTTTTCTAACTATGTTGGAAAGTGAGGCTCTCTAAGGTCAACCATCCAAAGAAGTTTGGTCTTGTGATTATGTGAGGACAACAGAGAAGGAAAAAAAAAATCAAATTCAATTGCCATCTATTAAAAAAAGAAGAAAAAAGAATGTCACTATTCATTAGATGAATGATCACCTATGAGTTAAATAGAATGGAAAAAAGCAGGACACACCTTGACTAAGCTATCTAGTTTCAAATCAACTATGAAGCCATCGTCTGAAAATTGAAGAAAGATCACGTTCTTTTAAGTGCATATTCGTTTTGGAGCCAAAACCCAAGCTTAAATCCAAAGACGAAGCAAAGAAACGAATGCCTTCTAGGCAAAAACACATGGGCAACAAGTACAGTACATGCGACGTGGGCCTTTTTCCCCGGTCAACGGTGGCATCTTCTGGGTTTGCTTGGCTAGACGCCATTGGCATCAATTACAAAAATGGGCAAAGTATATCATCCTCCATTGCATTTTCGAGTGTTTCTATACTCTCTAGCTCTGCTTTCTTTCTTTTTCTTTTTTTTTTTGGTCGAATCTAGCTCTGCTTTCAGCCATCTTCCTTCTGACTTCTTACAGAGAGGGGCCTTACCACTTCTGCTGTCAAAGAACCAGCGAGCTTGCCATCTTTTCCCGTAATCGACATTACCTTCTGTCGAAGCTCCGGCATTGGAACGACACTCCCCCCCTGCCTTCTCCTCTCCTTTCATTCCTGTTTGAGGTTGATCGAACAGGTAAAAACTGGGGAGGATGCAGTGGACGGTAACTGTTGAAGCTCAGGCATTGGAATGACACTCTCCCCTGTCCTCCCCTCTGCTTTTAATTCCTGTTCCTGTTTGAAGTGGCTTTTTTTAATCAACCCGTAAAATAAGTCTCACAAATGTCTTGCTTCATGAAAATGGGGTTGCGAAGGACAGAATCTCACTGGCTGATAAACCAACTTGAGAGAGAGAGAGAGAGAGAGAGAGAGAGAGGAACTTTTGCTCTCAAGTAATTAATTATTAGGCAAAAGAAATGAAGAATCAACAACAAAGCTAACAAAAATTGAAACTTGGTTCACCAATGAGACTGCAAATTAGTTAACTGCATTAAGAAATCTAGCAAAACAGCAACAAAATAGCTTCAAGTTGCAGTGTTTATTTAACAATTCTACATCTACCCGAATGATCACATTCACAACCCAATTTCAAACAGAATTAAATAAAAAACCTAGCTGCCTTCTTTCAATTCACTGTTTATCCTCAACAGCCAAAATGACCAATCTGTCAATTCCCAACTTCCTCAATCCAGGACCCAAAAAAAAAAAAAAAGCGGCGCAGTATTCAACAAGTTAAAAAAAAAACGGCCGAGAGACAAGTTGCAATTCCAATTTTCAACAGGAGCGACACTCTCCCCAGCATTCTCCTCCGCTTTAATTCCTGCTCCTGTTTGAAGTGGCCCTTACATCAAAACTTGAAAATCTTAAATAAAGTATTTGAGTTGCTTTTGGAACACACATCCTACATGGCCAGACCAACCACACGCAAATTCAAGTAACACTCAATTCCATCAAGGACATAAGTCGCTTGCTTAGTGGACAATTGGACCATGCAAGTTGTGTTCTTGAAACACCTCCAGTTGACAAAAATTTACGAGTTGTGAAATCAATACCTCATTCTTTTAATGTTCTATGCTCATGGTAGAAATCACAATCTCCAAACTCATTTCGAGAATGAAAAATATTACATAAAGGATATGCTGAAGTAATCAATTCACTCCATATAAAATGAAAATTGCATTTTAAAAGAAATTCCAAGCTATTCTATATATCCCTTCTTGGCATTGAAGTTTTCTAAATCATTTGCGGCAGAAATTGACCTTGTCTTGTAGACTCGCTATGAATATGGAACTTTCTCATTTATGAAAAAGGAAAGGAAAACAGGAAAAAGCAAAGAAGAAGATGAACAATATCATATTATCGGAAAATTACTGGGCCTGAACAATGCTAAACTAAATAACCACACCACCAATCAAACATTAGGTCTTGTTTTCTTTAGTCCCTAAAAAAAAAGGCATTCACTGGCAAGACCGTGCTTTGCAGGTGTAGTTTTTTCATGAATTACTCACTGAAACACATTTCAGGTTCTTTCTACAATAACTTCGTTGCCCGGTTGTCTTTTCCATAAACTTTGGTTTCACAAAGCCCCATCATATTAACTGCAAATCATCAAACTGAAAATTCTCTTACTGACGTAAAGTAGACAAGCCTTCCCTCCTCTTTCTCTATTTGTTGTTTATCGACCTGCAATTTCTCCTCTATTTGAAATTTGCATGCATATATATTTTTTATCAGATCGATTTCTATAATTTTTTTTTTTTTTTGGTCGATCCTACTCTACTCCTTCTCTAACTCTCACTTTCAGACTTTTACCCTACCTCCTTATAGAGCATGAGAGTCGAAACCCACACTTAAAACTAAATCGTCAGCATCCCAACCCCTTGAGAAGATGGGAATTCGAACTCCCTACCTCCCCCTTCCATGTTGGAAGGAAGGCCACTGGGACAAACCCCCGTGGTTGATCGAGTTCTATAGATGACAACCTTGAAACGTGCTCTATTGGCGCTTATTAATTCAATTAGTAAGCTTTATTGTACATATAACATGGTGTCGTAGGAGTCAAAAACAAAAATCATCATCCGCAACAATAAGGATTAGTAGGTGGAGTTAAATGGATAGAAGAAAATAACTTAACACCACTTCAATTAAATTGATGGACCACGTGAGTTATGCTCTAAGAGTGCCCTTTGAGCAAATTTTCTACAACACGTGAAATGAGTATATGATTTTTTTAGCTTCCTATCATAGCTATGAAAATTGCAAAGTACCAATCTCATCTCCATAAAAACTAGTATAAGTAAGAAGTCGGTATAATTTAAGACTCGCTCGTTTCATGAAAATAACTTCGAGAAAACGTTTCCTGAATTATCTAGCGTTTGTTTCATTAAAAATGAATTAATCAAGGAAAATGTTTTCCACTTTAAAAAAAAAAAAAAAAAAAAAAAACTTCAAAAGTGAGGAAAATGTTCCATTTTTAAAAAGTGAAAGGCATTTTCCATAACTTCTTCCACCGTATATTCTTTCACCAAATATATTTTCCTTTTATTATTATGTTTTTTTTCTTTTTTTCTTTTTTAAAATCGAGTTTTTAATTTCTTTTCTTTTTCTTTTTCTTTTTCTTTTTCTTTTTCTTTTTCTACCCAATTCTTTTTCTTCTTCCTTGGCCGATCGCCGACCAAGGCAGTGGTTGACGACCAGCCATAGGCCAACTCGAGCCTTGCCATAGGCTAGCGAGCTCCTTGTCGGCCGATGGCAAGGCGGGCGAGGCTCCACCTCGCCCAAGGCTAGATCCAACGAGGACAAGGCTTGTGCCCACCAGCCTTGGCAAAGCTCGAGCTCCTCTAAATGTGGTGAGTTGTGAGCTCACCAATCCACATCTTGGTCACTCATCAAGCAACCGGCCATTACCGAGGCACGTAATAGTAGAGGAAGGAAATGAAGGAAAAAAGAAGAAGAAAGAAAAAAAAAGAAATATTAAAAATATTAAAATTCAATTTTTAAAATTAAAAATTATTAAAAAATGAAGTTCTTCCACTTATTTTTATAATAAGAATTGAACAATGACATCTCTTCTGGATTAATGGAGTTCTTCCACTTATTTTTATAACAATTGACCTTGTCCTGTTGCTTATCCGAAATTTTGGAACTTTCTAGCGGAAGGAAAGGAAAGAAAAAGCGGAAAAGTAGTAAAAAAAATAAAAGGAAAATGAGAAAAACACAAAGGGGAAAATAGAGGAGAAATTGCAGGTCAATTTGATCGGTCTCAAAACAAGTGAGAGCAATTTAAATGCATTTTTATCCGTCGATGACTTCTTGTTTCGATAACAATAAAAGAATTGAAATACGAAATCTCCCTTTTTCAGTTAATCGGATTCTAACTACGAGATGGAAAGCAGGTTTGATTGGACTTACTTTTTGGAGCTTGTAAGACATCAGGTCGCCCCTAAAGCTTTTCTTGCAACCGGAGATATGTATGCGGCAATTATTTGGCAATTTGGTGTTTGATAGATCAATCCTTTCCAACAATCTGCATCTATGAACTTGTAGCTCATCCAAAAACTCTAGTTCGTCAAGGCCTTTGATGACCTGTAGCCGTTCGTTGTCCTCAACGTTTAAACACTTGAGGTTCTTTAAGTTTGACAAACCATTAAGATTTTGCACATAAGGACAATGATAAAGGTCAAAGTACTTCCATGATTCCAACGTACCAACAATTTGCATCTCGAGTATCTTATCGCAACCACTCAGAAGAAAGCTTCCCAACTTATTTAAGGCTCTTAGCGGAAAGATTAGGGTCCCTTCACCACTAATCAACTTATTAGCAGGCTCATTGTCATCGTGCCCTGCTTCCCCCACATCAACTAGCCTGCCGAAGGATTTACAAAATTGAATATACAATTTATTAAGTGATTCCAACCAAGAAAATCGGAGCTCAACTAGCTTTGGACAATATGACACAACGATAGATACCAACTTCCTCATACTTAGTAGCCTACACCTTCCGAGGCTCTCAAAATGATTTATTAACAAATTCCTTATATTTGGAAGTTGATGCCCATCGAGTTCAAATTCTTGCATCGGAGAGCTATAAAGCTCTAAGCATGACAAATTTATGAGATTCTGAGAGAGTGACGCGATAGAATTTAAATTTTCAACTCGTAGCTCTTGTAAGGACGAGGGAAGTTGCGGAAAGGTTTGCAGGTCGAATCCAAACAAATTGAGTTGGTTCAGTAGAGGAAGGGAAGCCAACTCAGCAGGAACATGGACATTGTAAAGTCTCAAACTCAATGTAGTTAGTTTGGATAACCTACCAATCCACCTTAACTCATCGATACAAGGTTTATCTCCTCGTCCCCATGAACGTAGACCCAACTCAACCAAATTAGTCAAGTTCGAAAGATCCGGGACTACTCGAAGCGACCTAGACCATACATATAGATAGGTCAAACTTGCCGGGAGCATCGGTAACTCTTGAATCTTATCACATTCCCTCAACTCCAACCTTTTCAGGCAAGTAAGTATGCTAATGCTCTTTGGAACTTCGCTTAATTGAGTCTCTGATAGATTTAGGATTCTTAACAAGGGTAAACTTCCAATTTCATGAGGAATTTGACCTTTCAAAGAGGGACTGCAAACATGAAGCTTTTCCAAATTCTGGAGCATTCTAATAGTAGAAGGTAACTCCCATGAATTTGCTGGATCTAATCCATCATAACTATTATCAAAGTGCAACTCACGTAGTGATTTCAACTTCCATATGGAATCTGGGAGTTTCTTTGCTTTACAATGTCGTACAGAGAAGTGCTGCAAATTCACAAGATTCCCAATTTCTTCAGGCAAATCTTCAAGACCATAGCAATGATAAATACGCAAGTAAATTAGACACGTCAGCTTCCCAATAGAGCTGTCAATTTTCCTCAAATTGGAACAATCTCCAAAAGTAAGCCTCTCTAAATACGGACATCCAAAGAAGTCCGGTATTCTAGTTATTCTACCACATCTTGCAATAGAAAGAACTTTCAATTTTCCGGCCATCTGTCAAAATGAATGCAACGTTCAATGAATGAACAATCAAATATTACTATCAAAGAAAATATAATCGAAATACAAACCTTGATTAAGCTATTTAGTTTCAAGTCATCTATGAAGTCAACTCGTGAAAATTCAAGAATGACCACATTCTTAAAGTGCATATTGGTTGGCTTGGACGTGGGAGGAGGATCATTCCAAACAATCCATCTTAATTTCGTAAGACGATTTGCTAAGTTACCAGCGAAGGTTCCCTGATTTAATTTGAGGTACCTTAAATGTTCAAACCTTCCGATCTCTTCACTTTCAATAACGTCCTTCATATAACTTTTGCGTAGATCAAGATCCAATGCTTGGACTTTCCTCTTCATCTACAAATAGGAGCAAAAATGAGTAATATTTAGTATTCTAAGTCCAAAGGAAAAGGATTACAATGGGAAAAAAGAAAAAACAAGAAAAGAGAGAAAAAAAGCATCCTGGTACAGTATAGAGAATTTTCTAGTAGAAAAATAATCATTTTCATACTGAGATGCATTACCTCCTTTGTGGTTATTGCATCAAAGATCTCCTCACCGATCCATAACCTACTACGGTTTTCAGGATTTTTTGGATTTTCCCGACAAACAATTTCCCTTCCCATATCTCTGAGTTGGTCATGCATCCAAAAATTATTGTTGTCCACAATCTTTACCAAAGACAAGTTGACGAGGGCATCAACTCCAGTCTCAGCAAAAAACTTACAATCATTCCACATGTAAATTGGATTCGTCTTATCCTTACCAATGAAAAAGCATGCAATATCAAGAAAGATTTGTTGTTGCGCCGAAGTTAAGGTATCATAGCTAATCTTCAACTTTACAAAAACATCCTCATGAGGTGCTTTGGTTAATTTCTCTAGTGTCTCTTGCCAAATTTGTTGCTTTTTGTTATAAAGGAACGAACCAATTACTTCAAGAGCCAACGGAAGTCTCCCGATAGCATGTGCGATTTTTCTTGAAAGATCATTGTAATCATCTGAAGGAGAGTCGTCATTAAACGCATGCCAACTAAAAAGCTCAAGCGCACAATCAATACTCATCCCCTCCATTTCATAATCTAAGATCCGATACTTCTGTCTATGGGTTCGCAAAACATCTTTATTTCTAGTGGTAATCACTACTCGAGATCCTGAATGCAAAGTATTCTCTCCGATTAATTTCTCCACTTGTTTGATGTCATCAATATCGTCAAGTACAATGAGGACTTTCTTGTTGCGAAATACTTCTTCAATCACCTTCATTCCATCATCACTATCGTCAATGCTCCTTGTTCCCGTAGGATGGCCAATGTCGGAGACTAACTTTTTTTGCAACTTAACTAAGTCATCATCAAGAGATGTCTTCGCTCGAACATCTTCAAGGAAGCAACAACATTTTCCAAAATGAGACGAGAGTTTGTTGAAAACAACCTTGGCGAGAGTTGTTTTACCGATACCCCCCATGCCGTAAATTTTAATTATTCGCACATCCTCCGAGTTGATGTCCAATAAATTGCTTACTGCTCCTACTCGTTCATCGATCCCAACTAAATATTCAGTCACCTTCCTATGTTTTGTCATCAACGCTTTCACTACCTTCTCAACTACCAATTTGATTAGATCCCCATGGCTGCCACAATGGAAAAGCATTTTAGTGGGTCAAAATGTGAAATCATGATTATCTAGGCAAAAATGATGTTATTCAAGCATAGGATAAACTACACAATAATTGGGTAAATAATGGGACTTAAAACAAGCTAGAAGTCTTATGGGAAATCAGGGAAACAAGCATCTAGAAAGCAGCTAGCTTACCCTTCGTACTTCTTCACTTCCCACCCCTTTATGGCACCAACCTCCAACAGAGCCTTTCTACACGCTTCTACTTGCTCATTGCTCAACTTCTTCTCGCTTTCTAACTCAAGTATGGCATCGCGATATAGCGAAGATTTTAACTTAACATCATCAGGTTCCACATCGTAGAAAATAGGGAGGATCTCTTTATTCCCTCCCGATCTCAAAGTGTTTGCCATGATTTGGCTGAGCTCGCAAAGGCACCATTTGCTCGAAGCATAGGTCTTAGAGAAGACGGGTATGTAGATCCTGGAGTTATCAATTGCTTGCTTAAGCGATCCAGCAATCGTTTCACCAACTTGGAGCTCTTCATCATCTAGGAAGACACGGATTCCAGCATCAAGCAAACTATGGTAGAGGACGTTGGTGAATCCAATCCGAGTATCTGGTCCTCTGAAGCTTACAAAAACTTGGTACTCACTTCCAGATGACGTCCATTCACCTGAGCTCGCCATAGCAGTAGGTAACTCAACTTAGCTTCTCTCCCACCCGACGTCCTTAACAAAGAAAGAGGCTGCATCAACACGCTATGAGGAAGTAACGGAGTAGTTACAGGAAATCCAATCAAATGCATACATTCAAATAGTCGAAACACTGGTAATTTTTTACGACGATGACCATAAATAATGACCGACAGAATGGAAATTAGCGAAAGACCAAAATTACCCAGCTTTGGGGATGAGTGCAGGTCCAGTCAAGGAGAAATCTGGAAAATTCCCCCTATTTAATAAATTTCTCGAAATTATTGATAAATTCTAAGACAGTTGATAAAAAGAAATTATGACTTAATTTGATTGGAAGATAACATATTTAACGTCATCATAAATTTATCAATTTTCAAATGATACAATAAATCACCAACTGCTCAGAAATTTTTCACGTGTAGTAAGTAAATTTCAGACTTTATGATAGGGCTTGTTTGCTCTTTCCTTTTTCGAAAAATAAATTAATATTTTGCTCTCGTCAAAATCTAAAATCCTAAGAGCACCGGAGCGATTCCGAGACTGTCGAGCACCTATTTTTCTTCTGAAAAAAACCCAGAACATATGGCCAGACCCACGTCTCAACCTCGGCAACAGTATAAGAGTGGCCACTAGAATGGATAAGTGGTTGGCAGAATTTTGTCGAAGCAAGGCCGAACTTACCAGATGAAGGGCTAGTGGCCGAAGTGCTGCGGCAGATCTGGAAAAACAGGAACAACCAAGTCTTCAGCGGCAAGATTCTGCAACCAGATGCCATAGTTGAGGTAGCCCAAGCACAAAGCCGAAGCTTCAGCCGATGGAACCCAAGTACGGGAAAAGGAAAAGTAAAAACGACGATCCTACCTGTGAGCTGGACAACGCCGGATAGCCAAGCGTTGAAGCTGAATGTCGACCGCTCGTGGGTGGAAGGAGACTCGTCCAGCTCGATTGCTGGGATTTTGCGAAACTCAAACGTCGTGGTCGTCGACGGATTTACCAAAGAGATCCATGCCTCTTCATCACTGCAAGCGGAAACCCTAGCTCTGCTCCACGGACTGCAGCTGCTGAAACAGAGAGAAGAAGCTCACGAGGGAGGAGTACAAGTACAGGGATGGCCGCGTCAACACGTCACGAGGAAATAATTGAGCAGTGAATAGGAACCAATCAAACCCCTTGATAGGTGAATATAAAAAGGTTGAAAGGGAGAGTCGTTGTTGCCGACGACGAAGACCAAAAAATAAAAATAAAAAAAGTGATTATACTGGTCGATGAGAAAAATTAATTAATAAATAGAACATAATTCGAATTCGCACCATAATTTGACCCACTATTCAAAAAATCTTCAGCTTTGAATGAAAAAAAAATCTGATTTTTTAAAATTCCAAATCAAAACATTTATATTAAGTATGCTTAATGAGACTGTAGTTTAATTTCCCCCGATACAGGATTTCTTACTCTAATGATAGTCAACTTCTAAAGTTTTAAACTTTTTCTTAAAAAATTGTCGAAGATTTTCCATCCAAATTCTCTGTCATAACAACTATAAATCCATACCCTCCAAAGTGCTTTGTATTCCAAACTGCCATCCATTTTCTCTCGATATCTAATATAGGCAAAAGGAAAGGTAATGCTACGAACAAAGCAAGTTTTTTTCTTTTTTTTTCTTGTCGGAAATAAGTTTTCATAACTAACTCAAAGAGTTTGAGTATAGAAAATTAAATGAGAATAGAGTAAGGCCAAAGGGCTTTCGGGGGATTGGACCCATAGAAATGGGCCTTTACTTTCAATAAGCTGAACAAAGCAAGTAAATCGTGCAAGAGTGAGAGCACAAATTTAATACCACTAGAGGTGCATATGGTAACATTTTTGATCTCGTGATTAGTTTCTTTTCAGAAAAAATTTTTCTATTTTTGTTCTTGGAAACAGTTTCTGAACATTTTAACATGTTTAGTAAATATTAAAAAATTTTGTTCCGGGAACAAAAATATATTTAATATAACTCCAAATATTTTTGTGACTTAAAATTTATTTTAATATATTAATAATTTTATTACTTTTTCTTTTTTTTTTTTCTTTTTTTTTTCTTCTCCTTCCTCTTAGGCCGGCAACTAGCTAGACGAGGCTGGCAAGGTTGCCGACCTCGGGGAGCCTTGCCCGACCACCGGCGAGGTCCCCCAAATCTCGCCGTGGTCGAGCAAGGCTAGGCCTCACGTGGGCTAGGCGAGGCTCAACCTCGCTCAAATCTGGCGAAGCCAAGCCTCACCTAGCCACCGTAAGGCCGGGCAAGCGACGCCAACCTCATGATGGGTGGGTCGGCGTCACCTAGCCTCATTGGTGGCCGACGAGCTCAAGGCGACCTCGCCAAGGTCTGACGAGGCTCCGACAAGGTCACCGGGCCTTGTCTAGTTGGTCGTCAGCCATCTTCGAGGCCAGCAACTAGCTAGGAAGAAGAGAGGAAAAGAAAAAGAAAGAAAAGGAAAGGAAAAAAAAAAAAAAAAACTTGTTTCTTGGGTTATTTCTGGGAATAAGAAAAAATATTTTTTTGGTTTCTTGTTTCTATTATAAATCTATTCCCGGAACATAAAAATTATCAAACGCATTTCTATTCTATTTTTGTTCTGAGTAACAAAAGAGCATAAACGAGTGTTCCCTGAAATATTACCAAACAGCATCTGGGTGATCGGCAAAAGTTGTGACCACAAAAAGAAGTTGGTCGACAGGTTCTTTTGAGGATGAACTTTACGGCTTGTCCTCGAGTGCCTAAAACAAAAGAAATTGAAGCATATTGAGTGATCTTGATATCTATCTCTTCGCTGGTACATTGTAATCAATTGAGTACTAATCCTAAAACTTAGTGAGATTGGCAAACACACAAGAGTAAGTTATTGTACATAGAGTGTAGGCAATTGTTTTGGTAAAAGACAACACTTACGAATGAGTTTTTATAAAAACTTAGTGGTGTAGTTTATGATTTAGGGAGAAGGAGCCTACTACGCTTTATGTACAAGGTACGAGAATGACTATTGGAAGAAGTCTAATAGCTTAGCTTACAGGTGGGTAGTTGTTGTAGAAGGAATTGGGTCCACGCGGCGAAAGGGTTTCCATACACTATTGGCTTAATTAATGGATCTCAACCCAATTTGGCCGCTAGAGCCAGAAGAGAGGAGAAGGTACTATCAAGCCGACCTTTTATGAATCTCATTTGCAATTTTGCTTTCTCTAAGCTCTTTAATTTCCTCTTTGCTGCTTCGCTTGTGTATAGAATAAAAAGTGGCGGGCTCTATAATTGAGTTGAATTGAGATTAATCTCGAGCACATATGTTGTATTGTGTTCATCCAAAAAAGAGTTGTATTATGTTGAGCTCAAGCACGGGGTTGAGAAAACCGAATATAGTAATATTCACTGTGTAATTAAACGTTCAATTTCAAGTAAAACTTGGCATCAAATCAATAAACTACTCCAAATCAATCTATAGCTCGATTCCCTCCTTTAGCCTTTTCTTTTAGTGAAATACCTTAGTTTAGACTCTTTAGTGCATTAACCTCACTAAAATAATATGCTAATGCCATCCCTGCTTTATAAGAAGTATGACACGAGATGCCTTCAAAACTTCACAAGCCTCTGAACGACATACAAATCCAAAGAAGGCGCAATTCTTGAAAAACGAAATCAAAGGAAGTTTCAGAAAGAGAATAATATGATTGAAATTATTCGGTCAAATCAACCAGCGATACATATCAACTTAAGTCTACCGTTTATAATCTCTTTGTCAATGTATACTATATAGAAGAAAATAGATAGAAGCTGTCCTAAATTCCTCAAAAATTAGTGATGAAAAAAAATGTATTATAGGCTTCAATTTCATTTGTTGAGATTGAAATACAATAGAGGATCCATATATAAGAGGAAACAATATTATTTAAAAAAATATCGTAAATTGCATGGAATTCCTAATGATAAAGCAATGGAATTATGTTCAAATTTATGCCCATCACGTGAGTTTTGACTTCCCACATCACCAAATGCAAAGAATTTCACATTGAAACGATCCACTCAATCTTTGGCTCATAGCCTACCTGATCCATGAGATTAGTATTATATAATAAGGGCCTAACGCCTTATCTACCCACGAATAAATTTCTAAAAGAGACTACCTAAGAATAAGCTTCTAAAAGAGAAAAATGATATGCTATTACCAAAAAATATGACCAAGGTAAGCCATAAATCAAGTAGATAAAGCCTTCCCTCCTCCTCCTCCCCCTTTTCTATATAGCACAGATATTGAAGCAGTTTAATGAAATGTCACCTAAGTGAATTCGCATTTGCATCGATACATGTTGTCTCAGGTATTCGCATTTGCATCGATACATGTTGTCTTGTCAGGTATCTCAACACTTTTGACAAAATGGTTTTGAAAACCAATCTAGCTAAATTAAGAGGTCTATGTAATAAATCAACTAAATTGAGTAGGAAGTAAAGCCAAGACTCAACCTACATACTAAAATAAGTAGCAGAAATCGACTCTATACTCTAGCCGAAATAAAATCTTTATGACTAAAAATATAAAGCCCGAAAGATTGACTACTCTTATTCCTGTTCAAAGTCGCTTTTTAATCAACCATGTTGATTAGTTCACCATGGTTGTCAAAATGGAAAACTTTGTCGATGGGGAAAATTGTATGTAGGGGATGGGGTAGAGTAAACTGATACAATTTCATCAGACTAGAGCGCAATCTCATCCCATCAAACTACACCACAATAATGGGATAAACAGGGGGACATTAACAATCTAGAAGTGATCTGCTCAACTCTGTTTTGAATTTAAGATAACGATTTGCTTACGATACTTTAAGGTTTATCATTTGGTATCTTTAAGTGTCACATTCCTCCAGTACTGCTCCAACGAAAACATGAGACATGTAGGACACAGAACTCTGGAAGAGAGAACGATCGAACTAATAGAAAAAATCAGATTTTATTTTTTAAGTTTATGACAACACGGAACTGTACGAATTTTGGACGAGAAAGTAGCATTAATTCTATGATTCTGCTCTGTTCCGGTAATGCACATAACCTGCTCGACGAAATGTGTCTAAGAACTTTTTGCGAAGTACTTCCTGTTGTTGTTTGATTTGAATATGTGATGATAACTTTTGAATGATTAGAAATCGTGTTATCAGTTATTAGATGAGATAAGTCATGGTTACTGTAATTTGCCTTTATGACTTCTTGTCATGATTCTCCCTTTTGTGATGTTTGTACGTTCTGAGGATGGTCTGCGGTATTGACTGGTGAGGACATGAGGGGTGGTCCTTGACTTGAATACTCATTCCTGGTGATTTTTATGGTTTATGCTTCGACGGTATCAATTTTAAGCTTCCTTGCTCTTCCTATGTAGGCGTGTTAACCAACGAACAGCGATGTGGCGTTCAATGATGATGGTGGTGGTTGATAATCATGCTCTGGCAACCGGAGGTGATTGATGTTGAAGTATGTTGGAATGTGAGTTACACTCCCCATCGACAGGAAGACATGGGTTCCCACTCCTCTGTAAGTGGGCAGAGGTCCGAGACCTGAGGAAGAGTCGTAGAGGCAATGCCCTCAAGCCATTAGAGGGCTTTTATAATTTGAGCCTATATTTTATTAATAGTTTAGGCTTAAACCCATAAATAGTTATTAGGTTATACATAATCTCTTTCTTTTATAAATGAGGGTTGAAACAAAGAGATGCGATATGTTAATTATAGTGGAATTAAGTTTAAGAGTGAATTAGGATAAAATCTTATGACTTGATTTCTCTTTCTCGTTTTTACTCTCCATTTCCCTATGATTGCGCATCTAATCCTCACAAAGTATACTCGGTTATAGTGTGAGTGTTAGAAAGATTAATCCTCAACCATGATTTTGGGGTTAATGTGATTGTTGAATGAAATGTGGGAAGGAAAAGAAAGAATAAAGGTGTGTTTGTTTCGCGAAGCATTTTCGGGGAAAACATTTTCCTCATTTTCCGGTGTTTGGTTCACTCAAGAAAATGAGTCAACGGAAAATGTTTTCCTAGTCAACAGAAAATATTTTCCTAACAAAGCTTAAATTCAGGAAAATGATTTCCCCTTTGAAAGGACCGGAAAACGTTTTCCGAATCTACTAAAGCCTAGATTTGATGCTTAGTTTACAAACAATTATTCTTATAAATATATATTTTAAAATTTTTTATAATTTTTTAAAATATTTTTAAAAAATAGAATTTTTAATTTTTTAATATAATTTTTATTTATTTTTAAAAATATAATTTTTAATTTATAATCATTATTTTTCTTTTTCTTTTTCTCTTTTCTTTTTTTCTTCTTCTTCTTCTACGATCGGCCATAACGATGGCCGGCAACCAGCCACAGGGAGATCGAGCTCGTCGGTGTCGGGCGGGACTCAATCTCGTCGATCCGGCGAGGTTGAGGCCCCGCTCGACGCCGGGCTCGAGCTCACCGATCGTCAACAAGGCCAAGCCTCGCCGGATCTAGCGAGACTCAAGCTCGTCGGCATCGGGCGAGGCTCGATCTCGCTTGGCTTATCGGCGGCCGGCGGCCGGCCGTCACCCGCCGACCACGGGCTAAGGAAGGAATAAAAATAAAGAAAAATAAAAAAATTGAAATATGAAAAATAATTATAATTTCGATTTTTATAAAAAAAATATTTTTATAAAGTTAAAAAAGGTCATGGACTCAACAAATTAATTTGGAAGTAAGAGGCACATTATTGTCAATTGTTAGGTCAAATGTCATTCAATCATTTTTCAAATGTAATACAAATACTAGAAAATACTTTCAATCACATATCACCAAATAAAGGAAAAGTAACCATTTTCTTGGAAAATGATTTTCCGGAAAATATTTTCCAAAAACGTTGAGTTTTCCGTAAAACAAACACACCATAAGAGTCGGAAAAGAAAAAAGTGAAGATGTGAATGGGTCTTGATAGATTTAGACTTGATGCTGAGCTAATGAAAATGGGCTCTATTATAATCAAAGCTAAAAGTGAGGGAGGGTCTAGTAGGAGAATAGCATGGGCGGGACATGCTCATGAAAGAAAAGAGGCCTAAAATTGGATTTTGTATTGTTGCAGTCTTAGTGTTGGGGTTGGTACGATTCTAATAGAAACCGGATTTGTGCGTTTACATGTTTGAATTTGAGTTTGTGACGGGCTTAAATGAGTTGAAGGGTTGGTTAAGATTGGGTTTTAGCTTGTCTCAAATGGACTTGGGTTGAATTTGATTTTCATAAAGATGGGTTTACTTCCAATTGTAAAGAGGGCTCTAAAAAGAGCCCAATGTATTTCCATAGCCCAGACCAGCGAAGCTTAATCACGCCTATATTCAAACTGGACCAGAGGGCCCAGCCCGAGTCCATGTTCCAGAAAATAATGAATGATGAAATAAAAAATCTAGTTTGAGACTAACAACAACAACGATAGTTTAGAGTTATCACTTCAAAAAGTAATAAATCATAGTAAATAGTTTAGTTGAATTTAAGATTCACCTCAAATTGAATAGATAACGTGGAAGTGCAATAACCTTGAGGGGGGATTGAACAATTATCTTATATCCTAAAACCCAATTCCGTCTTCCCCAGTCGAGTGGGTCACAACAGCTTCGTCAAAGCTGATTTATCTCCATTATCAGGTTCATTTTCATAGCACCATTCGTAATTCAATTAACGAATAATTCATCGTCTAGCGTCCAATTTATCCAGGCTCTCTCATGGTGTTGATCACTCCGATTGGCTATCCAAGCTTCATTGCCGACACTTCTCATCATAGGCAACGCAACTGAAACATCCTAATATTTGACCTACCAACATGTGTGATCAAAATTCCTCCTTAATTAGGTAGGAACATATCAATGCAAGAGAGCACGTTGGAAACTGAATCACTCCTAAAACATACATTTCCTTCAACAACCAAGGCGGACAAATCGTACATCTCATAACATGAAACTAACTTGATCCCATAGAAATTGATCCTAAAAAAATTGACTCCAAAAGAGTAGGTTTTAAGTTTATATCTAAAATCGATCATCCCCAGATGGAATGTCCATCTACTAATGCTATAAAGTACATTAAGACTAGAATAAGTCCAGAACTGGATCAGCATTTGGGCATTCGTTTCCATGTTAGGCAAGAGAAATAAGACTTGTTAAAATTTTCTTTAATTTGACAAAATGCTTGTGTCTGTCGGAGCCTAATTTTAGGCCCCCAATGGGCTCTATTGATAGCGCAGAACCCAGGTCCACCGCTACAAGTAGATGAAATTCAGCTAAAAGGACGTAGCTGAAAAACAAAATAGTTTGTGGGCCTAAATCGGGAGTACCATTTCCTTATCCTCTGGAAATTTTCGACATTTAAGTCGCACATCGAGAAATGCAAATGACTTTCTCGGAGTCTCAAACCTAATTCCCCAATTTTTGAAGCCTCTTAAACTCTTAAATACGGTCAATTGAGTTCTACAAATTTGTTTGAACACTCATGTGTCTGTCCATGTAGACAGAATTTGGAAGGTAAGCCATTACATGAAGTTGAGGATCGATGGTGTTAGCATCAAAGGGTTCTTTTTGAATGAGTATATTATTATTTTTCGTTTAATACTAAGGTTTCTCCAAGTAAACCATGAGCGTGACCATAGTTTCCAAATAATTTATGATATGCACTTAAAAGCCACTTTATGTTATGTCGATCGCATTCCCTCTAAATTGATTGATCTTATCGTTCCAAAAACAAATTAATATGTTAAAAAAAAAAAAAAGTGGCATATATGATGACGACAAACAAAAAGGTTAGTAAAATGCGTCATATTAGAGAAGGCCTCAAGTTGCCCTTTTCACCCAAAAAAATCAGAAGGAAATAAAAAATAAAATAAAATCTAGTTGCTTTCTCTCTAGTTTATTATTTCTTTTATTTTTGACTAGAACCACACCCATACTAGCCGACTTATTCACCTCCTTTCGGTATGGACGTGGCTTTTTGCTTTCAAGATAAGACTTTGGTATCACCTTTTAAGATGTGGAAAATTGGAGAAAGTATCAGCTTCAATGTTTCCTTTTTCTGCGGTAACATTCCAACGATTAGTCAATTTTTATCCTCAAAATAATTATGGATATCATAAGGAATCTTGCCAATATGCTAACGTGAGAGCTATATTGAATTTTTCCTCTTATTACAATTTGTTGTAAATATGAATCTCCGTCTTGTTCCAAAATTGTTTCATACATTCGGTCAGAAATTTCAATTTCAATTTCAATTTCTCCATCGCATTACTTGGCCAAAAAAAAAAATTTGTTATTCTGGAGATACTAAAACTTCTTACTAAAAAAAAAAATTTCACCGATAAAATTAGACATATTGTTTAGTATAAACCTGGTTTATTAAGAAGTTACATATAGCATTATTCTTTTGAAAATGCAGAATTTAAATGAAGGATTGAATGATCATATAAGGAAGATACCGCTGATACAATCTTCTCTTAACTATTAATTAACTTATCATATATTCACCTATATTTTAGGAACTTTTTTTCAAGAGAAAAAAAATTAACTGAATTTATCGATATCATAAATTGCTGGGTTAATTTTCTTAGACACAGCAAGTAATTTTGAAAATAAAAAATTACATTTATCTATTGTGTGACAGCTTCTTGATGAGAAATGTACTTAAAATTAGATGATTTACATAGAATATATTTTTCTTAAACAAGTGTGTTCGCCTAAAACTTGTGTGAGAGCTATTTAACTTTTATCAATGAGCATGGATGGACTTTTGCGAAGTCAAAATTGCTCATATATATCCATACAATAAAACTACATATAAGTACTTAGAATGAAATACAGTATGTGTTTATTTCATCGAAATTTTTTTTTTTTTGTAAATTAATTTTCTATATTTCAATGCCCTTGATTGGCTAAAAATAATTTGTCGGTGAAAAACCATTTACATTTAATAGAAATATGCATAATTAAAGTTGTAATAATAAAATCCCTAATTCGAAAAGTAGAAGACATTTTTTGCAAATACATTTCTTTATTATGAAGTTTTTTCCGAAACAAATAGACCTATAAAGATTGCAATACTTATGCATGGAATATAATTTTATTTTAGTTCTTGGTTTAAGATTCTTTGGCCGAGCGTCGACCTGGCCGCATAAGGACGAAAAATCAATCAACCTTTTTTCTTTTGCTCACTTTTTCCACTTTCACTTTCATTTCGCAGAAGGAAAAAAAGGAAAGAAAACAAAAGAAGATGAAGATAAAGCTTATCGTCCCACGTGTCGTCCAGTGAGTGGCGGCTCTTCTCATGGGCCCCACCTGATTCCTCCTCTAACTTTTTGTAGATATTGGTCTGGTCCTCAGCCCGACCGCGGCTTGCATCTTCTTCTTCCGTCGCATGATTGACCAAGATTTAAGGATGCAAAAAGGACAATAGCTTTAGGAGAGATTAAAATTAAAAATCGAATTAATATGAAAACCTGATAAATTATTTTCTTTTAATTTGAGTATAGCGCTTTTTAGAGAGGACACCACAAATGAAAGTATAAATTCCACTAATTAGAATTGTTGTTGAATGAACAATAGAAAGATGCATGCAATAGAAAAAATTGATTGTCATGAGGAAAATTTATAAAAAAAAAAAAATCTATAATTATGACTTTATTTGTAAATATTCGACTAATTGGAATCTGAAATTGTTCTTTTTTGTAATTCAAATCTAGAATTCAAACAGTAACCGAGCATTTTCCCTAGTTGAGCCAAAAGATTAAGGGCTAAGGTGGGAAAATCTGAGCAAATTACATTGTTCAATGACTAGAAATTTTGTTTGGACTATGAAAGAGTTGCATAGAATCAATAAACTAAACACTACTTTCGATGTTCATTACAAACATCATCATTAAAGAACAAGCATACTTAATCTTTACCAACATCACTACAAAAAGAATGACCATACTTTATGACCTTTGGACCAAGCCAACGTGGATCGTGCTTTTTGGATGGTGAACATGATTTAAGTATTCACAACCTTAGAAATTGGCTGTTTAATTACTCACCACACAAGTTGATTCACCTATAAATTTATCCCATGAAGTGATATTTGAGATGAAATTTCATTTTTAAATTGCTAAATCAGTTGACAATAATATACTTGTCTAAGTTATGTTAGTATCAAGAATAAGCCCAAATGCATATCAAAAGAAATGGCGAGTCGATAATAAATACGAACTAACTCTAATTTAAGAAATGTGAAATCTTGCTTATCAACCAACCCATAATTTTAGCACGAATGGTCTGCTTTGAGAGAATTTTAGAAAAAACGTGAGTTAAACCTAATGTTTTGCCCAAATCTACTAGAATTATCAAATTTAAATATAATCAAGTTGAATGAGGGATTTTTCATGATTGGCAATATTTATTTATATATTTTTTTTATCAATTCACTAGGCAAAGATATTAGAGCACGATAAACGAGCATCATTACATAAGAGCTCCAAAGTGCTTAGGGAAGGAATAGAACTCAATTTAGAGGTAAGTAATTTCTCTTGTGATTGGCACTATTTATAACTACTCAATTCACTAATAGATTTCAAAAAAAAAAAAAAAAAAAAAAAAACACCGGTAGATGAAACCCACATTATAGCATCAATGTATCTAAAATCATGTGTACGTTGAATTGTCTGTGCGATTCGATAAAGCTAGAGAAACCTTGTCCATTTCTTTTTGACCATGCAATTTGAGCCATGCATTTCAAAGGACCAATCTTCATCCCTTCCCAAATTTTTCTTTATTTTAGACATTATCTTTTTTAATACTTTGTCTAATGTTAGTGGGTCGGTTCATCAATCTCGACGTTTGACTTTGTGGTAATCCCTTTACAAAATTTTTACGAAGTCGGTTTTGTAAAGTGATTGAGAGAACTTTATCGGATATTGCTTGAATTTGTCGGATATATTTAATCTAGTTATATACACCACCACTTTATAAATTGAATTTAGAAAAACTAATCTTCTTAACCCTAACATCTCAAATACAAATATGGTTGGCTAATTTCGCTCAACTAGATTACACTTGAAACATAAATGAGAAAAATTCGTCCTTTTTCTTTCTAAACAATGCTAGCATAATTTGGCAACTACCTGCGGGCAATTAAATTCGAGACTTCACGAATTAGGAGAAAATAAATAAATATATTATTATTTTTTTTATGACCTAAAAAACTCCGTACGGTCAGCAGTTGGAGGTAAACCATTGGGGGCGACACGTGCTAGCCACTATACACGTGCCACTAGATAAGTTGTCAATGTCTCACGTCAGTCTCCCTGCTTGGAATTTCGAACTCCAGATTTCTCACCGAAAAAAATTTAAAGCCTACTCAGTGAAGTCATCACGGCGGATAGTATAAATAAATTAATTTTTATGGACCGGGAAAAAGGTGAGTTCGAGACATGTTTTTTGGTTGTGTGAGAGTAGGGACATCATACGTGGAGGTAGGGTGTTAGATGGAATTATTGCCATTTTGTCGTTACTATTTTATTTGCGAGTCCCATCCACCACAATCACGGCATGAAAAGTTGTACCAGCGATTTGCAAGGTGGAAAACGAATTGCATGCAAATGGAATATCTTTTTGCCAAACATTTTATATCACGTTGTACGACATTACAAAGAGGATCAGTTATAGAGTGAATAGTTTCTGTACCCAACGCTTAAAACTTATCCCATCAAGAATAGATTTTCAATTTTTAAAAATGAGAATCGAATTGATCTGACCTTAGAAAAGACTTACCTCTTTACTTTTTTATTTTAATAAAAACTATTTATCATTTTAGTACTTTTGTAATAATATTTCTTATAATAAACACAAGAACAAATAAAATAATTCAACTTAAGAAATTAAAAAGCATTTTACATATAAGAATTTTACCGTTGGTTTTGAATAGGCTTACAATCCGACCATACAAGGCCAATTCTCAAAATTCATACTCGGGCACCAAATCAATCATTATTTAAACTGGTTAAGTAAATCCAATTTAGTTCAATTTGATTATGACTATTTAAGCTTATGATATTATAAGCGAGAAATGATTTATATTTCGAATGAGCTAGTTAGAATCATTTGATTTTTTTTAAAAAAGTATGAAATAATCTTGATCTTTTCACAAATTTCATTCGCGTCATTTCAAGCTATTTGAAATCTTTTTTCCGCTATAAATGGTCATCACTCTAAATTATTTTTCTCTCTTAATTGGTGTTTTTAAACATGCATGGCAAATGAGCCGACTTAAATAAAAAAATATGTGTGTTACTTTATGTAAGAACCACACGATATAATCGTTAGATGAAATATCTTTTCTTGACGAGATTCTGCTGCTGCTAAAGGACGTAAAGGCAGTCTACGAAAAAACCAATTCCACGTCATATTTTCCAGAATCCTCCCTCACTTACTTATGGTATACAGCCTCTCTCTCCTAGTACATAAACTTGAGAGGAGAGAGAGCGAGAGAGAGAGAGAGAGTAGTCACAGAAGTGGAAGAGGGCTTCTTCTGCTGAACACATCCAAGAGAAAGCTCTTCCAAGTTCATCACAGAAATGGGTGAAGTGAGTTCTTTCTCCTCATCATCTACTCAACTCTTTTTTCCTTTTTTCTCTCATTTTTTCTTTCCCTTCTCTTCCCAGTTTGGTTTTTGCTCCCGTCGCATTCCCAGAAACTGACCGTTGTTCCTGTGTTTGTGGTGATAATAATGAAGGAGAATAAAGAGGAGAAGAAGGAGGAGGAGGCCAAGGAAGGAGAGAAGAAGGACGAGAAGAAGGAAGAGGCGCCGGAGATCGTGCTCAGGGTCGATATGCATTGCGAGGCTTGTGCCAGGAAAGTTGCAAGAGCCTTGAAAGGGTTTGAAGGTCTCGTTCTTGTTTTAATATTATTAAATTCATTTTTCTATTGTGAAAAAATTTTATTTGTCACCACCGTCCATGCGAGTTTTTTTATATTCAAATCCATTGGAATGTATGTCATCATTCAAAAATTTTAAAAATTTGCAGATGAGACAACTCCTCAGCTCAAGGGTTTGTTTTCTTTTGGGTTTCAAACTCAATTTTATATTTTATTCACTTGGGAGATCATACACATCATCCTCAAAAGTAGTGGACCGTTGAGATGCATGTTCTTTTCCTAATTAAATCCAGTCAATTTTGCTTGAGTGGATTTGAATTATACCAAAATCTCCCTCAATCACCCTTTTTAGGTATTAGCTTTGTTTTCCAATCTAATTATCCTGAGGATTCCATTCAAGAGTGTTTCCAAAACACTGCGTTAAGAAATTTTGTAATTTTCATCATGTTGACATTTCTTATTCTAGGTATCAACAATACTTTTGAGAATCTTAATATTTCTTTTTAGAAAAAAAAAAAATACAATCGGCCAATTTCTCGAAACCGCTTGTTAACATCGATAATAAACTTGAATATTAAGAATTTTCCAGAAGATTTTTTTTTTTTTTTCTGGGCCAAAGAGATTACCATATAATTGACTTGAATGTTGGGGCATCGATTCAGGTGTGGAAGAGGTACACACAGATAGCAAGGCCAGTAAAGTGGTGGTGAAAGGGAAGACAGCAGACCCTGCAAAAGTGTGCGAGAGGCTGCAAAAGAAAAGTGGCCGGAAAGTGGAGCTAATCTCGCCTTTGCCCAAGCCTCCCGAGGAGGAGAAGAAGGAAGAAGCTAAAGAACCACCCAAGGAAGAGAAAAAAAGAGGAGGTAATTTTAATTTTAATTTAATTTGATTTAATATTTCGGATTTCAAATCAGTCATAGCCACCCCACCAAACCCCAACTACCTTTCTTCTCTTTCTAGACTTCTGCTAAAAATGGAAGAACCAGGGTCAATTGATTATCATGGCAATTTTAATGTAGCATATTGATGGCTTCACTAAAATCATTTAAAGCACCAACTAGCTCCACCCACTTCCTCAATCATCTGTCTGTTCAATTTGGATCTACAACTCCTTTTAATTCCAATGATTATAATAATATATAGTGACATCACGTGGTAAAGAAAATGACGTCAAATGATAATGATATAGAAGGATTCTAATTTCCGAATCAAACTACTGCTCTTGCGGATCGGGTGAACTTTACCTATCCAGATCGATTGAGCCATCTATGAGCTCATATGAATTCGACAACGGAATCGGCATATAGTTGAAATGTCTAAGAGGGGTGTCCGTCGCAAGTGACAACACTAGAAGATTTCTTCATCGAGTGAAAATGGAGATGGGGTTTCCATCAACAAACCCTCTTGGAATACAACAGTAAATTAGTAGATTTGGGTAAAGTCGGGGGAGTGAACGTAGGGAAAGTTGCTGTTTAATACTACTGACATGAAAATAACCAGACAAGGCCAGCAAAAGATGACACCGAACTGCGTAGGCACAGTGAGCAATGAGTTGGGGCTACGAGAGAGGAGACTGTTGAAGTGGGATCATCTTTTTTCTTTTTATTGACCCCACCATGTTGATCGATTTCGATCGCTACCCTTTGTTGTTTAATATAGTGGAGCCATGCGTAGGGTCACGAGTGAAACCCCAACTTTAAAAAAGGCGATGAAAAGGAACTCACATGGTCCTTTCTTTTAAGCAATTTTCTCTCTTTGTTTTTCTCCATCCTCCATAAATCACGAGGCTGAATTTCGTCTGGTCACATGAACTTCGTAAACCATATGGGGTTAAGCTAGATATGATCTCTAATGTCTATAATTCATTAGTATAATTCTTGATATTTGGTCTTGCTTGTCAAATTTTTTATTTTATTTCTGGATTATTTCGTCAATGTGCGTTTATGTCCGCATCTCACGTCCGTTTCCTAACGGTAAATAGGTTAAATTTGAAAAATAAAATGGAAAAGGTGGGCGAATCGTACGGTGGCCTCCACGAGGAGGACCCATGCTACTTAAATTGGTCTTATGGTCTTTTCCTGTCATTTTGCTTCGTACGTACCTTGGGTGACGAGCGCTTTTTGGCTTCTTTTTGCCACTTGTGCCTTCACCCTCCCGTAAAAAGCAATAGCCCTAGTGAATTGAATAATGATACTAGGGATACTACATGTGAGGTACATTTTTTTAATTTGTACTATAAATGATTGATGCGACGGGACCAGAGACCATACATCATATAGTGGTACGTTTTACGCCATATGTAAGTTTATGTACAACTTGTGACTTTCTATGTAAATAGCTCTCCGTAAAACCTTTTACTGCCCTAACTTTGCAAATCCACTCTGTCACTTACAATCCATGGCTCCTTATTGCAAATTTATGTTCATGTAACTGATTTTCGCTATTACTACTTAAAAAAGCTGTAGCAAGCAACTTGATTGATTTGTGGTTATTATTGTTGTAAAATGCATGCTGATTTAGGACAACCTATTTGTTTTCTCCCTAATGTCCATGAGTTTTTTTTTCCCTCTTGGTTGATCCTGCCTTCATTTGATTGACAATTGCTAATTTTCTGTGGCTTGTTATTTAGCCTCCGGCTCCAATAACAGTCGTTTTGAAGGTTGGAATGCATTGCGAAGCATGCACTCGAGTTTTGCGGAAACGAATCCGGAAAATTCAAGGCAAGTTATCTGCTTATGAGTACTGATCGATGGGCTGTGAACTAGGAGCGACGTAGATTTCTGCCCGATCATTACTTGTTTGGGTTTCATTGAGTTGTATACCTTTCAGGAAGACGGACTCATTGTATCGATGTTTTGCAGGAGTAGAGACGGTGGAGACCGACGTGGTGAATGACCGGGTAACAGTCAAAGGTGTGGTCGACCCGCCGAAGCTGGTCGAATACGTGAAAAAGAGGACGGGAAAGCAAGCGTCGATTGTGCAGGATGAGGAGAAGAAGGAAGAGGAGAAGAAAGATGAGGCGAAGAAGGAGGAAAGCAAAGAAGGAGAGAAGAAGGACGGCGAGGAAGGGAAGGACGAGGACGGCTCGAAGATGGACATAAAGAAGATCGAGTACTGGCCCTCCAGGCCCTACTTGGAGAATCACATGTACACAACCCAGATCTTCAGCGACGAGAACCCGAACGCTTGCTCCGTGATGTAGTGTGATGTAGTGCTGAATTTCGAACCTCGGCACTGGCAATTTTCCATTGTACTTAAAGATTGCTAATAAAGAGATTCGCGAGACCGGCAGTAGTTGTCTAATTGTAATTTGGTGATGTTCTGTAATCTGTGTTACCAATTGTCTACTCTCGTAATGTGAAAGTGTAGATGAATTTTCAGCAAATATGGCTGTGCAATAACCTGTCCATTCTCCCTCTCTCTCTCTCTCAAGCTAGGAATTCGTTTTCGACATTAATAGTCTTGCTTCCTAGAAGCCAAGTTCCACGGGTGAAAAAAGTTTAAAGTTGAGGATGAAGAGAATGTTCAAAATCACATTATCAGAACATGGTGAACGCCGCAAACCATAACGGACTACATTATCAATTGATCTATGATTGAGGAACATTCTCAATTTCTTATTCGCTTTATCTGGTCTTCATCCATTCGCAAACTTGTGGTACCAGAATCTTTTATACAGAAATTTTCTGACATTGATACGAGAAAATGGCCTCGTGCCTAGAGTGCCATCCGTAGGTGCATCCCCACAGAGTGTGCCGATCAGCACTTGCCGAACATATGGTGCAGGACTAATTCACCTTTCGATTCGGTATTTGGACCCCTACTTGGACCCCAAAAAAGACCTGACTAGGATCGCAAATCGCCCACGTACATACTAATATTCCGTGTCCAACACCAGTGTCGAAATCAGGGTGGAAGTTTCCGATTGTCGTGTCCCTCCACATTATCGGGAATCCGGCTCGAAAAAGGAGTGCATCGAACCGGTTCGGTATTGAGATCTTTTGGGGGCCAGTGGGATTTAATCTCTTCTCAAAACCTTTACTCAGTAACCTTTGTTTTTGCCTTGTAGATTGAGGAAACACCTTCAAAGAACAGGCCATTACAAATGCACAGACGACGGAACAAACTCCATTCACAAAGCTCTTTATCCGTTGCTACTCGCAACGGGACGTTCCTAATCTTGTGTGTTACCGCTTCAATGAAAGTTGAGGTATGAACAGCGACGTCTTCACCTCTAGCAGCAGCGGCATTGGACCCCCAGGCCACTCATGGACCATATTCCAGATTCATGTTCACCACATATAAACTAAGATAGTATCTGAAAAAGATGCACCGGGGTCTTCGTAAGGTCGTATTCGACGGGAAAGGAGGCTAATCTGTAGCATGGGAATAGCCTAAAAGCCGATGCTTCCAAACAAGTCCTGATGTAGTGTCTCAAGCGATAGGTATCTCACCATTTTAAGTGGAGATTTCTTTGAGAGAACGGGACCTAGGGGTCAACATCTATTAGAGTATGAAACACTCTTTCTGAGCTTCAAGTGTATAGTAGAAATTCAATACATCAACCAAAAAAAAATTATTAAGACGGAACCTAAGTTGAAATTCATCAGTAATTTCATACATGGTAATTCCGCCAAGATCTCTTCGTTAGTTGGGGAAAGAATCCGCCCGAATCGGATGTTTTGAGGAACAGTGATTAGTTCTACTAACGACCACTTGAAAATTTAAGCCCATAAGTTAATTACTCCAAATCACTTCATTTATTTGAAGTGAGACTTTTGTGTTACACAAGTCACACGTGTATCTTAACAATCTTCTCCTCATATATGAACTCAATGTTAAGCCAGCTTCCCCTTGATTCATGTATCCTTTTGGAACAACATATCTCAACTTAAATTGCCTCCTTACATGTGAACTCAGTGTTGGGTATACTCTTCCTTAATTTGAGCATCCTTTGCACCAACATCTCAACTTGAATTTTTATTAACACACACCTTTCTTCAAACTGAACACAGAAGTCAATCATCGAGCCCGTATTGTTATACCATAACGTCCACCTTCAACCCTAGTCTTAGTCTACCATTAGACTCGTATTGTTACACCATAATATCTACCTTCAACCCTAGTATCTTTTGCTGAATCAAACCATGAAGGCTGCCTGGAGTAAACACCATAACATTTTTTGATACTATTTGTTGGGAGTGCCAAATAAAAGTTTGATTCCTTTGCCAAAATAGAATCCAAGTTTGAGCCTGTAAACATATCTAGTTGGAATTATATTTACTCAAAAGTTTAAGCCAATAAATTATTGGATAACTAAATTATATTAACTACTTCATACCTCTCTAATTATCCATTGCTGGACTTCTCTAATATAAATCATACGTGAAGCTTAACAATTGAATGAAGTTGGACTGAGAACGGAAAATTACAATGACCAACTTCGATTAGGTGTACGCAGAATGCAAAGATTGAGTGGATAAAAAGGATGGCATTGACGAGTGCTATAGGAATATTGGTTAAATAAACGATTCAGAAAATCTAAAGATATTTTAAGTAGACCGATTCTTATCATGTTTTGTGTTATTTATATTCTGAAAAATGAAATATTCAACTTTTAAGTTAACTTAATGTTCTCTAAAGTTGTTCAAATTTAATTTATATCAAAAAGTCTTCTCCCTGCCGTCAAGATCAGCAAGGAGTGGGGGTCCTGACTGATGGTGTTGCCATCATACCAAAGTAGCAATAATTCATTTGGTGAAAGAAAAAAAGAAAGTCACCAGTGATTAGGCACTCAAGTTGTGCATATCATCATCAGGTGGCCCTATTGCTCGATCACGGCCTAAATATTATTTTCCTACTAATTCCTGTAAAACGAAGAAGAACAAGAAGAAAGAAACACTCAATTTTAGCAAAAATTCCAAAAAACTGTCACCTGAAATTTTCAAAGTTTTATCGATAGTTTTCAAGAAGTGATGTTACAAAAAGCATCGGTAATTTTTATATTACGTCGATAACTTTCTAAAGTGTTAGTAAATTACGAATGTATAGAATCATTTAAAGTTTACTTGGCTTATGCTCCTCTTCGTACTTGATAGTCTTGTGGGGATAGATTCACTAATAATATTTATGACTTAAATTGAACATTTTGACTGCAATTATGAAACTCCTATGGCAACGTTTTGGGGATTTTCTCACACTTTTAGCAATAAAGAGGAAAATTTCAGAGTATATATGGGCAATGGTGTTATAAGGCCCAAGTTGGAGTAAGACTAACTAGATCTTTTTCCTTGACTAACGCCTATGAACGTGCATATGACCATTACGTTCCCATGAGTCGATTAGGGCTCCACATAGCTAGAGCAGTCTGGTTTCTAAAAGCATTCCAAATCCGAGACACTAAGGCATTGCATGATAACGTTTTTGTTTCTTTATATTTTTGTTCTTTTATTTCTCGAAATAGAAAAAGAACATAAATATATTTGGTAACATTGGTTAATTCTTCTATTTCTTAGAATAAAAAGGTGGTCGAAGAATAAATTTGGAACACAAAAGAGAAGTACAAAAAAAGTAGCTTCTTGAAATAAGTCATTTTCTTTCTTTTTTCTTTTCTTTTCTTCTTTCTTCCTCGCTGCTTGCTACCCTCCGTCTGTTGCCCCCTGCATGTTGATGCCCACCACCCACTGTTGCCCACTGTTCGTCGCCAGCCAACATCACTAAACATGTTTTATTAAAAAATTAATAAAAATTCTACGCCACAAAAAAAAAAAAAAAACTTATAGATTGTACTAAACACATTCATGTTCTTTTTCTATTTTAGGAATAGAAATTTTGTATAGTTACTAAACGCGTTCTTTTACTTAGTAACTGTTTTAGGGAATAAAAAAAAAGAATTATTTCTAAAAAAAAATTATTCTCAGGAGTAGAAATGTAACCAAATGCGTCATACATACAAACCAAGCACTTGACTAGACAATTGATTCTTTGGTGTTTGCTATTTGAGTTGAGCAAGTCAAGTTTTCCCTTGAAATCAAAATATGTTATCTATTATGTGATTCCTTAAATGTTGTCGTGACCCTCCTAATGAGTGATCCAGTGAATAACAGGTTTAGAGATAATGTCAAGTTAGGGATTGAAGGTCCCTAGTCAGTGCAAGTGCTCTTAGGCCCTTATCTGACACGACATTGAAAAATTCATTTTAATTTGATAAAACCTATGAGACTTCTACTTGAGGAGATGCTCCGAGTCTACTTGAGCTGACTATGAGCCAAGTGAGGCATAAGATACCTCACTTCCTACGCAATTGTCTAACTAGTGCCATTTCGGTACCCTAACTTGATTGATTTGTTACTCAAATGATTCAGGCAATCTTTAATCATTTATTTAAACTTTGCCAATAAACGATGTCTATGTAGGAGCGCAATCAAATAAAAGCAAACAATCACAATCAATGCCGTAAAAGTATAGTGTAGATAAGTGAACTCAATAAAGCATCAAGCATACACATGGCCTTGTTATTAAGCCCTAGTATAGCAACCGTTATGCGCTAAGGAATCCAATATTTTCCCTTTACTAAAACTAAACCCATACAAAAGTTACTCACTAAAAACACTAAACTATATATGCGTACTAAGTACATGAAGTTAAGCTAAATGTACTACTAAAAACTAACAACCTAATCAAGGACTATCTTCCTAGTCATTTTCTTTTTTTAAAATTCATTTGTTATTTATTTTTTTAATTCAGAAAAAGGGACTCGGGCTGGGCCCTTAGGCCTGGTCCGAATATGGACTACACTCAGGTCTGACGGGTCTTGGATTTGGTCTCAAGACACAACCGGGTGACTACATTGAGCCCATTTCAATTAAAATTCAAAGCCCAGTTTTAAATACAACACTATCTACCCAAATTTCTATTAAAGCCACATCCAGCCCTAAGCCCGGCTCTTATCGTGACCAACTCTTAACTCAATTTCCACCATGTTATCACTAGGCCCGCACTAAATCCATAGTAAACCCCACTTCCATCCAAGTAAGTTTATTTCTCTTTCTCTTTCTCTTTTCTTTTTTTTTCTTTTTTTTCCTTTGTTAGTATTCTTTATTTATTTTGCAGGACTCTTACCCTTCTCTTACAGTTTCATCATATTCCCAGATCTGTTCCATATCAAGCTCCAGGAGCAAAATAGTACAACTTCCAACAAAATTTCACATGAATCACAACATTTAATCGGCGACTGCGGTTGGTTACTCCTGACCATCACTTGCCCGAACGACGCTGTTAGAATACCACTACTGAAACCACCCTGGAACGTGGAAAACTAAACTGGGAAGACTATTCCATTAGTCCTCAAATCAGCAATTTGAAACACGAAACTCGCAACAAAACGAGAAAAGCTCAGATGGGGGAAAATCTTATTCTTAGGAAATGCACTTTAATGTGAACAATAAACGAATTTATATAGTTTATGCAATCAGAGCACGAATCAACAGGGAACGCAAAGTAATTTAGGCCAGATTTGATACTACGCTCATGCTCAAACTTACGTGGTTCAGACATACTATCAAACATGTGGTTAGGCAGCTTGATCAAAGAGATTACGTGCAAAGTTAAAGTGACAACCCTTTTCAGATCTCCACATTCGGCAATATTATGAGCTTGGATCATCAAAATAGGTAATATAATAATTGATTTCTATGTTGGGACTTTATGGGATTACTGTTCATTGTTATAAAAGAATAAAGCTTTTGTATTAAACTTATGTTAATATCAAGAAAAAAAAAACTCAAATTGATACACCTGTAATAAATTTATTTCAAACTAATTTTTTGACCATGAAAAATCCTAATTGATACATTTGTGACAAACCTACCATTCGTTAGTGTCATTCAAATCTATAAGAACATTGGTTTGAGGTTTTGGTAATCCAAAAATTAGTTTGAGATAAATTTATTATAAATATATTAAGTTAGGCTTCTTTGTAATATTAACCCATTGAATTTTCTAACATTCACGATAATTTATTTTTCTTTGTTCGTGACTTAAATATTCTACAATATCACTATCGGTCTATCAAAAAGTTTGAACCAATTGACAGACACAAGATAGAGTATTTTAGTGCATAGTGGACAGCGCGGGCTGACATTTGATTTTAAGAATGAAGTAGGAAACAAGAAGGACCGTACAATAGATAAGGGATCCTAGATTCCAAAATAATTGTCCATTAACATATCAAGACATCTTAACTAAATATGAACCATTCAGCAATAACTTATTAATTCAACAAAGGTCGTATCCAACATGGCTGAAATATCTTAATCATTAAATTTGTTGAATCACCAAACTTATCAAGTTATGTCAAACAAGATCGCATATTATAAAATCGAAAATAAAAAAGATTTGAATTGGAAAATTAGAAAAAGAAAAGAAAAGTAAAAAAAAAAAGAGCCTGACATCTTAATTTTGGTATATATAGAATATGACACATTTGGCACATTTCCTGTCACCAAACTGCCACTCATCTGCAAGCGGTGGAGCCCGTAACTAGGTCCCAAACGAAGCTTTACGTATTAATTATTTCATCGTTGTTTAAAGATGGTGGTCCACCATGACAACTGACTCTTCTGTTTCGATTGGACGATCTTGATGATCTGATCCTAGATAATCGTTCCATAGAATAAAAAATAAGAGTTGAATTTCTAACACATTAAATGTTTGAATATTGAACTATTTGTACAAATGATTTAATGCAAAATTAATCTCATTAAATTTCATGGTGGTCTCCACGTACAAACTGTGTTAGGTAAATTTATCAGAGGACTTGTGAAGGTATGCCTTTCGAAACAATTGTCAAGCAAACTTCATGAAAAAGTTTCAATTTTCAAAACCCTAATCTCATGTTGCGCTGGAACCAGTGATACATGGAAGATTATTACTAAAAATGAAATTACCGTGCTGCTGACAAACAACAACTATTAAGGTTAAATATGAGTCCCATGCTTGCCTCCTTTTTTTCATTTTTCCCTTTCTTTCTTATTTGAAACAAAATTTGTTTACTTCTTCTCTAAAAAAAAAATAGTTTATTTGGTAGATAATTAACTGATCATTGTGTTTCTGATAAAAAAACTAATTATTTTTTGATTATTTGCATTTCTTTTTGTACTGGGAAAATATTATTAAGAAAAAAACTTAAGCACAAATGAGAGCAAATTGTGTATAACGCATACATCAATCACAATATTCAATTTTAAAGTAAGTTCTCATAAAATTGTACCCAAAATTGAAGTTGAAAAACTCACAATCATGAAAGTACTCAAGCCAAATAAAGTAAATAATTTGCAGATAATATTAACATATCTTTCCTTCGGTATATGATTAGTACTTGCGTAGAATATAATAATGGAGAATAAATTTAAAAGAAGACTAACATGAAGGAAACATTGAAATCTAAAGGGTGCAGGAGAAGTGGCTAAGGTGAAAAAAAAATGTTTGGAAGGGATATGGATAAGTTTTTCTTCAAGTAAAATAGAAAAAACAAGAAGTAAAAAAGGTAGGAAATAATTTTAAATCAAGATTGGAACCCAAAATGGATAATATAGTTAATTCAATATGATAAGGGGATCTATAAGGGGGTGGAAATAGCACAACCTTAATAGATTCCTCTAATTACAGGGAAAATTAAGGAAAAGTGTCAAAAAAGTCATAAACCATTTGTATTTGTGTCAATTTAATTATAAACATGTTATTGGTATCAATTTAATCCTAAACATTTTCATTTTGTGCCAATTTAGTTTTTTCCTATTAATTTTGGTTGGATTTTGTTGATTGGGCACTCGTCGGGCCGACGTAACAAAATCAACGTTGACGTGGATAATTTTTAATAATATTTTAATATTTTTTGAATTTTTGAATTTTTCTTTCTCCTCCTCTTTCTTCCAGCTAGTCGCTAGACCTCGGTGACCAACCAAAGGTGATAGCCAGTGAGGTCGACCTCGACCTCGCCGACCTCTGGCAAGCTTTGCTGGCCATGGGTGAGGCTTGACCTTGAGGGCGAGCCTCGCCAGCCCAATGTGAGGTAGCCCTCAAGGCGGCCTCTAGCGAGGGCTCGAGCCTCGCTAGTGGCTAACGAGGCTCGCCAGAGGCCGGTGAGGTTGACCTCAACCTCACATGTTATTGCCTTTGGTTAGTTGCTGAGGTCTAGTGGCCGGCTAGAGAAAGGAGAAGGAGAAAGAAAATAGAAAAACGAAAAAGAAAAAGAAAAAAATAAGAAATAATATTAAAATGTTAGTTCAAGAGTATATCGTAATTAATTCAAAGTAACGACAGAGTTAATATCAGTAATTAATTCAAAGTAACGATAGAGATACTAAAATTGATCTTTTAAATTGGTTTAGTAAGTATGTGGTAAAATGTAATTGGCCCTTCGGATAACCGGGTATATGCAACATCTAATAAGCTATCACATTATTTATAAATCAATCTAGATTGTCAGTCTTAGTATACTTAAGACTATTCTTATTTTAATCATGATATTCGCCCATTAGTGGTAAAAGTGGAAATGCACCATTGTAAATTTAATGACACCCATGATAAAGTACCGAGGTCCTAGGAAGGAACACGTTCTTCAAAATGTATGATATCCAACTTGGACATAAAAAAGAAAATTAAGGATCTTAAGAGAAAGTGGAAACCATAGAGCTACGAGGAATAATAAAAGATATCGCCACTTGGCGACACCTTTTGGCGGATTCACATGCTAAAAAACGAGGTTAATTATGCTGATTGGACCCCGTAGTCTGTCAATAATTAATCGTCATATAAGCAAAAGAGAGGGAGAAATTGTGGTCGAACGTGTCAAGATGAGTATAGAAGAAAGAATTACTTAAAAGATTCTTCTATATATATATATATATATATATATATATATATAAATATATAAATATATTCTAACTAATGAGTCTGATCTTTATTAAACAATGAATATGTCCGACTTGTTCGAAAGTTCATTATGAATCTGTCACATCATTTAATATACAAATTTAGTGAACCTTTCTAAATTCATGACCGTCGTCTCATTGCGTGATAGACACTTAAAAATAGATGTTACTGCTATGGCTTCTCCTTCATGTTGAACTTATTCCAAGGCCAACAGTGACCGTCTTGATCTTGTTACAACTTTGGACGTTCTGAATCACGCGAATATTTTATGTGTAAAAGATTCATCATGATACCTGTACATATATCCATCCACCAAAATGAGTAGTGAAGATCAAACACTGAGCTCTGTACTCCATTTCTTGGATTGACTCTGAAAAACACGATCGCTTCCATGAATATCAACAATGAAGAGACCCGAGACCAAGAAAAGCCAAACGAAGATCACAGAGGAGGAGATCAAGAACAAGAGGAAAGATGTGCAGTGGAAGAAGTGGCCTTGGTTGTGCCGGAGACCGATGACCCTTCGCTCCCGGTGATGACATTCCCGAGGCTGGCCATGGGTGAGGCTTGACCTTGAGGGCGAGCCTTGCCAGCCCAATGTGAGGTAGCCCTCAAGGCGGCCTCTAGCGAGGGCTCGAGCCTCGCTAGTGGCTGACGAGGCTCGCCAGAGGCCGACGAGGTTGACCTCAACCTCACATGTTATTGCCTTTGGTTAGTTGCCGAGGTCTAGTGGCCGGCTAGAGAAAGGAGAAGGAGAAAGAAAATAGAAAAAGGAAAAAGAAAAAGGAAAAAATAAGAAATAATATTAAAATGTTATTAAAAGTTGTTCATGTCAGCGACAATTGTGCTATGTTAGCCGATAGGCACCTAATCATCAAAATTTGGCCAAAATTAGCAAGAAAGAACTGAATTGACACAAAGTGAAAATATTTAGGACTAAATTGGCACTTATAGAAAGTTTATGATTAAATTGGCACAAATGAAAGATGTTTAGAACTTCTTTGACATTTTTCCTTGGAAGATTGCCTAATCAATCCTAAACCTATTGTGCAATGTTAATGCAATCCCAAAACCTTCCAATGATGCCATTATATTTTTAAACCTTTGTGTGAAATTCTAATGTAGTCATTCTAATCAATTTTTGTGAGAAATTGCTAATGAAGTGATCTAGTTTTTGTCCGCCATCCTATATGCACATCGCCATATCAGCAATTTATTGTAAAAATGAGCTAGAATGACTTAAATTGAAATTTCATGAAAAGTTGAAGGAATAAAGTGTCAAAAGTAGAAAGTTTATAATTGAATTTGTATTTATAAAATAGGTTTATGATTGATTGAAGAATTTTTCCCCTTATCACATGTTTAGTATTCAACCTTTTCTAGTTCTAGGTTCCCTAAATGTTCTAATGGGGGTGCTCTTCAAAATAAAAATTATTCACATGCATGGGTCTAAGGGCTCAGTTTTTGCCTCTTTCAATTCAGCATGGTTTCCTTGAAGAAGCCCCAACCATGTTCGTCAACCGTCACATATAGTAACATAATATTTCTGTTTTGGATTATATGAAAATTTAGTGAGAATTCCTATGTAGTACGATGATGAATATACTACATTTGATCTTCTAAATTAATTTAACAACCTTCTTGATGAATGTAATTAGGCCTCTAAAGATGTAAGACGTATTTGATGTCTATTAAAATTCTGTCACGTTATTTAATAAATCAAATCAGTTTATCGGTATTAGCGTACTTAACTTATGGTAAGAGTGGAAATGCTCCGCATTAAATTTAATAACACATCCATAATAAAGTACCTAGGTCCTAGGATCCAAATGCGTTCTTCGAGATGTCTGATATAAAACTATCCAACTTGGACATAAATGATGGATCTTTAGAGAAAGTAGGAGCAATAGAGCTACGAGGAAAAATAGTAAGATATTGCCACTTGCCAGAAACCTTTTTGAGGATTAGATGCTAATCCAACGGGGTTAATTAGGCTCAAGGAAAAGTGCTGATCAGACTCCATAGTCTGTCAATAAACAGTTACTATCCGAGCAATATGGTCGGAAATTGAGGTCAGAACGTGCCAAAGTGAGTGTGAAAAGAAGAAATACTTAAATGATGTGAACAGAATTTTACTTTATTGAAAGAAAGCATTGTTTGATTCTTTAAGAATATGATATTTTGATTGATGAGTTGCATCTTTATTGAATGATGAATTTGACTAAAAGCTTGCTGTAGGGACGATTTAGCTCTAAGTGTAGGTTTTGACTTTCATGTCCTATAAGGAGGTAGGAAAAAAAATCTAAGAGTGAGTATTAAAGTAGGAGTAGAATAGGACTAACGAAAAAAAAATTCGCCCCTCGTTTGGATCGATTATAATACATTCACATATTTAAATATTGTAGTAATGCAAGACTTTACTTTAATGGCTTGTCCTCCATGTTGAATTTGTTCCAAGAACTACAGTGACCATCTTGATCATGTTATGAACCTCTGACTTCCTAAATCATGTAGATATTAATGTGTAAACAATTCATCATGACACATGTACTAATATACATCCATCAAATTGAGCAGCGCAGATCAAAGACTGAGCTCTGTGTTCCATCTTTCTTGGTTTGACTTTCGAGAACTTGATAGCTTCAATGGCTAACAACAATGAAGGGACCCAAGACCAAGAAATGCCAAACAAAGATCACACAGGAGGAGATCAAGAACAAGAGGAAAGATGTGCAGTGAAAGAAGCGGCCTTGATCGCAGGAGAAGATCAAGAGCAAGAAGAAAGATGTGCAGTGGAAGAAGTGGCCTTGGTTGTGCCAGAGACCGACGACCAGTCACTTCCGGTGATTACATTCCGCGTGTGGGTCCTTGGCCTTACATCTTGCGTCGTCCTCATCTTCCTCAACACCTTCTTCATGTACCGGACGCAGCCGCTGACCATCTCGTCCATCCTGATGCAGATCACCGTGTTGCCCATTGGAAAGTTCATGGCCAGGGCTCTGCCTGCTAAGCAGTACCGGTTCTTCGGTTACAGCTTTACCTTGAACCCAGGGCCTTTTAACATCAAAGAGCATGTTTTAATCACCATCTTCGCAAACTGTGGAGTGGCCAAAGGCGGAGTTGATGCTTACTCTATTGGACCCATCACGGTAATGAAGACTTATTACAAGCAGAACTTGAGCTTTCTCTGTGCCCTCATCATCGTCTTGACTACTCAGGTACAACTCATTTTACTGGTCTTCCTTTGAGTAGCTGCCAATCCTAGTTTCCTCTCACTTCTTTTGCATTTTTCGTCGTCGAGGCATGAGTTCAAATCATCAAGAGTTATGATTTCATTTTACGGCTTACCAGATATCTAGTTACTCAGGGTGCATCGAACCCAGACTTTCTCATACCTAACATGAAACAATGAATTAGTCGTCAGTCACATGCTTTCGGTGGTCTGTTCGTTTCATGTTGTGGAAAAATAATTAAAGGAAATTTTTGTTCCCATTCCAAAACTGAAGGCGAACACATGTTCTTTATTGATGGATATGTAGAATCGAATTTTGTGGCACTAGAATTAAGCTTGGCCAAGTTTTGAGTGGCTGATGTGTCTGTTGCTGGATGATGCAAATAGTTAGCAGGGTATGGATGGGCTGGAATGTTTAGGAAGTACCTGGTGGATCCTGCTGAGATGTGGTGGCCTGCAAACCTTGCTCAGGTCTCTCTCTTCAGGTCTGTAACTGTACTATTCTCGTCATTCTTACTTTTATATATGCTTGGAAAGGAAAATTGATTATCCTAGGAAAGTTTTAATTGAACCCATTTGACCCTTTGACATTTCCTAGGATGCATCGTCTCTATGACTATAATTGCGGGCCTAGGGGTTCTAAATGGTTCTGCTTGATTGTCATTTCACATGTCTGCTTATCTTGATAATGATTTGCCTTTTTACCTTTCAGAGCCCTCCATGAAAAAGAACACAAATCGAAAGGCCTGACCCGAATGCAGTTTTTCCTCATAGCGCTCGCAGTGAGCTTTGCTTACTACGTGCTCCCTGGCTATTTGTTTCCAGTCCTGACATTCTTCTCCTGGGTCTGCTGGGCATGGCCCCGCAGCATCCTTGCCCAGCAAATCGGGTCAGGATACCATGGGCTCGGGATCGGTGCCTTCACCCTCGACTGGGCTGGCGTCTCTGCCTATCGCGGTAGCCCGCTCGTGACGCCTTGGCAGACAATTGCTAATATTGGGGTTGGCTTCGCTGTGTTCATATATGTGGTGGTGCCTCTGTGCTATTGGAAGTACAACCTCTTCTATGCTCAGCGATTTCCCATATTCTCGAATCAGCTGTTCAAGTTCGATGGGCATAAGTACGATATCACCAAGATATTAACACCGAAATTTGATCTTGATGTAGCTGCTTATGAAAGCTACGGGAAGCTGTACCTAAACCCTATATTCGCAATATCGACAGCATCAGGATTTGCTCGCATTGCTGCTACTTTCTCGCATGTGGCATTGTTCCATGGCAGGTAACTTATTTCCATTATTTCCAAGATTAAGCATCTCCAGTTTACCCCATGCTCTTTGATAAATCGTATTATTTCTCAAATGTTTACTTCTTTTGTATGCTTTGTTACCTTATTTCAGTGAAGAGAGTGACATGATCATGATCAACTAACGCATGCATAGGGTCATGCTACATTTCCATCTTGTAGCGATGTCATAAGGAGGAGCCGAGCCGCGATGAAGGACGTGAAGCTGGACATTCACACAAAGCTGATGAGGCGTTATGAACAAGTCCCTCAATGGTGGTTCCACATTATAGCAGTGGCATGTGTTGCCTTGTCGGTGATGATGTGCATCGTCTGGAAAGACATCGTGCAACTTCCGTGGTGGCTGATGATTCTCGCCTTCGCCATGTCTTGGCTTGTTGTACTTCCCATTGGGGTCATTCAAGCAACCACAAACCTGGTAAAAATATGAAATTTCCTGATGAGCCGATCCTCGTTGTCCTCAGATTCTGAGACAACATTGGATCTGTCATTAGCCCGACCGCATTAATTGACATAAGCAGTGTGCTTTTTCTTTGCAATTTCTTCTGCAGCAACCAGGATATGAAATCGTAGAACAGATGCTGATCGGTTACATTTTGCCGGGAAGGCCCATAGCGACCTTGCTTTTCAAGATCTACGGCCGATTCAGCTTCGCCCATGCGCTGTTTTTCTTGTCAGACCTCAAACTCGGGCACTACATGAAGATCCCTCCACGCTGCATATTCACGGTTCAGGTATTTGCAGCACGGACCCAGGGCAGTAGGGCCTTTAGATTATTCAGTCCCTTCGTCTGATATTTTTGATTCAATATTTGCAGCTGGTGGCTAGTCTAGTTTCGGGCATAGTTAACCTCGCCGTGGCATGGTGGATGATGGGGAGCATCGAGAACATCTGCGACGTCGAGGCGCTCCATCCCGAGTCCCCATGGACGTGTCCCAAATTCGCGGTCACGTTTGATAATTCGGTCATATGGGGATTGATTGGCCCGAGGAGGCTATTCGTGCCGGACGGCTTGTACCGGAACTTGGTCTGGTTGTTCCTCGTCGGAGCTCTCTTGCCTGTGCCGATTTGGGCGCTGAGCAAGATGTTCCCAGAGAAGAAGTGGATCCGCCTGATAAACATTCCTGTCCTGTCCTTCGGTTTCGCAGGGGTCCCGCCGGCGTCTCCCACAAACATCGCAAGCTGGCTCATCACGGGGATGTTCTTCAACTATTTCATGTTCCGGTACCGCAAGCGCTGGTGGCAGAAGTATAACTACGTTTTATCGGCGGCTTTGGATGCCGGGACGGCTTTTATGGGCGTGTTCTTGTTCTTCGCTCTGCAGAATCAGAACAAGAACCTGAAATGGTGGGGGACGGAGATCGACCACTGCCCGCTAGCGACTTGCCCGACCGAGCCGGGGGTCGTGGTCCAAGGATGCCCGGTTTTCAAGTAGTGTTGTCCAGGCGAAATCTCACATGATTCAATAACTTGGAATTGAGAGTTCAGGATAAAGGTAAAATCTGAGGGACTTCTTAGCCTTCCTTAGTCACCTTGCTTCAGTTTTGCGAACCGAATCGAAAGATACATTGAGGGGACATCGTTCTCGCAGCTCCTCCGATTCTTCGCCATGATCCAGTGACCCTAGCCTCCAACCATCAAATTATGTTTCTTATTGCTAAAGTTGTTTATTATTTCGTAACGAGAAACAATCTTAGTGTCTGTAATTCAGCTGTTCACTACTTTTTGCCTTAGGAATAGCTATACTTTATTTGATAATCTTTGGCAAATCTAAAGTTGCAAACAGTGATATTCTCATTGATAGGATAGAACATAATATTAAGGCTCCGTTCGTTTTGCGGAAAATAATTTCCGGGAAAACGTTTTCCGGATTTTCCGGTGTTCGTTTATGGAAAATGAATTCCTTGGGAAAATGTTTTCCATCCAAGGAAAAAAAGTCTTTTAAAGTAAGGAAAATGTTTTCCACTTTTGAAAAGTGGAAAACATTTTCCTCACTTGATCTCTCTTACCTCATACCTATACAAATATTCATTTTCTCCTCTCAATTCTTCTTCCTTTTTTTTTATTTGAATTATTTTTTAGTTTTCTTCGTCTTTTTTAATTTGAATTATTTTTAATTTCCTTCTTTTTTTCTTTTCATTTTTTCTTTTATTTTTTATTTTTCTTTTATTTTTTCATATTTTCTTCTTTCTTGGCTAGTCGTCGAACCAGGTGAATCTCAAACTCATCGATCTTAAACTCGCGCTCGTCGATCTAGCGAGCCTCGAGCTTGGCACTCGTGCTCGTCAATATGGTGAGCAGAAAATATTTTCCTTACTAAACAACGGAAAACATTTTCCGAAACACTTTCGTTTTTAGCCGAACACCGTAAAATATTATCATTTTCTTGGAAAATGATTTAAAAATATTTTCCGAAGATGGTCCATTTTTCGCGAAACGAACGGACCCTAAGAGACAACATAAACTAATCTATCTGTACACCAAAATACTGGTTTCTATCGCTGAGCTGATAATTATCAATTAATGTTAGTAAGTGTAAAAAATTATCGGTAAAAAAAAAAAAATGGTCAGTGACTTTTTTTCCGAGTAGATTGTTGTTATACTACCGATACATTTATGAAATTATGGATTTTTTTTTAAGTTTGCAAATTACCAATTTTTATATTAAATTACCAACTTTTGCTTGCTCAATCATGCTTCGAATTTAATAAAGTTATATTAAGTTATCAAGCTAAATTACAGTGACTTGCCAATTTTTGTCATATTCTTGTTTCGATTACCAACTCTCATTTATATTATTTGACGACATTTATCTTTTGATTAAGTAACCAAATATTCTCAAATTACCAACCTTTACTTGTCTTAGTTAACAACTCCTTACATTAATTAACTCTTTCTAGAGGTTACCGCTTAAGTTAGCTTTGCTTATCAATTTTGTTTCCATTACAATTACCACCTGGAATCGGGTTACGAACTTCAATTTGAGTTATTGGCTGTCAATTTTTTTTTTTTTTATTTGTCAATTGTTCTCATTGTTTGCAAATTCCTTTGGTTGCATTTCTTAGCAACGCCTAAAGTCTATCAACTATTGGACCTGAGCAGGTCCTTAAAAGGTTCTGACAACTCGGAAAGACGGGTCCCAAAGGAAACGGAGGGACAACCTCCCTGGGGTGGGAGTCCCTGCCGAACCTTGGGTACAGCCTGGGAGAGGGTTGGAAAAATAAGTTCTCCCCACTGCTTGCCGACCGGCCACGCCCCTCCTTGGGAAACCAAGAAAGGGAACGGCCAGCACACACCGAACCCCGTGATGCTGGTATCCTAGTTCGAACTAGGCAGGTACAGGATTATGATGGTGCCAGTGGAAACACTGGGTGGCCGAGATATTATTAACCTTAATCAAAGTAACTTACCAACTTTTGTTCAATTAAGTTCCTTACTAGTTTTGAGATACCCGCTCTTATATAAAAATGCTAATTGCAATTTAAGTGGTTTATCAACTTTTCTCCAAATGAGTTATGAACTAGTTTGGATTCTTAACCCTCTCTTGAGGTTGTTACTGATTCGTTTTGTTTAATTCACCAATTTTCGACTGGTCAATCAATTAATAAAATGATTAGTCACTCGAACATGGGTTGTAATTTTATTAGTTGGTAAGAAGGTAAATAAAAGTTGGTAAAAAATAAGAGAATTTTTTTTATTAAATATACGAGAAGTTGGTAATATTAGAAAAGTTAAATAAACGTATAACTAATCTGATAAGAGTAATTTAATCGAACAAAATTGTTTTTTTTTTTTTTTGACCTAAGGAACCCCACACGGCCGGCAGCCGGAGATAAACCACTGGGGGCGACACGTGCTAGCCACCATACACATGCCACCGGGTAAGTCACCAATGTCTCACGCCAGCCCCCCTGCAACTTACGTCGCAGGGGTTTCGAACTCCAAACCTCTTAGCGAAAGGAAGCCTGACGCCTATCCAGCGGAGCCACCACGGCGGGTGGTATAATCGAACAAAATTGTTGGTAAGTAAGGACAATAAGAAAAGGTAACTCACTAAAAGAGTTTATAATTTTAAAAGAAATAATTATTGACAAGCAATTCAAATGAGAATTGGTCACTCAAAATTAATGGATAATTAAAGGAAATTGCCTAGTTACAACAAAATGATTACTAATTTCGTATCATAAAATAATCATTTTAATTTTTGCACGACTTGCAAGAAGTATTATTGTACTAGTTCAGGTTCGGATCATCAAGAAGTAAAGTTTTGACCGATGGTATCGTGTCGTGCATTTCTCACAATGATACATCCTCAGGTGGGCCTATTGGTATGTCAGGGCCTAGAGACTAGGTTTCTGTTATTCCTGTGGAAACTAATCTTCTCAAGTTTAGCCAAAATTCCATGACCTGAAATTTCCAGTTTTATTGATAATATTCAAGAAACGATGAATGCATAGTTGTATGCGAAGACTCAGATATAATCGTTAATCAGCTTAACCCCAACTCACATCCGATAGTAAAGCGGGAATATATTTGTTCGAAGGGAAAAGTAATTATGATAATCAAACATTCCAACTGCAAATGTGAAACTCCTATGACAATGCTCTAGGGTCACCATCGCTTAAAGAAATGAATAATCTTAATTATTTATAGGCAGTGGTGTTGTTAGGCCCATTGGATCAACAAGTGATGGATCTTTAAAGTATGAAAAACAAATGTTAAATTGGGGTTTACTGTTAAGAGGTCAAGCTGATGCTACGCTTGTGAGCCTTGACATATATCTTGTTATATATTGAAGCATGACTGTGAGCGTAGCAAAGCAAAGCTCCAAGCTTAATTACAAGGAGGAAGACGGAAATTTTTGTTTCCCATTAACTAATTACACAAAAAGGTGATATGATGAGAATTACCATTGACTAGGGCGATATATAAGTTTTATGTGAAAGTTAAGAAAATACATGTCAAAGACTTTTAAAAGAAATTACAAATTTTTCCACCCAAATTTTCCATTCTTCCCAATAGCCTAAAAAACTTGACTTTTTATTGGTTCAAAACCAACTAGATTTTTTACTCGACTACTGTCCATGAATGTGCGTCCTGCCATTCCGTTCCCACGAATTGATTACATAGCTAAGGCGTTTTACTTGCTAAGATCACTCTAAATGCGAGACAATGCGTACGAACTAAGCACTTGGCAAGACAACCAATTCCTTGGTGTTTGTCTGTCTGACTCGAGCAAGTCAAGTTTAGCCTGCGAACTCCATGTATGTTATCTCCTATGCGATTCATTAAATATTACTTGAGCCTATTTGATCTTCATAAGGCGACTCTAATTTGGGAGCATGAAATGTAAAGAAATTAGAGAAGCATGAAATGTAAAGAAATTAGAGAAGAAGGCACGCAAATTTTACTTGAAAAACCTCTTAGAATTAAACTGGAGAAAGTCATGGTGCCGCACTGAGTAATGTTTTTACTTTCAGTTATCAAATCAAGTTACAATTACAAGAGAGATTACCCCAATAGATAGTAAGATTCTAGGACAAAAAGATACGGTAAAAATTACATGTAAACCCTAATAGCAATGCTTTGCTCTATCAAATTCCATATTCTATCAATCTCTCGCTTAGAGGCTAATATTGAAAAAGGCAATAATCTATCATAGCTTTCCCTTGTCTCTGTAATCATAGTTGTTGGTTTCTCAGAGATGACAACATTCATTAATATATCCACTAGATTCCTTATTAGGCTAGTGAGGGTGCCCCTTGCTCGCCCTTGCCAGCCTAGGCCAAGGCATCCCTCACCTGAGGGCAGTGAGGGCAGCCCTTGGTTGAGGCAGCGACCTCTACCAACCATCGATAAGGCTGGGTGATGACTAGTGGAGGGAAAAAGTGAACAAGAAAAAAAAAAGAAAAATATTAAAAAAATATGAAAATATTATTAAAAAAAAATTTCACGTTAACATTGATCATGCCACATAGTATGATTGGCATCCACATCAACAGTTTCCAATTAAAATTGATAAGATGGATTTAATTGGTAAAATTTAAAAATGCTTAGAATTTAATTAACAAAATTGAAATATTTATGACTAAATTGGTAAAAGCATGATAGGTTTAAGACGTTTTGGACAATTTTCTCGAAAATTATATGTATATCATTAATAGCAATACTTGACTCTATTTGACTCCACAACTCCATGACTCTAATCTTCAATGCATAATGTCATGTGTTTTGCAAGATTGATAACAATACTTGGAACCGATTAGACATGATTAAGAATTTTAATAGGCACACATGTTTTGGACAACACAGGTTGAGATTCAGACTTAGTAAATATGTAGGAAAGAAAAGGAGTTGTAAAACGAATAATAGGCTGTTTGTTTGTGTTCTTTCTTTTTGTTCATAAACACGATTTCTGTTTTTTTTTTTTTTTTTTTTTCGAGAACAAAAGAAGAACAAAACACGTTTGTTTGCGTTTTTGTTTCAAATATATTTTTTTGTTCTTGGAAACAAATTTGAAACAGAAATAAGAAACAAGAAAAATTTGTTTTATATTTTTGGAACACTTTCGAGAAACAATTTTTCTCTCTTCTATTTTTTTTTCTTTTTCTTTTCTTCTTCTTTTTTTGTTCCAGATCCAACGAGGCAAAGTTCGCCCAGCCACTAGTGAGGCCCGACCTCGCCGAGGGTCGGCAAGCCTCGTCGTGGTTGGGTGAGGCCGCCAGCCCTCGTCGGCTGGTCGTCGGTCATGGCCAAGGTCGGCGACCGGCCAAAAGAAAGAACAAATAAAAAATAAAAAATAAAAAATAAAAAATAAAAAGGAAAAATAAAATAAAAATTTTTAAAAATTTAAAAAATATATATAAGTTTACCAAACGTGTTTTTATTCTTTTTCTATTTTAGAAATAAATTTATCAAACGTGTTCTTCCATTAAAAAATTATTTCCTAAAACAAAAATAGTTTTTTCTACCAAGTTATCAGCGCTCGAGCTTGGTCCATCGAGTTGGGCTCAAGGCCTTGGTGCCCAGGCCAAATGCCTTGGCACTTGAGCCCGAGTACATAAAGGCAGTGTTCAGGTCCTTGACATTCAAGATTTGGTCCCCAGCACTTAGGTTGAGTCCTCAAAGGCCGTGCGCAGGTCCTTGGCACTCAAGTTTAGATATGTTCCTTGGAACAATTTTTTAAGAGAAACGTTACCAAACGTACCCTAAGTGATATTGAGATCTGCATATAATATCCATTAGCATATTAAGACTACTTTATCATATAGAATCATTCAGCAAAAGACTTGAAAAATTGAACAAAGCTCGGATCCAGCATGGCAGGAATATCTTATCATCACACTCGTTGCATCGCTAAAATTATCGGGTATAGCCATGCCAGACAAGATCGTACATTATAAAATCGAAGGACAACTGACATAAATTGGCAAAGAAAATGAGCCTGACAACTGAGTTTTGGCAGAATCAAAATGATAAATTTGGCACATTTCATGTCACCAAACTTCCCACTCAGGAGCAAGCGGGGGAGGCTGCAACCAAAGCCGAAATGAACCTTTAGATTCTGATGCTTTACGTATTAATTATTTCATCATTGTCTAAAATGGCGGTCCCCCACGACAACTGCCTCTTTTTTTTATCCTGCCGTACAGCGTTTGATGATCTGATCCTAGCTAATTGCTTCAAATAATAAAAACCAAGAACATAGTCGTTTTTTTTTAACAGCTTAGATGTTTGAATAGTTAACTATATGTACAAAAGAATTACAGCACAATTAATCTCATTATTTCTCCTATTTCAAAGACTTTTCTTTTTGTGTATCTAAATTAAAAATCGGTTTCCCATGCGCAAAATGTATATGATAAATTTATCACCGGTTGTTCTTAATGAGTACCGTTTAAAGTATTTGTTGAACAAACTTCATAAAAAAAATTTCATTCTTCAGAAGACTAATTTCGTACATCACGAGAACCATTAATACATCCAATATTATACGATCTTCTTAAATTATTACTTAAAAAAGGATTCCAAAGATACAAGTTAACAAAATCCCCTTTGACATGTCTCGGATCTCCAACATATTTTGAAATCAAGGGTATACAAAATTTATACACACACACGTATATTCTATGTACCAAGTTTTTGCAGTGTTTATTTAAGTTTCTACTGTAATTTATCTGATTATTTTTATTTTTTAGTCAACCTTTTCTAGTTCTAGGTTTACTAAATGTTTTATGGGGTACGATATACCTATATGGTACTTTCTAAACAGCAATAGGGCATAGAAAATACAGACAATTTCTTATCCAGTCAGATTTATGCCATTCGAACTTGTAACCTTATATCTTGTCGATCGAATACAAAGCAAGATGATTTACATGCATGAGTTTAAGAGCTCGGTATTGCCTATTTCAACAGCATGAAAAATCGAATTTGCCCAATATATATTCGCAAAGTCAGGTGTGCGTGCATGCGTGCGTGCGTGCATGTGTAGGTTTCAATAAAATAAGTATAAAACAGAAGAGATAATTGTGTAAATTTTGTATACTTATGTATAAAAGATGATGAATAATGCGTTAGTCTATTTATAAGATTTATAAAAAAAAGGAGATATCTATTCAATTTCTTTTTGAAAAAGAAAGGAATAAAGAAAAGAAAAGCTTTTATTTTAACGAATCGCACATAGAGATATTGATAACACACAAAGAGTTTTGTCTAAGGTAACATAGATATTATGATATCAATAATAACCAACTAGACTTATGAAAATCAGGAAAATATTATAATTAAATCTAACGAGATATATGATACTTAAGTGAAAATCCCCATGTGTGTGTGTGTTGAGTCGAATCACATATCAGTGATTAGCCCAAGAGTATATCAGTGATTAATTCAAAGTAACGACAGAGATACTAAAATTGATCTTTTGAATTGGTTTAGTAAGTATGTGGCAAAATGTAATTGGCCCTTCGGATAACCGGGTGTATGCAACATCTAATAAGCTATCACATTATTTATAAATCAATCTAGATTGTCAGTCTTAGTATACTTAAGACTATTCTTATTTTAATCATGATATTCGCCCATTAGTGGTAAAAGTGGAAATGCACCATTGTAAATTTAATGACACCCATGATAAAGTACCGAGGTCCTAGGATGGAAGACGTTTTCAAAATGTCGATATCCAACTTGGACATAAAAAGAAAATTAAGGATCTTAAGAGAAAGTGGAAACCATAGAGCTACGAGGAATAATAAAAAGATATCGCCACTTGGCAGACACCTTTTGGCGGATTCACATGCTAAAAAACGAGGTTAATTATGCTGATTGGACCCTGTAGTCTGTCAATAATTAATCGTCATATAAGCAGTAGAGGGAGAAATTGTGGTTAGAACGTGTCAAGATGAGTATAGAAGAAAGAATTACTTAAAAGATTCTTCTATATATATAGATTGTCAGTCTTAGTATACTTAAGACTATTCTTATTTTAATCACGATATTCGCCCATTAGTGGTAAAAGTGGAAATGCACCATTGTAAATTTAATGACACCCATGATAAAGTACCGAGGTCCTAGGATGGAAGACGTTTTTCAAAATGTCTGATATCCAACTTGGACATAAAAAAGAAAATTAAGGATCTTAAGAGAAAGTGGAAAACATAGAGCTACGAGGAATAATAAAAAGATATCGCCACTTGGCAGACACCTTTTGGCGGATTCACATGCTAAAAAACGAGGTTAATTATGCTGATTGGACCCTGTAGTCTGTCAATAATTAATCGTCATATAAGCAGTAGAGGGAGAAATTGTGGTTAGAACGTGTCAGGATGAGTATAGAAGAAAGAATTACTTAAAAGATTCTTCTATGTATATATATATATATATATATATATATATATATATATATATAGATTGTCAGTCTTAGTATACTTAAGACTATTCTTATTTTAATCACGATATTCGCCCATTAGTGGTAAAAGTGGAAATGCACCATTGTAAATTTAATGACACCCATGATAAAGTACCGAGGTCCTAGGATGGAAGACGTTTTTCAAAATGTCTAATATCCAACTTGGACATAAAAAAGAAAATTAAGGATCTTAAGAGAAAGTGGAAACCATATAGCTACAAGGAATAATAAAAAGATATCGCCACTTGGCAGACACCTTTTGGTGGATTCACATGCTAAAAAACAAGGTTAATTATGCTGATTGGACGCTATAGTCTGTCAATAATTAATCGTCATATAAGCAGTAGAGGGAGAAATTGTGGTCAGAACGTGTCAAGATGAGTATAGAAGAAAGAATTACTTAAAAGATTCTTCTATATATATATATATATATATATATATATATATATATATTCTAACTAATGAGTCTGATCTTTATTAAACAATGAATATGTCCGACTGTTCGAAAGTTCATTATGAATCTGTCACATCATTTAATATACAAATTTAGTGAACCTTTCTAAACTCATGACCTTTGTCTTATTGGGTGATAGACACTTAAAAATAGATATTACTGCTGTCGCTTCTCCTTCATGTTGAACTTATTCCAAGACCAACAGTGACCGTCTTGACCTTGTTACAACTTTGGACGTTCTGAATCACAAGAATATTTTATGCGTAAAAGATTCATCATGATACCTGTACATATATCCATCCACCAAAATGAGTAGTGAAGATCAAACACTGAGCTCTGTACTCCATTTCTTGGATTGACTCTGAAAAGCTCGATCGCTTCAATGAATATCAACAATGAAGAGACCCGAGACCAAGAAAAGCCAAACGAAGATCACAGAGGAGGAGATCAAGAACAAGAGGAAAGATGTGCAGTGGAAGAAGTGGCCTTGGTTGTGCCGGAGACCGATGACCCTTTGCTCCCGGTGATGACATTCCGTGTGTGGGTCCTCGGCCTGACATCGTGCGTCGTCCTCATCTTCCTCAACACCTTCTTCATGTTCCGGACACAGCCGCTGACCATCTCGTCCATCCTGATGCAGATCACCATGTTGCCCATCGGCAAGTTCATGGCCAGGACTCTGCCCGCCAAGCGGTACCAGGTCTTTGGGTACAGCTTTACCTTGAACCCAGGGCCTTTCAATGTCAAAGAGCATGTTTTGATCACCATCTTCGCGAACTGTGGAGTGGCCATGGGCGGAGTTGATGCTTACTCCATCGGACCCATCGCGGTGATGAAGACTTATTACAAGCAGAACTTGAGCTTTCTCTGTGCCCTCATCATTGTCTTAACTACACAGGTGCGACTCATCGTCCTGGTCTTCCTTTGAGTAGCTGTCGTGCCTAGCTTCTGTCACTTCTTTTTTTGCATTTTTCGTTTTCTGTCCCTGAGTTCAAACCATCAGACTTACCTTTCTTTTTACGGCTTATATCGTGATTAAAATAGCTTATCTGTTTTGCTAGTTACCCATTGTGCATCGAACAAGGAGTTTCCTCTAACTAGCATGGATTTATGAATTAGTTGTCGGTTGTGTTTTCTATGGTACGTTTGTTTCTTACCATAAAAAAATGATCAGTGGGAAATGTTGCTTCCATTTCAAGATTATGCTTAAGTGCTCGATGAAGATGAAGAAAAAAAAAACTTTTTAACTAATGAAACATGTAGAACCGAATTTCGTCAGACTGTAACAGAAACTGGCGAGCAAGCTTTGAGTGACTGACGGGTGTGTTCCTGGACGATACAAACAGTTAGCAGGGTATGGATGGGCTGGGATGTTTAGGAAGTACCTGGTGGATCCTGCTGAGATGTGGTGGCCAGCAAACCTTGCTCAGGTCTCTCTCTTCAGGTCTGTAACTGTACTTCTCTTCATTCTTCATTTATATATATGCTTTGAAACGAAAGTTGATTTACCTAGGAAAGTTTTGATGGAACTCTTGGGACCCTCTGACATTTCCTAGGATGCATGATCTCTTTGATTTTAATTGCCTGGACGGGCTTAGAAGTTCTAATTGATTCTGTGAGATTATCATTTCACACGTCTGCTTTCTCTTGATTATGATTTGCACTTTTCTTTTCAGAGCCCTACATGAAAAGGAACACAAAACGAAAGGCCTCACACGGATGCAGTTTTTCCTCGCGGCGCTTGCAGTGAGCTTCGCTTACTATGTGCTCCCTGGCTATTTGTTCCCGGTCCTGACATTCTTCTCCTGGGTCTGCTGGGCGTGGCCACGCAGCGTCACCGCCCAGCAAATCGGGTCAGGATACCACGGGCTCGGGATTGGCGCCTTCACCCTTGACTGGGCTGGCATTTCGGCCTATCGCGGAAGCCCACTCGTTACGCCTTGGCAGACAATTGCCAATGTTGCGGTGGGCTTCATCTTGTTCATATATGTGGTAGTGCCTCTGTGCTATTGGAAGTACAACCTCTTCTATGCTCGGCGATTTCCTATATTCTCGAATGAGCTTTTCAAGTTCGATGGGCAGAAGTACAATGTCACCAAGATATTGACACCGAAATATGATCTTGACGTAGCTGCTTATGACAGCTACGGGAAGCTGTACCTAAACCCCATGTTCACGATAACGATGGGATCTGCATTCTTTCGCGTCGCTGCTACTTTCTCGCATGTGGCGTTGTTCCACGGCAGGTAACTTACTTCCATTATTTCCAAGATTAAGCATCTCCATTTTACACAACACTCTTTGATGAATCATATTGTAGCTCAAATGGCTGCTGTTTTGTGTGATTCAGTTCCTTAATTAAGTGGAGAGAGTGACATGATCATAATCAACTAACACATGAAAAGAATCATGCTACATTTCCATCTCGTAGAGATATCATAAGGAGGAGGAAAGCCACGATGAAAGACGTGAAACTGGACATCCACACGAAGCTGATGAGGCGTTACAAACAAGCCCCTCAATTGTGGTTCCACATTGTATCGGTGGCAAGTATCGCCTTGGCGGTGATGATGTGCTTCGTGTGGAAAGACACCGTGCAACTGCCGTGGTGGCTGATGATTCTCGCCTTCCTCATGTCTTGGCTTGCTGTACTCCCCATTGGGATCATTCAGGCAACCACGAACCTGGTAAAAATATGAAATTTTCCAATGAAGTCTCTTCTCGTGATCTCCGGATTCCAGGACGACATGGTATTGATTAACAAAAGCACTGCGTTGTTTTTCTGACTTCTGCAGCAACCTGGATATGAAGTCGTAGAGCAGTTCCTGATCGGTTACATATTGCCTGGAAAGCCCATTGCAAACTTGCTTTTCAAGGTCTACGGGCGATTCAGCTTCGCGCATGCGCTGTTTTTCTTGTCGGACCTCAAACTCGGGCACTACATGAAGATACCTCCGCGCTGCATGTTCACTGCTCAGGTACTCGTGGCTCGGATCCGCAGCAAAAAATGGCCTCGAGATTACTCAGTCCCTTTGTCTGATCTTTTGTTTCAAGTTTTGCAGCTTGTGGCTAGTCTAGTTTCGGGCACAGTCAACCTCGCGGTGGCATGGTGGATGATCGGGAGCATCGAGAACATCTGCGACGTCGAGGGCCTCCATCGTGAGTCCCCATGGACATGTCCCAAATTCAGGGTCGCCTTCGATTACTCGGTCATATGGGGATTGATCGGGCCAAGGAGGCTATTCATACCAGACGGCCTGTACCGGAACCTGGTCTGGTTTTTCCTCGTCGGCGCCCTCTTGCCCCTGCCGATTTGGGTGCTGAGCAAGATCTTCCCTGAGAAGAAGTGGATCCGCCTGATAAACATTCCCCTCCTGTCCTTCGGTTTCGCGGGGATCCCGCCGGCCTCTCCCACCAACATCGCGAGCTGGATCATCACGGGGATGTTCTTCAACTTCTTTATGTTACGATACCGAAAGCGCTGGTGGCAGAAGTATAACTACGTTTTATCGGCGGCGTTGGATGCCGGGACGGCATTTATGGGCGTGTTCCTGTACTTCGCTCTGCAGAATCAGAAGACGGGCTTGAAATGGTGGGGGACGCAGGTCGACCACTGTCCGCTGGCGACTTGCCCGACCGAACCGGGGGTCATGGTCAAAGGATGTCCGGTTTTCTAGTGGTGCTGTCCATGTGAGATCGCATGTTTCAGGTATTTAGGATGATTTGGTAGATTGCTGATCTGTTCTGTGACATTCTCCGTACATGTTTGATACTTCATGTGAAAATAGAGGAACTTCCATCCATGCTCGGTCACTTGGCATCTATTTTGTGCATCGAATTGAAAGATATATCAAGGGAACATCGCCATCGTAGCTCCTTTGACTGCTCATTGTTATCGTGAGCGGAATATGATGTTGATTGGACTAGTGATTCAGGTCTCAACCGTCAAATTATGTTTATTTGGCGTAACTTGTTCGTTTTTCGTAAACAAAGAAACTATCTCACTATATTGGAATTCAATCTTGCACGCCAATGGGACATTCTCACTTGAAGTTGTTTGCTACTTTTTGCCTCAGGGACAGCTGTACTCAACTTGATGATCTCTAGGGCAAATCTAAAGTTGTACATGGTGATTTACCCATGTGCAAATCTAAAGTTGCATATCTAAGACACCGCATATATTTTTCGTGTCACGCACTATGGAGCTCATTTCCATGCTAATAAATTTCAATGCGTATTAGTAAATGTGAAAAACTATTGTTGAAAAAAAAAAAAAAAAACCATAAACTTTTTTTCCCAAATACCTTGTTGGCAAATCGCCAACACTTTCATGAAATCACCCAATTTTTTGTAGCCTATGAATTAACAATTTTTCTATTAACTTAGCGATTTTTCTATATAGAATTTACTAATGCTTTGAATTTAATAATTCTTATAAGAAATTATCAATCTAAATTTGAATTTAATGTGGGTGGAGTTTTGTGCTAGCTTCCCCCTAGGTATAATTACTATGTTGGGTAGTCGGCGAAGTCGATAACCTAGTGCGCCAAAGTGGTTGGCGATGTCGATAGCCTGGCAGGTGGGGTCTTGGGTATCAAAATATATATATATAGATGTATACACACACACACATATATATATATATATTCTGAATTATTTTGCAATGGGTATTAGAACCTACTAGATGAGTTCCTATACTTTCGTAATTTCTATAAATCCATCATTGACAAGACGAACTTTGAATGAAAAACACATGCACCTCCGAGACAACTTTTTCTTCTAAAAAATCTTTAACATAATTTCAAGGGACTACAATCAATTTGGCTGGAAAGAATTAAAATTAAAGTTTTTAGGTAGAAGAGATTTGTGAGCTTTTGGCGTCAAAATTTCCCTTTATTAGTATTAAATTTTTAGGTCAAATGGTTGCCAATTTGAGCTTCTTACTAAATGCACATTTCACGGCTCTTTTTTGGTTGCCTTTCTGAGGGTAGAAGTAAATCATATTCTTCAAAAGGAAAATTTCTGAACCAAACTGAGATAGGAAAGCAGCAACGCAGGGATCATCATTGCCTAAAATAATATATTGTTGAATTACAATGTATTCTTAATCAAAGCTAAGGCTAATTTAGCTGATCAAATTAAAGACTCTGTACGTTAGCCAAATAAAAAGAGTGAAGATAGCCCCACCCACATTAATATATGAGCTACAAATTACACTACCATGGTCCCATACAATCTGAAAATTGTCTGCGTGACACAGCTGTTGGCTACAGCAGCAAAAATTTCAAAATTGTAAGACATTTTACCAGAAAGAAAATATAAAAAGAAAAAAAAAATAGGGCTAAAAACAACACATTTCGTGTCAATGGATGACCTCTTATCTGCTAGCAGTGGAGGCCTTAACTAGGTTCAACTTAATTCGACAGTTGCAACCGAACTTAATCTAATGTTTATTTCATTTTTGTCTTGAAGATGGTCCACGAAACAGCTGCACGTTTTTGTTTTCAAATTGCAAGATTCTTATCGAGTTGATATTTTCAGACACTATTCTTATTATTTTAAATGATTTCCGACGGTGCCTTGAGAGGGCAGTTTGTCAGAACCTTACCTTTTTAATTCGAGTATATGTTTTATAAGATTTTTATAAGGAGAAAGGATTGTCGGAATCATGCCAGTTGCTCTTACAAAATACAGAGGAACAGAGATAAACTGGAATCAATAATGACAAAAGGACAAAAGATGCGTGCTTGAGCATGAGAGCTTTGCCTTTCATGGATTCACATGCTGAAATGGGGTCAAGGAAAAAGGTGTTGACGGAGACCTCTCAGTGAAATAAACATATTGTCATCTTGTAGTCAGTGAATAAATAGATTGTCATCTCGCAGTCGAGAGTGAAATGGCGGTCGGAGTATGTCCAAAAGGGAGAAAAAATGAAAGTGAAATTAGCTGCTGCAAGTATTAAAGTAAGTCAGGATGTGTCTGATTGATAATTTGGGTTAATAGAGAAGACAAAATACTCTGTTATGACACATTGACCAGCACGGCGGGATGCGCGTGCGTGATAGAACGAGAGAGAGAGAGAGAGAGAGAGAGACAGAGGGAGAGTGACCCTTTCTATTTTATACAAATAATTGCAAATTTAAATTCAATTATAAAATTTTTGAATTGCCTCAATGTAGTTTTGAACTTTCATGACCAAGTCTTGCTTGAACTTGCTGTTGAATTCCTTATCTAAGAATAAAACTGGCTTCATTTCGAGAAATGTTGTTCGCATCTAGTTGCTTATCCTAACATGTAAGGTGGTCAATAATGAGTGGACCGTCATGTCAATAATTTCAAACAAGACTTGGCCAGAGGACTTATAACATTCTCTTTCAAAAGTTTAGGATATTTTAGTTTAATTGAAAGGTTTATGACTTGATTGCATTCTCTTTCAAAGGTTTGAGATTACATTAAGTTAATTAAAAGGCTTCTGATTGAATAAAAATCCATAAGTAGGCTTAGATTTGAATTTGCACTTTTTCCATTTTAAACCCATCTATCTGTGTTTTATTTTTCAGTTAACATGGCGCTTAAAAAAAACGTACACTTCCTCAAAGAAATTAAGTTCAATTAAGGGTGGACTTCTCGAGTTTTATGATTCTTTTAAAGAATAGTACAGAACTATACTTTCCGTCATACAGTAACATCTCTGATATTTTTAGTATATTATAACCTAAAGAAATGAAATTATTGTTCCGACTACTAACTTTGATTGTTGCGTATGATACGCACTTTCGAATCAGACTAATTACTACATTAGGTCATGTAAAATCACCTGTTTTTGTCCATATAAAGAGATGTTCATTCCTTAATGAGCAATTCTGTTCTCAAATTCTATTCTATTTCTCTGTGTATTCTTGTGCTTTCTGTCTCAAGCTTCTCCATAGGAACGTGTTTGACATTTAGGACATATTCATGTGAATTCGCCTTTCATTCTATTTGTTCACCGACCCAATGTCCCCTTATTTCATTTCATCTCACTCAAATGCGCAGCTTCGCAGTTGTGTTCGAAATGAAAAAAAGTTCAGCCAACTAAGAAGTACATGCTTTAGTTGAAATGTTTAAAACGTTAATGTCAGATGATAGGATTATAAATTTAATACAACATCTTTTGCTTTAGAAAGCAGGTTCAAATTGTCATTTTTTTATCCTGTCAATTCTTCAAGAAAGAAGAGAGACAGTAGGGTCTCGAGATCGGCAAAGGTCCCATAAGATTAGGAACCAGTTCCTGTCATGTCCAAGCGAAAGACGAAGTGTGAAAGCTCTGGTTGGAAAGTACAAAAACCATGCAGAGTCTTTGATCTCTAATATGTTTTTTTCCTCGAGGGAGGCCATTTAAAAATAAGATAACTCCTGGATTTATGCAATCTCATCGATATCGCAGATCAGATAAATCACGGGTAAGAATTCCAATGCATAACGACAATATGAAGTCTTTTGCAATTGGCAATTCAAGGAATCAAATTTGTGCGGCGTGAAGTATCTAGAAGGGCATTGTAGTCATAGGAAACTCATGTCCCATTTGCATTATATAACTGCCTCTGAGCTGAACGATTTCCAAGAGAAGGACCAAGGTCCAGTACAGATAGAAAACAGGGGGAGTGTGCTCTGTCACCCCAAACACAGCCAGGCTTTGAAAGCCAGCAATGGCCACCAAAGACCAAACGCAAGACCCGGAAAAGCCGAAGAAAGACTTCTCAGAAGAAGCTGAAGAAGAAGTAGAAAGATGCCCGGTAGAAGAAGTGGCCCTGGTCGTGCCGGAGACGGACGACCCGTCACTCCCGGTGATGACATCCCGAGTGTGGACTCTTGGGTTGGCCTCCTGCATCATCCTCATCTTCCTCAACACCTTCTTCACCTTCCGGACGCAGCCCCTCACCATCTCGGCCATCCTCATGCAGATCGCGGTGTTGCCCATCGGCAGGTTTATGGCCAAGACTCTGCCCAGCAGAGAGTACACGGTGCTTGGGTATGGCTTTAGCTTGAACCCGGGGCCTTTCAACATGAAGGAGCATGTGATCATCACCATTTTCGCCAACTGCGGGGTGTCCATCGGCGGGGGCGATGCATACTCCATTGGAGCCATCACTGTCATGAAGGCTTATTATAAGCAGAACCTGAGCTTTCTCTGTGGCCTCGTCATTGTCTTGACCACACAGGTGAGGAAAAGAGTTGATTCCTTTGGTCTCCTTTTGACTGGTTCATGTGGTTTGTGGTCTGTGGTCTTTTTGTGTGTTCGCCTTTTCTCATTCAACTGTTGGTTAGATGTCTGCGAGTTGGAAGTGAGAAGGCCGGGTAGTCATAAGGCTTCCTATTTCAAGTTGTAAGCTTATTTGACAACTTTAGGGAAGTTATTGTTAGTAGTTTTACGGAAGACTGCTGTCAGAAGTTTTGGGATTAGTTTTACATTTTAGTCCTAGTCTTATTTCAATGTTCTCTCCCAGTATTTGGTAGATAAGCTGACAACTTATACTGATACGGCCCCTGAGAGGGCCAGTTGTTCTGCATCTGGTGTTGGTTATGAACTTCTTACAAAAGGATTTAGTCATTCGTATGGAGCATGAATTACGCATCTGGCATCAAGAGCTAGGGATATGCTCAGAACAGTTCGTTTCCTAGTTTAAAGTGGACAGTCGAGTTTTGATTGGGAACTCTAGATTGCGTATGGTTTCAATTTCTCTCCTTATCCTCTTCTATGATCCTCGAATGGTCATATGTGTATTCCTGCAGTCCCACAAACCATTTGATCTTTATATTGTGGATATACAGATACTGGGGTATGGCTGGGCTGGATTGCTCAGGAAGTACCTTGTGGATCCTGTCGAAATGTGGTGGCCTGCAAATCTTGCTCAGGTTTCTCTGTTCAGGTCTGTAATATAGTCGTAACATCTGAAGTTCTCATCCTCCATAAGCTCCAATCATTGAACTATTGAACGAATCATGTGTAGACGAAAGAAATGAAAGCAATCCGTCTATTCTCTAGCACTAGGTTCTACAATAAACCAATACAAATGAAATTATTCATGTGTCTAAACAGTGTCAAATCTGAAGTAAGGGGGAAAAAGCAAAATATGCATAACTGAAATCCCAATCTTGCTCTTCTCGTGTCTTGGCTACTACTCGAATCCCTGCTCGCTAGCAAGCGGTTGAGCGAATCCGAAAGTCTCCGGTGAAAATTGCAGCCCCTTTATACGTCAATCGGAATCACATCCCTTCCTTGTTCCTCTCTTTTTCCTCTTTCCTGTTGGAACAGCACGACTCACTGTACTTTTTCTTCTTTGCTTATTCGCAGAGCACTCCATGAAAGGGAGCATAAAACAAAAGGATTTACCCGAATGCAGTTCTTTCTCATGGCGATGGGGGCAAGCTTTGTCTATTACGCCCTTCCCGGCTATCTGTTCCCGATCCTGACGTTCTTCTCTTGGGTCTGCTGGGCCTGGCCACACAGTATCACTGCGCAACAAGTAGGATCAGGGTACCACGGACTCGGGGTCGGTGCCTTCACACTCGATTGGGCCGGAATCTCGGCTTACCACGGAAGCCCGCTCGTATCCCCATGGCATTCGATTGCCAATGTTGCGATCGGCTTCATCATGTTCATATACATAATAGTGCCTGTGTGTTACTGGAAGTATAACACTTTTGATGCTCGAAAGTTCCCAATATTTTCAAATCAGCTGTTCAAGTCTGATGGGCTCAAGTACGATACCACCAAGATACTGACCCCTGAGTTTGATCTCAATGTTTCTGCTTATGAAAGTTATGGGAAGCTATACTTGAGCCCTCTGTTTGCCCTCTCAATAGCATCAGGTTTTGCGCGGTTCACAGCTACACTCACTCATGTGGCGTTGTTCCATGGCAGGTAAGTCTGTTTCTGTGCCTTCCAGCTTATTGATTTCATTAAATAGATGTACCGGGCACTGGTGCACACATGGAACCGTTTCATGCTTTTGTCCTACAGCGAGATCATGAAGCAAAGCAGATCTGCCATCAAGAATGCGAAACTGGACATCCACGCAAAGCTAATGCAAAGTTACAAACAAGTGCCTCAATGGTGGTTCCTCATTCTACTACTAGGAAGCGCCGTCGTGGCCCTCATAATGTCTTTCGTGTGGAAAGATGAAGTTCAGCTGCCATGGTGGGGGATGCTATTCGCCTTCGGCTTGGCTTTTATCGTTACCCTCCCAATCGGGGTCATTCAAGCGACCACCAACCAGGTAAAAACAGAGTTCTAGTTGGCCGGGTCGCTTCTCTCTCTTTTTGGTGTTGCAAGGTTTGCATTGGTAACACGCCGCTTTCCCATTTGCTTCTTTTGCAGCAACCTGGATACGACATCATAGCGCAGTTCCTTATAGGGTATGTGCTACCAGGAAAACCCATTGCAAATCTGCTTTTCAAGATCTATGGACGGATCAGCACCATTCATGCTCTCTCATTCTTATCCGATCTCAAACTCGGGCACTACATGAAGATTCCGCCCCGCTGCATGTACACAGCTCAGGTATCTGCAGCTCATGGGTTCCTGCTTTTGCGGCACTCACTAGGATTAGAGATTGTATCTGTCATGGCATAGTGGCTTAATTTTCTTGGTTTTGATGTTATTTTCTCAGCTCGTTGGTACTTTAGTTTCTGGAGTAGTCAACCTCGCAGTTGCGTGGTGGATGCTAGATAGCATTGAGAACATTTGCGACATCGAAGCGCTCCACCCCGATTCTCCATGGACATGCCCTAAGTACCGCGTCACCTTCGATGCTTCTGTTATATGGGGACTGATTGGACCAAGAAGGCTGTTCGGACCAGGAGGATTATACAGGAACCTGGTTTGGTTGTTCCTCATCGGAGCTGTCCTGCCTGTGCCAATTTGGGCATTGAGCAAAATGTTCCCGGAAAAGAAATGGATTGCCTTGATAAACATTCCAGTTATATCCTATGGATTCGCTGGAATGCCGCCAGCCACTCCGACCAACATAGCGAGCTGGCTCATCACTGGAACGATCTTCAACTATTTCGTCTTCAGATACCGGAAACGCTGGTGGCAGAAGTATAATTACATCTTATCTGCGGCATTGGATGCTGGGACAGCTTTTATGGGGGTTCTGTTGTTCTTCGCTCTGCAGAACGAGAACAAAAACTTGAAATGGTGGGGAACCGATATCGATCACTGCCCTCTAGCATCATGCCCGACCGCGCCAGGAATTAGCGTCCCAAATTGCCCAGTTTTCAATTAGCTGTGTCTATGTGAGCTTGCTATTTAGCCGTTCGCCTTGCAAATTTGGAGATAAGCTGAATATGTATTGAGCGTGAGCAGAGGAACATAGATTTGTATGATTTGAATAGATAGGGACCTGCTTTGTATTTCGTACATGATTGCATGCCCATTCCCAGAGGAATTCCAGTTATGGTTTATTCTCACTGAAGCAACCATCTCTCAGATGTGACCTCGATTTTGGACTTCGATTTTGCCTTGATTTGCTGTGTCACTAAATCATAATTGCATAATAATCAACCATGACTTTCATTTGAAACATAAACATGACAAAAGAAAGCTGTCATTCAATCTCTCCCCCAAAATGAGAGCAGTTCTTAGTATTGCAATTCCAGAGCTACATGTTTCGATAGATTCCCTGTCGCATGAGCGGGTGAAACCAAAAAAGAGGCCAGACCACGTTATCGTCGCTAACATCTATCAGATCACATGGTCTACATAAAATCACTATCAATTAGGCTCCATTCGCGATTGACTATTTTTGAACTCCTAGTATAAGCCACTGACAAAATGCATTACCCTCTTAATCAAATTGGTAGTAACCTCCACAGCCCATCCAGATACAAAGTACGCATGCTCTACCTCTGCAAGGATTTATAGAGCACCACCGTCACGTACTTGGATAAGAACCTGTTTGTCGAGCCAAGTGCAACCACCGCTGGGCTGCTCTTCCCTTTCTGCATATAAAGATGGTTGAGCACCACATGTTGGGGTCTTGACAAAGGTGGTGGAATCTCCAAGTGGAGTGCCGGCACATTCAAAAGCGTGAGCTGTAGGTGAGGCGGCACCATGGGCGGCTCTTTTGCGAAATCCTCAGTTCCAAGAAACAAGCTGGTATAGCTTGACTCTGGGGACTGTGGAGGTTCGAAGCTGGAGATGCTCTCGAGGTCTTCAGGAACGAAATCCTGCAGGGAAAAATCAGAAGTACCAGTCACCTCAATTGAAAACCAATTTGCACAATCAAATAGCAACTTCACATTTATAAGTGCACTATTGGCAAAAGTTTCCTCTTTACTGTCACAAGATTGAAAGATAATCCATACATACAACTCAATGCACTAGTTGGGAAAAACCACAGATGCAACATCCACACTTCTGTGTCACTTGAGGATGCATATTCATCCAAGTTAGGCATGAGATGTAACTTCATGATTTCTTCATTTTTTTTTTTTTTTTTTGGTAAGGACTTCTTGATTTCTTCATTCATCTTCAATAAACATATAAATTTGCATGACTAAGGTGGCCTTGAGAAGAGGATCCTTCTTGATACCGTTAAACTTCATGTGAATCAACAAAATCAACAAAATAGGCTTCATTTCATGGAAAAAATGTCAAATTGCAAAATTCCCATGCTTTGGCCTTCCAGATGGACTTCGGTTTGCATTTTACCAAATCCATGAAGTTAGTGAAATATTTCATGATTTCAGCATCCACTATCAGGTGATCCCTTGTTAAAAAAGAAAAAAAGAAAAAGAAAGTATCAACAAGTAAGATCTATCCTTGGTTTGCTCATGATCGCTCCTTCTCAAATACATATGAATGAAGAGACGGACAGTATTGTAGAGGAAAATTTGATAGAATAAAACATAAGAATTCTCGTTCTCAAACTCATCTAGCATAAAGGTTGCGTGCAAGTACAAGGAATGCACATGAAATTGAATTAAACTCATGCCAATTCTTACGGAGCCATATATTACATGAAACTAGCCAGAGGATGGCATCATTTTAATCCATTCACTTGATGGAATAACATTTCTATCATTGAGACAGTAGAAAAATATTCACCTAGTAGTTAATCTTCCACTAATATGAGAAAACAATCATGGAGTAAGGGACACCACAACAAAGATGAAACTAAGTCATCCATATTAGATAGTTGTACAAACTATTTAGGATAAGTGCATTAAAAGTCCTAAAACTTACAACGAAAGTACAATTTAGTACTAAATTTTCAAAAAGTGCAATTAAGTCATAAAACTTATGACGAAAATGCAATTGAGTTTTAAAACTTTTAAAAAATACAATCAAGTCCTAAAATTAGTTAAATGAGTCCAATGATGTCCTTCCGTTTATTGCACCGTTTGAAAATTTTAAAACTCAATTGCACTTTCATAACAAGTTTTAAGACTCGATTGAACCTTCATGACAAGATTTAGGACTATATTGCACCTTTTTGAAAGTTTTAGGACTCAATTGCACTTTAGTGATGAGTTCTAGGACTTCCAGTACACTTATCCCAAACAGTTATTCCTCCCCTAGGCCAAAAAGTTGTAATGCAAAGCATACATTGAGAGAGGTGTAAGATGTTCAGCTAATGTCAGAATAAAAAATCGCCTAAAACTAATTAGTTTCCCAAGTGTCACCTCCGAAATCATGCACGGCATGCATGCACATCAAGTATATGTGCTCATGTCACGGCACAACACTTCCCATTCATGACATTCCCTGCTTACAATTCATTCTAGCAAAGTACCTTGCTTGAAAACTTTTTTTCGTTTGGGATCATTACTGCAAGGAACTTTCCAGTTATGATGCAAAATTTTCAACTGCAGAGTATCCAGAATTTAGATCTAGTTGATCTAACAAAATAGTTTCTGTTCGTTTCAATTTAAAACTTTCATGTGGTGGATTTCTCATGCCACTTTGACAACAGTCCCTAGTACCCACTATCTAGATGGGGGAAATCATGGTGCTTCCTCATAAAAGGACATTCATACTAGCTGACCATGATGAACTGGTCAGATAAACCAACCAGAATGAGGAACCCAAGCTTTGTGAACAAGACAAAGTCTAATGATGGATTATTCAATGTGAACATAGCATGCATGAATCCAGATGCCCAATTACTCGTGCATGCTACTCAAAACAGTATAGAATAAAGGGACATAGTGTCATGTACCTAGATGGATCAATTAAGAGATGCATCAAGATCTATACGACAACGAATACAGTTGTTGATCCATTCAATCATCTTATAGACATCATCTTTTTTTTTTTTTGGTCTGAGACATTGATAACATCTAGAAGAGATATTTTTGTACAAATTACTCAGGTTCCAAAAGAAGAAGAAGAAGAAGAAGAAGAAGAAGAAGAAGAAGAAGAAGATAGAGCTAAAAATATTGAAAGCAGGATTTCCATCCAGGTAGCAGATATTTCACAGTTCAGACATTCCCACAAATTTCTTACATACATTGTCATTATCTAGGCAATACGTGTCCCTAGAACAGATAGAGCTTGTGATTACTATCTCAATCAGGATATAAAGTCATTCTTCCTCCAAAGTAACAATTCTAAGCATCCGTTGGAATGAGCACTATCATTTAGCTTGTTTGGGGAAATGAAAAGGCTGGTAAGGGTGCCATCCGTTGACAGACTAACTTCTTGAGCCCATTTATCAATCTGAGCGTCCTATGATCGGGAGCTTTTAAACAATTATGATTATGCTTGGCAATTTTAAGAATTATCAGACTACCATTTAAATGGTGGAGAAAAATCAACCAAGTCACAAATATGGGCATAAGAACGTGGATTCCAAGGGAAGATGGAATAAAGGGAGTTCTCCCACATATAAAAAGTTAGAACACTAACCAAAAGAAAAAGAACAAGGCTAGAAACCCAAGGTGAAGACCAGGATAATAAAAGAATGTTAAGCGAGGCAGTCAATGACAAAGAAGCCGTTAACCCTAGCTTCCACTTAGCACACTACCCTAATTCAAATTAGATTGTCAAAGAACGAACCATCCTTCCAGCCATTAACCTAACTGTAAATGAGACGAAAGCGCCTTACTCCCACTTAAAAACAAACTATCCATGGTCAAGGCATCTCTAGCCTCTTAGAACAATAACAACTCCATTTTCTTAACAACAAATCACATACCTGCAAGTCCAAAATGTTGTAAGCAGCTCCAACGTCATCTTGGGCCCAGGGTATATCGGGCGCATGCCTCCACTGCCCATCAACAATGAACCTATACTGGTAAACACCTGATGGCAATACTTTCATTATTGTGAAGTCTTTCCCTGATCTCTGCAAGGGCATCCTGCTCAATAGGGTAAAGGTTTCAAGCTTGAGGTCATGTGCAGTGCAGCTCCAGCACATATCGAGGACGAAACAACACTAGAACGGAGAGTTGAAGAAATAAAAGGGAAGAAACCTTGTTTTCCAGTTGTCCCATGATCCCTCCACAGCAACTTCCTTACCACCATAACACCATGTGATCATGGTTGGTATCCCTTGTTCACTACATGCATCTTCATAACCTGAGGAAGTTTGCATCCAGGAGGGGCCAGAACCATGCATCTCATCTGGTCTCATCAGTGGAGCCACTGGGACCTAAAGGTGACACCGGCAAGAAGTAGACGGCAAATTACTATTAGATCTTTTTAGAGATATAAATGAAAGCACTCATGACAAATGAACAAATATTTCCTTTATTTGGAATAAACTGATTTCTGACCTAGGGACAGATTTGATCATTACGGCATAAACATGGTAATGTTTGGCAAAGAGGGGATCATCAAGATCCCATAGAGATGAGAAATTGTTTGACTCCCCACAATGTAGATCAGGCTTGACAAAGGAAGTCAGGAGCCCTACAAACTACAGGGATCGTAAATCACATAATAAACCAAGGAAGAATACTTTTTGCGAGAATGCTCCATTTCACATATCCCAGATGTCCATGATCCACAATGAATTGCACAGGAATTTGCAGCAGCTGAGTATTATTCGCCCGTTGAGATGTTGAAGCCAACAAACCAAAGGGTCCAGCTAAAGACACTCACCATATGTTCTCAACCAAAAGAAAACCCAAGAATTCTTTTGAACTTTAAACAAACATCTGATGAACACCAAAGAAAAACACATGCAGAAAAGTAATCCATCATCAATCCGAAATCGTAGAAAGATTTTCCAAGAGATCATCAATTCGACTATTAATCATAGTTCTCTAGACAACCAACCTTCCAACGATCACAAGAACTACTAAAAGCTCACAACAGACTCAAATCCAAAGTGAAATCTCTCCCAAACGGAAACCAACCAAACAAGAGACAGCTCCATCAAATCAAAACCATTAAGAAACCACATGCAACAAAGAAAATCGCCACAAGTTTTCATTATCCCGAGATTACATTCCGACACCCCCCAAATGGGGTAAAACACCACAAAACCAAATCAACCTAGAAATAGAAAAAGGTGGAAAAACAAGGGCTAACCTGAGGAGCGAACATCAGAGGAGACTGGGTGGCTCTAGGGCTGTGGGGAGGAGACTGACCCATCAACTCAACCGGTGCAGGGTAGCCAACGAGGGCCTCATCGGGCGCACCCATGCTATCCTGAACACTACCATCGCCGCCACCGCCACCGCCGCCACCTTCTTCATCGACCCCAGATGGACTGCCCACCCCATCTTCTCTTCCGTTCACATTCCCCATCTTCTCAATCAAAGCCCTTTCTTTCTATTATCTATCTATCTATCTATCTATCTATCTTCAACGCTAGAAGGGGGGAAGAAATCCCTCAAGAACCAACACCCAAAAGAAAAAAAAGAAAGAAAAAAATAAGATTAAACAAGGGAAAGCCCCACTCGCACAATTCAAGCTCGATTCGGGCGCCTTTTAAGGATTAGACCCACGAACCCATTCACCATAAAAAGCGCTACTTTCCGACTATAAAGAAGCAGGAACCCATCGAGGCGACAGTAGATGGATTGCCCCTGTTCGACCGCAGGGACATAAAGGGTAAAAGAAACAGGAATACCCAATAAAAATTTAAGGGGAAAAAAAAAGAACCCGAGACGGAGAAACGAAAAGAAAGAAGGGAAAGCAAGAATGGGAAATTGGAGGAGGAGGAGGAGGAGGAGGAGGGAGAGCGAGTGGAAAGAAGAGACGGCCCTCGAACCCAAGAACGAAAAGGAAGGAAGAAAGGCAGGGAAGAGCAAAATGCAACAGAGAAAAAGAAGGGGCTCCGACGAGGTTGGAAGATCGGACGGATGGCCCAGTGACCGTGATGGGGAATGCTCGTCACGTCAGCATTTTGACAAAGTCCTCTCCCCCGCCCTTTACCCCCCACCCTCCTCCTCCTCCTCCTCCTCGCGCAGCGAGCGTGCACGAGCGAGAGCACGGGCGAGAACGCGAGATGGGGGAGAGACGTCGACGACGACGATGATGATGATGATGTTGATGGATGGATGATGATGGATGATGATGGACTGCGATTGGTTTATGCCCCTTATTAATATGCCCCCGGCCTGCACTGTGTAACTCTCTCTCTCTCTCTCTTGCTTTCTTGATCCTTGTTGGCCTTTCCCCTCCTTCCTTTGCCTTCCGTTTCACTCTTTCCAAGGCTTCTCTCTCTCCTCTCCTCTCCTCTCCTCTCCTCCTCCCTCTTTTGCGCATTGGTCCCCCGGAGAGACAAAGGTTTGATTTTTATTCTTGGTAGTGTTCCTAAGCTTTCATTCGACCTTGAATCTATGATCCTTGACACTTTTTTTCTTGTCGATTTGGTCCCTGGTTGGAGGTGGTCCTTCCGCTAATCAGGCAGGACGTGCCAACTCGGAGAAAAAATCGTGCATATTGATGATGTAGAGTGTCTCGCTTAATTGAATTCTAATTGAAAATGTTTTCTTTTCTTTTTCTCTTCTACTTCTTCGTCTGTACTATCGCGATTGGCAACTCCACATTGCTTGGCCGTCGTTGCTGTTGCTATCGGATGTGTCGTCATGCTATGCCTTGTCACCATCATTTTGTGTTTATAGCTCTTTTCTCTTTTTGTTGAACCTAGGATCAAGGTCACGACTTAGTGTGAAACTTTTGTTAATGGAGGACAACCATGAAGTGAGAGAGAGTACAGAAGTGGTGACTTTTGCATGCCAATAGTTGTGGATAATTAACATGCAGAAAAGAGAATTGAGTAATTTCTGTATACTTTGACATACATAATAATAAATGGTACATGAGCGTACTCATTGGTTTAAGGTAACGGGTTGAATATAATATCAATTAATTATAATCTATGGGAAATATGCACCATTAAATGAGGTATATGCATGATTCTTTAAAATACAAAGAATCAAGCTATATATCTTAATATCGCTAATGGTTGTAACGGTCGAGGCGTAATTTCAGTTGGACTGTGGTGATCAAGTTAGTCGTGATGGCATTTGATCGGTGAGCGACGGCTAAGGGTCGTGGTTGAGTCTATGTCATTGGCAATCTAGTGTATCTTATTGGCGGCGATGGGTTACGACAACAGGTGGTGGTCGAGTTGGTTACGGTGGCAACAAGTTGCAACTAGAATGGTAGTTGAGCCATTGCTATGCCTAGATGCAAGCTATATAGCATGACAGCAATTTAATAATGGTAACCTTTGAGTTAGCTAGTCCTGTGAGTTTTTATTATAGAAAGACTATGATATTTAGAAAGTTTAGGGACCAAATTGAAAAAAGAATAAAGGATCGAGCACAAAAATGAGCGTTGAAGAAAGGTCATGGAAAGAACAGCAAAAATTATAAAACTTGTCAATTTAATGCGTTCGGAGCATGCATTTAAACTCTATAACTAGTCAACATCCCGCAATTAAGTCATTTCGTCCATTTTGTCAATTTTAAATGGACAAAAATACACACTTGGCTTTTATATTATTCCTTTCATCATACGCGGCCCACTAATAATCAACCGCAGCATCCTGCAAGAGAAAACGACTCCGTTCCATTATAGCCCCAAATGAAATGACCTCATTAAGACACCATTTCTTCCACCTCCAGATTAAATGAGTGGAGCTGCAACTCAAAAATAAGAACCCTAAGTGACAAATGAACCTTGAATCGCTTTCGATCAAGGATTATGGCAAGCGGAAGGATGCTCTCATTCAATCTAATCAAGTCGATCTACTCGCTTTGAAGTCGAATTAGAGGTACTTTGCTCCAAACGCCATTGCAAAATGGCATGGACAAGAATAAGCCAAGGAAGAATATTTCATGGATGTGCTAGATTTAATATGATTTGCCAGGGTTTAGTATGCCAGGGAAGTGCAATTTTTTTTTTTTTTTTTTTTTGGTGTGAGTCGATCCAAAAGTATGAAATCGATTAATGGAAAGTGCTGTTGCTGTTGAAGTTGAGACCAAGTTGGGTAATACAAATGGCTGTGAGGTGTACGCGGCAGTTTATTCAAGAGCATGTCAATTAGCTTCGTTCAACATCAGCTGTAGTTCCTTCCACAAAACGGAACTTCATTTGATAGCATCAAAAACCAAACTTCCATCCAACAGCAGCTCCTTAAACAGAATGACCAACTTCATTCGATAACATTACCAAGCTCAACAGAGCAATTCAGGAGCACAGAAGCAGTTCTAACTGTTGCACAAGACAAATTGAAAGATCACAAGAAAACCAGATCAAAAACTGCCCATCCCACAAAAATGTCATCGCTTTACATCCCTTACACTAATGCATTTGCCAACTATATCTTCTCTTCAGCATACACATGTCTAATATTATTTTTGATATTATCTTCTTTTTTTTTTCTGTCGTCAGTACTTTAGTTATCTCCCATTGTCTATACTTTTTTTTCCCATTTTTACAGCAATTAAGAGTAAAAGAGAGATTGGCTTAAAAAAAAGAGATGAAAATATGCTTTTACCTTGAGATAATGATGTGAATTGCACATGTGGATGGAAAAATTAAGAGTATGAACGGTTGAAACATAATAAAAGTTCGAGGTTATTGTGTGATAGTTGAAAGTTGAAGGGTGAACGTGTATTGCTCCAAGTTTAAAGGGGCTTTGTGTAATTTTCTTTAGAAAAAAGTTGCAAGAAAAACGATTTCGGATGATTCGAAATTTCAAACAAAAAACAAGCAATTTTAGGTGGTAGAGAGATTAAAGAAAAGAGCAATTTTGGCCCAAAAGATATGTTCCACAGAAAAAGAACAAACGAAAGGGAGCAGCAATTTCTAGATGGGCCTGAGATTTCCCACCAGACCACTCAGGTCCAAACCATGCATCATTGGTTACTGGACCACATCCATACCCAAAAAATAAAGCCTATAAAACCCGAAGTTGAATTAAAGAAAAAAAAACGATTTAAATATAAATCTTACTCGACATCATCCGATCACTGATTGATATATACATATTTAGAAAATCATCTAAACAAGTACAACTTGCCCAATACCATACAAATCACTGTCATGCTCTTCTCTTAACTTTAAAATAATTACATATCAAAGTATATTCTTTGGATGAAACTTTTTTTTTTTTTTTTTTTTTTCGATGTGTATTCAAATAATCACTCATGCTTTTCCTTTGACAAATATTTTCTGAATGGATATACCTCAAAGTGGTATCTAAAATTAAGGTTGCATTTGGCAGTTGGGATAAAATTTGGGATATGATATTCATCATATCTTACATTTGATACTCATTCAAGACAGGATAAAGTCGGATATATGAGAATATAAGATGGATAAAATTATCTTATAGGGGAGGTGGGATAAAGGTGGATAAGATTTTTACTGTTCAAAATAGGAAAGTTATTTTTCTCAAATAACAAACTTATTAAATTAACAAAATTGAAATTAATTTCAATATAAATAAAATTCGAATACTAATTTAAGAAATTAAAAATTAAAAATATTTTTAATTAATCCGTTACGAGAGATTCTCACCATATTTGTTTATGAATATTTAGGTTCATTTACAATGATATGTCATTTATATTAAAAAAATATACATGATTTGATGTGAATATATCCGACTTTAATACCGCAATACACTAAACAATGGATATGATATAAAAAAAAAAAAAAAAAATCCTAAAATTTCATATCATATTCTATCCAGTCCTATTCTAATTAGAAATCCGGACGACCAAACGTAGTGTATAAGTAAAAATGTGAAGTTTTTATATGATCGACTAGCTATAGATCCCTATTCATGACACTCTTACTACTGCTTCTACAATCCATTGCAAGCCTTGAGGACTACATGAGCATGAGCCTTATGTTTCCCGCCTTGTAAGTGCGAACACCGTCTCGGACAGAAGCTAATTTCAACCTCTTGTGTCTATGACCACGAGCCGGTCGACAAGGCGAGCTTCTTGGGACTCGGAGGAGTCGAACCAAGCATTTCTTGGGCAGGTCCGGAACGGCATGGAGGTGGGAAGGGAGATCGATCGTGAAGTCTCCAAATTCATCGGTGGAGCCTTGAGTCCAATTTGAACTGATCCTGCTTTTGCTTTTTCGACATTTTACACCAACCAAAGCACCTGAGAATTGATTATAACTATAGTCGGCACACAACAATAGTCAAATAATCAAGAAGGCCGTATCTAGCTCTAGGGTTTTGATTGATAGTATTGAATCCGCAAAGTCTCAGTCATCTTATCAACTAAGCACGAACTCACGACGGATACTTGAAATAGAGGTTTTCAAATAGCAGAGTTCGAGTTTGTAGGTAAAGACCGGAGACTGGCCAAGCATGAAGTTGATGATGAGCTTCTTTGGGAAGGCGAGCCACGCACGAAACCGAGCCAACGACCAAGATGGTCGACAACTTCTTCTCGCCATATCCTGCCATTTCCACCAGCTCATCTCGGCTCAAGAACTCGAGGGGCTAGCCCTCGGTCGAAGCAGCTCCATCGGAGATAACGAGGAAGATGAAGAAGATGAAGAGAATAGTCATCGTTGCGAGATCACAGACAAAGCTGCAAAACTAAGCAGCTCTATATTTATCCTTTGGGCGTGTTATCGTTGTGAGATCACAGACAATGCTGATGATGGATGGTGATGGATGGTGGCTGTTGCTGATCGACTGCTATTGGTTTATGGCCTTTATTAATACCCCCGGCCTGCCCTGCATGCTCTTTTGCTTTCTTGATCCTTGCTGGTTTTTCCCTTCCCTTCCGTTTCACTCTTTCCAAGGCTTCTTTTTTCCACCTCTATTCTTCTCTCTTTTGTGCATCGGTCCTCCAAGAGAACAAGGGTTTGATTTATTTTCTTGGTAGTCTTCTTAAACTTTCATTCGACCTCCTATACATATGTTTCCTTGGAACTTTCTTTCTTGTTCAATTTGGCCCTGGCTCGATATGATCCTTACCATCAATTAGGCATGACGTGCCAGTTTGAAAAAAAAAAAAAAATTGTGCACATTGATGATGTGGAGTGTCACTCTCGATTGAATTTTTATTAAAAATATGTTTTTCCAATACATATGTTTCCTTTGAACTTTCCTTCTTATTCGATTTGGCCTTGGCTCGATATGACTTACCATCAATTAGGCATGACGTGCCAATTCGAAAGAAAAAAATTATGCATATTGATGATGTGGAGTGTCACTCTCGAGTGAATTCTTATTAAAAAAATGTTTCTCTTTTTTGTTTTCTTTTCTGCTTATGCGCTTGTACCATTGCGATTGGCGACTCCACATTGCTTGACAATCGCTGCCATCGTCGTCGCATGTGTGATCATCTCACGCCTCATCGTCATCACTCCTCCTGGTGTCGAATCTCCATGTTTGGGCTCAACCTCAAGAGCCCTTTTCTTTCTCTCTCTTCAATGGACCTCGAATCGAGGTTGCGACCAAGTGAAAAGCTCCGTTAATGGGGGTCAACCACGATGTGAGAGAGAGTAGAGCAGTGCTGACTTTTGCATGCCGATGGTTGCAAACAAGAAATATGCAGAATAGAGAAATGAGAAATTTTTTTTTATATTCTGATGTGTATCATAATTAAAAACACACAAGTCTATTTCTAGATTTTATTAGATAATAATTTAAGATAATAAAAGAAAAATAATATTAGACATCCTTTTCTTCCTTTGGCAGATTAAATAAGTGGAGATGCAACTCAAAATCGAGAATCCTAAGTAACCAATCAACCGTAATTCGCGTTTGGTCAAGGACTATGGCAAGCATATGGATGCCTTATTCAACGTAATCAAGCTGATCGGCTCACTTTGAATCGAAGGTAGTTTTCTCCAAACACCACTGTGAACAGCAAGGACGAGAATCAATCAAGGAAAAAGGTTTCACGAATGCGCTAGGCTTAATAGGATGAGCCGAGTTCAACATACCAGGGAAGTGCAACTTTTTTTTTTTATATTATTTATTTTTGGGTGGAGTGGACCCGAAAGTATCAAATCGATTAATGGAAAGTGCTCTTGCTATTGAAGTCGAGACCAAGTTGGCTAATACAAGTAGTTGTGAGGAGTTCATTCAATAGCACGCTCAATTAGCTTTGTTCAACATCAGTTGCAGTTCCTTCCACAGAATGGAACCTCATTTGATAGCATCAAAGCCAAACTCCCATTCTACAGCAGCTCTTAACACAAAATGACCAACTTCATTCAATAGCATTACCAAGCTCAACAGAGCAATTCAGGTGCACAGAAGCAGTTCTAACTGTTGTATGAGACAAATTGAAAGATCACAAGAAGAACTCAGATAAAAAACTGCCCCTCCTACAAAATGTCATCACTTGACATCCCTTACACTAATGCATTTGCCAATTCTATCTTCTTTTTCAGCATACACATGTCTAATATTATTTTTGATGTTATCTTTTTTCTGCCGTTAGTACTTTAGTTGATTCAGTTATCTTTCATTTTTTTTTTTTTCATTTTTAGAGCAATTAAGAGTGAAAGAGAGATTGGCTTCAAAAAATGAGATGAAAATGCTCTTTCAATTCGTAAAAATCATGTGCATCGCATGTATTAATAGAAATTTTAATGAATAGCAATGGTTGTAACAAAATGAAAGTTTAGGGATATTATGTAATAGTTGATAGTCCTGGGGCGAATGTGTACTGTTCCAAAGTTTATAGGGGTTTGTGTAATTTTCTTTAAAAAAGTCACAACAAAAATAATGACGGATGATTCAAAATTTCAAAAAACAAAAAACAAGCAATTTTAGGTGGTTAAGAGATAAAAGAAAAGAGCAATTTTGGCCCAAAAAAACATTCTTTGCAGTAAAAGAACAAAAGAACAGGGAGCAGCAATTTCTAGATGGGCCTATGATTTCCCAGCAGACCCCTTAGGTCCAAACTATGCTCCACTGGCTAGTAGAGTTTATCTGTACCCAAAATATTAAGCTTATAAAACCTGAAGTTGAATTTAAAAAAACAAAAACACCTATTTAAATATAAATCTTACATGTCATTGTACGATCACCGATTGATACATACGTCATCATACGATCATTGATTGATACATATATATTTACACAATTATTTATACAGGTATAACTTACCCCATACTATACAAATTACAGATATACTTTTCTGTTAACTTCAAAATAATTGTCATTCAATACATATCAAATTATATTCTTTGGATGGAACTCTTTTTTGTTTTTTTTTATCTATGTCTAATCAAATAATGACTCCTGCTTTTCTTTTTACACATATTTTCTGAATGGAAATTCCTCAAAGTGTCATATGAATTTAAGTGTATAAGTAGGGATGTGAAGTTTTTATATGATCAACTCACTATAGAATCCTATTCCTGCTGCTTCTACAATCCGTTGCAAGCCTTGAGGACTGGATGAGCACGAGCCTTATGTTTCCAGCCTTGTAAGTGCGAACCCCGTCTCGAACCGAAGCTAATTTCAACCTCTTGTGTCTATGACCGCGAGCCGGTCGACAAGGCGAGCTTCTTGGGACTCGGAGGAGTCGAACCGAGCATTTCTTGGCCAGGTCCGGAACGGCATGGAGGTGGGAAGGGAGATCGATCGTGAAGTCTCCGAATTCATCGGTGGAGCCTTGAGTCCAATTTGAGCTGATCCTGCTCTTGCTTTTTTGACATTTTACACCAACCAAAGCACCTGAGAATTGATTCTAACTATAGTCAGCACAGGACATCAGTCAAATAATCAAGAAGGCCGTATCTAGCTCTAGGGTTTTGATTGACAGCATCGAATCCGCAAAGGGCCAGTCATCTTATCAACTAATCACAAACCCACGATGGACACTTGTAATGGAGGGTTTCAAATAGCAGAGTTCGAGTTTATAGGTGAAGACCGGAGACTGGCCAAGCATGAAGTCGATGATGAGCATCCCCGGGAAGGCGAGCCACGCACGAAACCGAGCCAGCGACCAAGACGGTCGACACCTTCTTCACACCATATCCCGCCATTTCCCCCAGCTCGTCTTGGCTCGAGAACTCAAGAAGTGAGCCCTCCGTTGAAGCAGCTCCGTCGGAGATAACGAGGAAGATGAAGAAGATGAAGAAAATGGTCATCGCTGCGAGATCACGGACGAAGCTGCAAAACCAAGTAGCGCTATATTTGTCCTCTGGGTGTGTTCTTTAGTCTTCTTCGCGTGTCTTTCGTGCAAGGAAGATGAAGATTTACGAGGTGTGTTTGAGATTCTTTACGGAGCTGCCGTTTTCGACACTCTTTAATCACGACGCTATGCCCTTCCTTCGCAGCCCTCACAATGGAACATTAAAATGCGCAGAACGAGGGATTGAATTGAGTGAAATCGAAGTTTTGCAAAGGATAAGCAGGAAAGATTTCGTGCTTTAGATCCGTCACGAGGGGCTTTACTTGTCTTTACATCCTTGAAATCCTCGAAACGGAAGTTGGTAGCTGGAAGGGCAGTTGAAACGTGAAGGTTGGTTGTCTACCTTTGTCGTTTTTTACGTATCGTTGTTCCTAATTGAAGGGCAAAACAACTTATGTTCTTTACTAAGTTACGATTGCACACGCTTGTATCCTAATAGCTTGCATCAATAGGCAAGTTCTCATTCTCAATTAAACTTCTACAAGTTCATTTTACTAGTCATAAAATAGGCAAAACTAATCGCAGCATAGACATATATAGAAGCATTTCTTTCATTATTTCTCGATATGTGACTACTCCAATATAATAATTAAATGATGCACAGTAACTTTTCCATCCAAGAGAGTTCGAATCTGCCCCTACTTAATCTTTTCAACAGATGGACCACCTTCCTAAAATGCTAACCCTAAAGTAATATCTTTTTCCCACTTTAAGCAGTTTTTTAGGATAAAACATTAACTCGGCGCGGCTTACGTGCAAGTAATTAAACGAAGTAAGATTCGGATTGCTAATTGCCCATTTGTAATCTTCGTAGTTAACCTCTCTTTGAAAGAGAGCTCTTTATGGGACGAAAAGTTTCTTGCAATTTATTATGAGCTGATTAGACCTGACATAGTTACCCAAATTAACCAAAATATTCTAATTCTAGAAAAATTTATCCCAAGAATTTAAACGTAACTCTCTGCCCACTATTCCTGCGGGTTTGCGTCACTGCTTGTTCCAAGTTGTCGTCGATTTGTCTCTACTTACACAATTGGAAATCTCAAGTGCCCTAACTAGTCGCAGCCATAACAGCCCTCGACCAGCATGCCACTAGGGCAATTGCCCTTAGGCAATCCTAGACCAAACATCACGGGCTTGCGTCACTGCTTGTTTCATGTTGTCGTCGCACCTCTGCTCCTATCACCCTTCGATCTGTCTCTACTTACACGATTGGAAGTCTCACGTGCGCTAGCTAGTCGCAACCATAACAGGCCTTGACCACCACGCCATTAGGGCACTTGCCCTTAGGCAATCCTAGACTAGACATCGCCTACGACTAAAAGTTTCGAGTTTGAGCTTGCTACGTCATATTTGAGGCAGCAACATTAGAGAGAGAGAGAGAGAGAGAGAGAGAGGGAGAGAGTTGAGTGGCTCGAATGGAAATTATCTATTGCGAGTATGTAGCAAAAACCCGATATCTTTACTTAGAGGAGATCATTAAGAGGGAATCTCTGTTCGAGTATGTCTCTATATTCAATTAAACTCACATTCACTCAATGGTTTAAACCAATGAATCATAAGCCAAGTAAGATAACTATTTTATACCATACCAATTTTCCTAAAATTTTTTCTGATACAACTCATATGTGATTTTAACAATCACCCCTTCATAAGTGAGCTTAGTTTTAGATCTACTTTTCCTTAATTTAAGAGTCTTATGCATCAAGATGTCTTAATTTGAATCTCCAATGTCCCCTTGTTGGTAAATACATCAATTGGGAAGTAGAATGGAATCAAATTTCGAGGCATAATAATACCTTTCTTTTTTTTTTTTTAAAGTTGTTCATCCTATAATGTTGTTATTAGCAAAAATGTTCTAGGATACAACAAAATCTTAAGCAAGAATATCATATACAATTCTAGTATTTCTCTAGGAAATTCAAAGAGAAATAATTGAAAAATAATAGTTGTATTTTGATAAACAAAATTGACAAGACTTAGGGTCCGTTCGTTTCACGGAAAACAACTTCCGGGAAAATATTTTCCGGAATTTCCGGTGTTCGGGTGGGCGGAAAATAGATGGTCAAAGAAAACGTTTTCCGGTCAACGGAAAATCCCTTCATATATTTGTGGAAAATGATTTCCTCTTTTCAAAAGAGGAAATCATTTTCCCCTACACACGGCTCTCACACGAAGGAAATCATTTTCCTTACGCACGGGCTCTCGCTTCCTCCTCCTTCGATGCCGCTGCGATGGACCCCTAGGGTTCCTCCTCCTTTGACGCCGGAGTAGTGGAGCAGCGACGCCGGAGCGGTGGTCCCTAGGGTTCCTCCATCTTCGACGCCGGGAGCGGTGGTCCCTAGGGTTCCTCCATCTTCGACGCCGGAGCGGTGGAGCAGCGGCCGCGCGGTGGTCCCTAGGGTTCCTCCTCCTTCGACGCCACAGCGGTGGAGCATCCCTCATCGCGCAATCAACGGCGCCTTGGACGGTTTCCCCTCGCTCGAAGCAAAGAATATCCGCAATCCAAGTACGCGCCTCTCGCTTCGGTCATCGGATGGTTTTCCCTCGGTCGGCCGCGTGAGTCGACCATCACGCTTAGACTTGAAGTGCATGCTGGCGTGAATTACCGGCGTTTGATTTCGTGTCTCTGCTCTGTTTTCACTTCTTTCCTTCGCCTGGATGTTTTGGATTCTCGATGTACTCATGTTGCGGAAATTGTTTGCGAATGTGATTTTACTGTTGTGCTGTTCTTTGATCTCGGTGGCGATTGTGGTCTGAGCCGCGCCCACTGAGGTGTTTCCTAAATGCGCAGAACAATTTGCTTTGCCTTGTCTAAGCATAATTTATAATGTTTTGCATTGTTCTGTAGTTCTTTTCGGTAGTTGGGTGTGGTGAAGAGCTGGGGAAATGTTTTTATTCGGCTTACCTATGTTCATCTTGTCTACATTGCAAGGGAGGTCCTTGTTTTTAGTTGTCTTCTAAATCAGCTCATCTACCAGCCTCATTTGTTTCCATCTGGATTTGGAGACCGTGGGCCAATGCAGAAGCGATAGAGAACTTTCTGAATAAGTGCATGCCGGCGTGAATTACCGGCATTTGACTTCGTGTCTTTGCTCTGTTTTCACTTCTTTCCTTCGCCCGAATGTTTTGGATTCTCGATTTACTCATGTTGTGTAAATTGTTTGCGGATGTGATTTTTGCTGTTGTCTTTGTTCTTTGATCTCGGTGGCGATTGTGGTCCGAGCCGCGCCAGCCGAGGTGTTTCCTAAATGCGCGAAACAATTTGCTCGCCGTTGGTGTCTATGACCGAGTGCCATCCCTTTCTTCATTTTTACTGTTTGTCATTACTCAGGGAGTTCAAGCTATAACTTGTTTTTCATGTACTGAATTCATGTAAAAAGAGGATTGTGAATTTGGTGGCGAAGTACATGAAAGGAGGAACTCTTTTTGTTGCCCTTCAGGATGTACCTTCCTTCTTCATACTGCCTGTGAAGTATTCTATGTCTACCCTTTTTCTATACTCTGCATTTGCCCCCTCAAGTTCCTTCGTTTCTTCAGCAGCTCCATCGTTCCCAGTCTCTCGTGGTCTGGTGCTGTTCCTTGTCATAAGGAGCAATGCTTAGCAAGTGCTAGATCATTATTTGAGTGCTTAACCCACATCAGGATGACTAGGAGGACTTCATTTCGTTCACGCCCACGTTAATATAGAACTGGCTTTTCTGGAATAAGTAAAACCTGAACTTTTTGGCATCTAGACTTCATTTACATTTCTCATGGTATGCCCACTAATTTATACATCTGTACCGTGCTTTTGGTTAGTTCTGAACTCTGATTCTGTTTGTCTCGTAAAATATTTGAAATTTTTGTTGATAGTATTGGGAGATTCCTAGAAACAATAGAAAGAAAAGAGATCTTTGGATACTGGGTATTGAGATTCTTGAGCTCTTGAGATACTTCATGCCTGTGTTTGTTCTTGCACCGTAGTTTCAGAATTTTGCATGGCTCGGTTTCATCCCCTCAACTCTTGGCGAGAACATTTGAAAACAGAGGGGGAAAATGACAATCTTTTTTCTGTTTTGGCTATCTGTGGTTATGTTTATTTTTTATATGTGCAAGTATGGTGAGATCCACGTGGTAATGTTCGGGTTCCTCAGTCTGTGATGCCATTGCCTTTGAGAATATGTGGTGAATGCGCATGCAAAACGAGAGCTTGAGTGACTTTTTTTAGCCTCTAAAGGGGATTCTGAATTAGGTGTTTTGGTTATTTGTATTGCAGCAAGACCAATCGGAGGCCATTTATATTGTCCACCGAGAACTTTTGCTGCGGTCAAGTCGCCAAAGTTTCAGCCACGAAAGAAGTAAGCTTTCTATTTCCTAATCCAAACTAGCATGTCAAATGAAGTCCTTGACAGTGGGATTCAAATGTTGGGCCAATGATCTGTCTTTTCACTTTAACATTACAAGAATTGGTGGATATTTCAGCAACTATACTCGTTTGCATGATTAATACATAAGTTCTATCAATTTAATGTCTTGGTATGTTGGTAGCAGCCCATCTAGGGAGGCTTCCACCATATCACAGATGGTAGTATCTTTTTGTTGTTTTCAGGATACTTTTATCTCTTGCACTTCTGAGTTTAGTTAATGGTAGAATGTAAATGTTGGTTGTGCACCTAATTTCAGTGATTGGCCAGCAACTCAAAACTCTGTATATCGCAAGCTTCTTATGTAATAATTAGAAAATATCATTACAAATATTTCTTCTCTCGATTGTGTTACTATTGAATCCAGGCTAAGCTTCCAACGTAAAAGGGTTTTTTCGTATTACTTCTGCTGTGGATCTTAAGGCCTTGGGCCAGACTGCTTGTTTAATGGCTAATCGGGTCTATTTAGCACACGAGTATAGGTTCTAAAGAGTATTGCCCTTCTTGTATTTCACATGCATTTTGTGTTTAATGATTAATGTGTTCCAATATAGATGGATAACAAAATTCAAGCGGTGGTAATGGGTGTAGCTGCAGCGTTTATGACAGTTATCACATTAGTTATGGATGATTCTGATCATTCGGAGAATTGCATACCAAGAGAGCCTCATGTGAATCGAGATTATGAAAGAGACTTATATATGAATCGTGTGTTATATAGTGGTGATACTCATTGTGTAGATCAAATACGGATGACGCCAAATGCTTTTTAGACCTTTGTAAGGTACTTGGTGCAAGTAACTTGTTGCGTTCTACTGTAAATATTTCTATTATGGAGCAAGTTATGGTATTTTGTCATATCATTGGACATAATGTGAGGTTTAGAGTCATTGGGGGAAGATTTCATAGATCAATAGACACCGTCCATAGATATTTCAAAATCGTCCTGCAAGCGATTTTGAAATTATACAAGCATGTGGTGAAAGAACCAAGCAATTCCACTCCTCTTGAGATAAGTAACAGTCGAAGGTTTTATCCCTATTTTAAGGTATGAAATTTGAAAAAACAAGTCTATAAATTGCTTGAGAAGTTTCATTAGTATTTGGTTGGTAACTATATCAATTATTTTAGGATTGTGTTGGAGCAATAGATGGAACTCATGTACGTGCATCGGTTCCTCTTGAAATTCAAGGAAGATTTCGTGGTCGGAAGGATGGAACAACACAAAATATATTAGCTGCCATTACATTTGACTTGAGATTTTCTTATGTATTAGCTGGTTGGGAAGGCACATCTCATGATTCACGTATTTTGTCTGATGCACTTTCAAGGCCGAATGGATTGAACATTCCTAGAGGTAAGAAAATGGAATTTACACACATTATTTGAATTGAGATTAGTAACTTGATAATAAACTTATTTATAACTTGTAGGAAAATATTATCTTGCTGATGCTGGTTATGGAATCCAAAATGGTATCATCTCTCCCTATCGTGGTGTTAGATACCATTTGAAGGAGTTTAGTGATCGCCCTCCTGAAAATGAGAAGGAACTATTCAACTTGCGGCATTCATCTCTTAGAACTACTATTGAAAGAGCATTTGGAGTTCTAAAGAAGCGCTTTCGAGTATTGGGTTCAGAACCTTTTTGGTCATTTAGAACACAAGTCGATGTTGTCTTAGCTTGTTGTATCATTCACAATTTTATTATGAAAGCTGATCCCAATGACTCTATCATGGAAGAGATGAATAGACAAATGGAATCTCAAAGAGAAAATCCAAGAATCCAACTTTCTCAAAGGGAGGAAAAGGAGGAAAATAGGATATGGGCATCAAAGAGGGATAGGATTGCACATGCAATGTGGATTAGTTATCAGAATATTAGAAGAAGTCAATAGTTTCACTTTTATTTCTTTTGAGTGCTTTATTTTGAACATGTTCTTTTCATTTCTTTAATGATAATTGTCTCTAAATATTTACTGTGTCCGTTTTCATCATATTTTTTCTTATTCTACTGTTTAAAGTTGTTACGTAGTTATCATGATGGGTAAAAGTAAGGCAAACGATGAGAAGGTCAAGCAATTTAGATGGTCGAAACTTATGGAACGTGTTTTACTTGAAATTCTTGCTGATGAAGCTAGTAAAGGAAACAAGCCTTCAAGTACATTCAAACCCTCTTCAATTACTCGAGTTGTCAATACAATAAATGAGAAACGATGAGAAGGTCAAGCAATTTAGATGGTCGAAGCTTATGGAACGTGTTTTACTTGAAATTCTTGCTGATGAAGCTAGTAAAGGAAACAAGCCTTCAAGTACATTCAAACCCTCTTCAATTACTCGAGTTGTCAATACAATAAATGAGAAGTTTGGTGTTTGTTGTGAGCCCGACCATGTTGAGAACCATTTGAAGACAGTCAAAAGCAATTGGAAGACGATTCAAACTGTGCGTGGCAAGAGTGGATTCAGTTGGGATGACAAGTTAAAGATGGTCATAGCTGGGAAAAATGAATTTGATCAATATGTATCGGTAATTTTTCTCATCGCTTGCTCCATACATTCTTTTAGCCAATGTTTCTCATCGCTTGCTCAATAATACATTCAGTTGGGATGACAAGTTGAAGATGGCCGGTGTTGGTGTTGTTTCTGTTTTTGTTACAAGTGCAATGCATAATTTAATATTGACTGTCATACTAGTAATTTATATGTCTGGAAATTTTCTCAATGTCTTTGGCTGCTGCGATTTTGATTTTGATTGTTGGGTATATCTGGAATGCGACTATGGTTGGTAAATGTGAGAGCCTAAGAAGGCACATTGTCGGAATGTTCGGTGCTATTTTGCAAAAATTAGCCATAAGGTGAACCAGATCAATGGGAAGCTTTGGTCCTTTTATTCCTCTAAAGCTAAAGTTAGCTTTTTGATGGGCTATGATGGTGGCCTGCTGAAATGATGATATTGTATGAACACAATTAGTCACAAATTATGGTGTGGCCATTAATATATCTTTTAAATAATTTCAGCACAAACTCATATTCAAAAACCATTTCGCCTCTCTTCTGCTTTTAGATCAAAAGGACCCTTTAGTCTTACTGTGAAGGGGCTAATTGATTGTGAAGTAGGTTGGCTATGTATGGTGTCAGCATGTGCGTCAACATTGTGAATTCAAGTTTGCTGCCTGAATTTTGTGTTGATTAATGGGTTGTTAAAATGTGCGTTCATCATAGCTCTTTATGCTTCTTCTTTGTGCGATGATTCTGAGCTTGGTCTTGCTTGGAAGCTGGTTAATTATTTTCCATTGTGTGTTTGCAACCGGGTATTTGCACAATTTTGTCTCGCTTAATAGCTTCTTTTCATATCTAAGCTGTGGAACTAATAATTGAATGAATACTTTGTGCATTTACAGGTCCATCCTACTCATGAAAAGTATTTGAATAAAATGATTGACATGTATGATGAGATGGCTGTGGTGGTTGGGAGAGATATAGCCACCGGAAGCTTTGCTAGGCAGTTTGGGGACATCGATGCAACGGAAGTTGACTCCTCACCCGTCGACTTAGGCGATGACTTTGATGAGTTGATGAAGGGCTCAAAAACACCTTCCTCTACTTGTGCATTCAAAAGAGGTCTCACAAAAGGCGAAAATGTTCCAACAATGATGACAAGTATGTTGCACTTTCAACACAACTTGGAGAGATGGCCTCGGCAATTAAGTCATTGGCTCAAATGGATGTCGATCACTCGCAAGTCTTTTACTCTCAACTCTACAATGAGGTGATGAAAGTGGATGGATACGATGAAATTACCCTTGGATCAGTTTTTGACCATCTAATTGAAAATGAAAAAGTTGGAAAAGCATTCATGGTGAAGAGTGCGACTCTTCGCAAAGTATGGGTTGATAAATTTCTAAGCAAAGGAGATCATCATTAGTGATATATTGTATTGAGCTTTACTGTGAAAAGACTCATATTCATTCTTTCTTTGTTGTTATTGTCAATGCTTCATGAGATGAAATTTGACATAAGGTTGTTTCTGCTTATTGTCATAGTTACTCGGATTTTAGATGATGGGTAGAACTGTTTCTTGATTGAAGGAAACTGTGGTGGAGGGCGGGCTATGCGTTGTATTGGGATATGGATGTAGAATTTTTCAATAACAAGATGTTATCTTGGACTTGTTTCTGGGTGTATGGTTGGTGATCGTGATTGTGATGGTAAACAAGAACTCTTCCTTGATCTCCATTTCTCCTCTGGTGAGGCTTAGATGTTTGTTGGCACTTGTGAGATTGTATCCGGGGAGGACTTCAAGCTTCGTAGCCTAAAAAACCGGTCTTTGCACTGTGCAAGACTTGAGCTTCTCTAGATATTGGTTGGTGAATGCTGCAGAAGCAAGAGTCATTTCGCAATTGTTTATTTGCCAAAAAACTCTATTTTAATGGTAGTAGATGCGATATATGAATTCAAGTTCGTTGTTTGGTTTCTCATAATAATTTTGCCAAGTGGGTTCATTCGAGTTGAATCCATGTCTTCAATTGATTAAGAAAATACCCAAAGGAAAAAAGGAAACAACTTCCAAGCAAAAAGGTTAGAAAATATTTTATTTACCGAACACCGGAAAATATTTTCCGAAACATTTTCAGGTTTTAGCCGAACACTGGAAAAGATTTTCCGAAACATTTTCAGGTTTTAGCCGAACACCGGAAAATGTTTTCCGAAAATGGCCCATTTTCCGCGAAACGAACAGACCCTTAGTAATAAAACTAAGATGAGAGCAACGAATTTATTTCAGTCTTTAGAATAGAAACAGGGTGCGTTTGGGAAGACTCTTGAGGAAAGTCCTTGAGAAAATGTAAAAGCCTTTGAACTATAAGAGTTTTTTGAAATGCAAATTGTGTTTGATAAATCGTATTTGCGAAAGTTCATTGTGAACTATCTTTGAGCAAAATAGTGTTTGAACAAATTAACTTTGCAAAAGACTTTTGTCATTAAAAAAAAAAGGAAAAAAAATGAGAATTGGCTGGTTATTGCTTTGGCAAGGGGTAAGCGGTTCGACGAGGGGCAAGCGTTTGGTGAGGGTTGCCATGTGGAGGACGTGAAACGGCGAGGGTTGCCACGATCGGAGTCGCCGCAACCAAATCGAGTGGCCTCGACGACCTCCGCATGTAGGTCGCGGTGTGGCGGGTCGCAGCGACCATCCGGGGAGGGTCACAACAACCCAGATTGCTCGATTTGGGTTGCTGGAGGTCGCGCGACCCGAATCTAGGTCGTGGCGACCTCTAGTGACCCGGATCTGTTGGGAGTTGCAGCGTTGCCAGTCACGCAACCTTTGCTGCGACTTGGATCTGGGTGGTCGCCAGGGGTTATAGCGGTCGCAGTGATGCGACTTGCCGAGGTCACACAACTGGCCGTCGACGGTCATCGTGACCACACCAGCCTCATGTCGACCTTTGTCCAACTTGTCACCGGCTCCTCATAGCTCCAGGCAACTTTGTCGGCCAACCTCAACGAAGAAGAAAGTGAATAGTCACAAGGACAAAAACGGAAAAACGAAATGTTAGCGAGGACATTTGTGGGAGAAATTTTTTTGTCTTACTCTCCCCTCAGCGTTCCAAAAAGGCTGAATGCCCAAAGCAGCCCCATGGTAGCCTCGGGCTTTCAAGTATGTTTACAAAAGAAGTTCCCAAACACCATTTTTTAGCCCAAAGGGCTTTGGATGCCCAAAGTGGCTTGACAAAGCCATCCCAAACACACCTACAATCTTTTCCGAAAATGTTGCAAAATGAACATATACTCTCTCAAAAGAGATGTTGAAATTTTGGATTAAGAAAATGACGATGATGATGATTTATTAGAATTTCGAATTTTAAAAATTTTAAAGAATAACGATTAAACAAATATAACCCTTCAAAGGTTGAGGAGTTATGTATGAAAACACACAATTTTCCAAAGGTTTTAAGAGCATCTTCTAGCCATAAGCAAAAATAATAATAAAATTCGAAATAAAAATAACTATAACTCTATTGTGAACAATCAAGTGCTTATTACGCCTAATAATCACACGCCTACATGGGGGTATTGTTGGGTTGAGCCCACTTTGGCCATTATCTTCAATCGTAATGTTAGAAGACTCACATTTAAATGTTGGCCCACACGCTCCCAACTTTTCTATAGAACAATGCACTTTTGTTTGTTTTGTTTTACAAACATGCTTCCAACACCCCTTTCATGCCTAATCTTTTTCTCTAGATTTGAACCTCCAACACCCTTTTCATCTGGATCCCTTTCTCCAAATCAAACTATGAAGGTTGCCCCTAAGGATCTTGTCACCACAACACAATGCCCCTCCTCACTCCAAGTCTTTTCCACTAGATTGGAACATGAAGGTTGCTTAGATATTGTATTGATTAGATTCATTTCTTTAGATATTCACCAAACATCAATACACATTGAAGTGGGACATCAAAACTATTAGCTATGATATCATTTATTAAGAGAGTGTAATAGAAGTTCGATACTTTCACTTGAAGAAATCATCAAGAGAGAGCCCAATTTCAAGCTTATTAGCATATCCAGTTAGACCTATCTCTACTCAAAAACTTAAATCAATAAATTATGAGCCTTTGATATTAAAAAGTATTTCACACCCCACCAATTCTCCAAATTGATTCTTTTTTTCTTAACACAACCCACATGTACATCTCCACAGTATTAATGATAGGGCAACACCGATTGGTGGAGTTTATGCAATAGGGCTCGTGGAATTAGTTGAGTGATCATATTTGCCTACTTCAAACTAGACGTCGCATGATTCATTATTTGGGTTGCATCTCACTATATTTTTCCCAATAAAGTATATAAAGCCAATTCTAAGATTTTGGGATCGAGAATCAAACCGATTTTGGGGTCGGTCTTGAACCAATTGTTAAGATTGCTCACCCCCTAGTGAAATCTATTTGGCCGAAGAACAGTGCATCGAGTTTCAGTCAAATGGACCAAATCGATAAACTTCCATTAGCAAAATTCTTCGATACCATACTTGTCGATCACTTCTTTGAAAAATCAAAAGACGGGTCTAATAATCTATAGCTTACCAAGTTTGAAAAGCATGTAGAACTATAGAAATCAGTCCTACATGCATCTTGTAATTTGCTAGCCTTTTCTTCTTGGGGGGATTCTAATAGAATCTACCCCGTTTTTGACGCAAGTGGAGCAGCACAGGAAAGATGCAATTTCTTCATTAGCTTCACGTTGAATCAACTTAAGAATGATGTTATATTATTAAACTCGTTGTCTTTTCAGAGAAAGTTGGGTTGCCCCTCACTGTGGTCATTGACATTCAAATGCATCACTCCTCCATGAGTGGCGTGCGGTAGATTGGTGGGAGAGGAAGATAACCATCCGGCATGATTTGACCGTCCGGCACTCATTAAAATGGAAAAGTACGCCGAAAGTTCTTTCCACAGGAAAACCCGCCTCAGAAACACTTCATCGACCTTCTAAGTCGAGAATCAAAATGCGGGTCAAGGAGACCAATCTGTGGTGCACGCTTACTCAACTGAGGTTTGAGGAATCGAAACTCGAACAGTTTGACGGGAGCCCTCCATTTTCCTCGCCCGTCTCGTCATGAGTCAACCCTGGTCATCGAAGATGCCGAGTCACCGTCCACGTGGCGCCGATCTTCTCGACGCCGGGCCCGCGTGGCATGATTGCGAGGAATCACGACCGTCCAACGTGGTGTCGAGGGGGGGCCCGGGGGGGGTAGCCCCCGCAGTCAAAACGCATGATGCACGGCGGGTGGCGCGTAGCGTGCCCTGGACCCCAGGAATCCATTCGTCCATCGGCTCCACTAACGGTGAAAGAAGTAGGATTTTATAATGCTTGATCAACTAATCGTCACGGTGACGATATAGAAAAATGGCAAAGCATCGATCGCATGGTGGCTTTGAGCAGCTTTGAGCCTCCCCCCACTACAGCCTTGTCTGGCTTCTTGTCTTTTGAGGTGCACTCACTTCTCTACATTTTAGCCAAATAAAGAATTAGCTTTTGGTCTAGTTTTGCATTTTAAATTCATGTCTGCATTAGTGAAAAATGACAAAAACTTTAGAGGGTTAGTGGTAGTACACAAGCAAAGATTAACTTTGGAGGCCTTTGGGCCCGATATTTCATCGGTACATGATTACTGAAAAGTTGGTAAGGGAAAGTATTACATGTCGCTTCTTTAGTTGCAATTTAAATTCCGTGCCTTTAATTGTGTCGCCCACATGGACATGGCTTAGTGGGCAAAAGGGCTAAAACAACAAGGACTGTTCCTCGATCATTATCTCGATTTGAAGCTCATGGCATGTGTCCGTTTACTAGTGAAAAGAAGATTTGTGAGATATCCCATAGAGAATGAGATATAAGATTAATATAATTTATTAACGACGTATAGGATGACATCATGATTTATTAATGCCAATATTGGTTTTTAGGATCCGCGGAGGGGTTAGTTGCATGTTTATAGAATTCTTAGAAAGTCACTCGCTTCGCTAAATAAGCAAAAGGAACTCGCCAATTCTAAAGGAATCTTTGGAGAGCCTAGCTTTGTGTGGAAAGACACTAAAAAGACCAAAATGAACTGTTGTACAACTTCTTTAGCTGGAAAAGTCCCAATTGACTAAAACATAGAAGGTACTTTCTAAGTCTTGCCTTACCTATTCCCAGTTAGGAACCCATCTTGCATCATTAGTGAATAATCACGGCAAATTTTTTGCCGCATCATTTTTATTCACGTGAGAACAAATTATAATATGACTTTTATTGATTGATACTATTGAAAATTTTGATTCGTATCTTTAAGATCGACTAACCCCAAAAAAATTCATTTCCAATATTTTTGAGGCGTATAGATCTCCTCAAGCACAGGTGACAGAATGCCACGTCAACGAGATCAAATTAAATCAAGTTAATCGGGCATTCCAAATCCTTCTTCCGAAACATTAACAAAAGGTATAAAAAAGCAGGGGGAGGCGGCCGGCCGGCGCGCCGAGCCGAGCCGAGCCGAGCCGGGAAAGCGGGGGGGTGGAGCGAGAGAGAGGCGCACAAAGGGCCCAGATCACGTGCGAGGGGAAGCGGACGGTCCAGATCCCGCGGTCCCGAGCCCATCCGACGGCACCCCGCGCGTCCAAGTCGCGTAAACTTATCGGGAAACGAACGGCGCGGAAGGCCCCCACGTGTCACGCGCAACCCTTTCCCCTCCGATCCCGATATTAAGAAATCCTCCTCCTCCCCCCGGCAAAAAACATATCATCAGTCAGAATCAAAGCCCACTTTCTCTCTCTAGAACCAGTCCCAGAGAGTAGACCGCGGTCTTCTCCCTTCCGAAGTAAACTCGACTTCTTCCTTCCTTCCTTCCTTCCTTCCCTCCCCGCCGGCAAGAAAAGTCTCCCCCCGATCCTCTCTCCCTCCATTCCCGGCCCCGCCGTCCGGCCGAATTGTCGACGTTCCGGCTCGCTCCGGCGCCGGGCTGGAGGCCATGGCGGATTCGGACAACGACTCCGGGGGCCACAACAACGCGAACAGCGAGTCGGCGGCGGCGCTCGCCCGCGAGCAGGACCGGTTCCTCCCGATCGCGAACGTCAGCCGGATCATGAAGAAGGCGCTCCCCGCCAACGCCAAGATATCCAAGGAGGCCAAGGAGACCGTGCAGGTAAAAAATGGGGGCGGGTGGAGAGAGACCCTAGCCTAGCCTTGTGTCGAAAACCCTTTTTTTTTTTTTTGCGGCGGTGAACTGTTTAGGTGAACTGTTTGGGGCACGGAATTTTCATGCAGGAGTGCGTGTCGGAGTTCATAAGCTTCATAACGGGGGAGGCGTCGGACAAGTGCCAGCGGGAGAAGCGGAAGACGATCAACGGGGACGATCTGCTCTGGGCCATGACCACGCTGGGGTTCGAGGAGTACGTGGAGCCCCTGAAGGTGTACCTGCAGAAGTTCCGGGAGATCGAGGGCGAGAAGACGGCGGCCATGGGGAAGCCCGGGGAGAGATCGGACGGCGGGGACGGCAGCAGCAGCATCGGCGGCGGCGGCGGCGGCGGCGGCGGGGTCGTGAACAGCGGCGGGGGCTCCGCGGGTGGGTATGGGGTCGGGGAGGTGGGGGATGTACGGGGGATGATGATGATGGGGCATCATGTGCATCATGCGCATCACCAGAGTCACCATCACATGTATGGATCCGGTAGTGGAGGGTCATCTGGTGGGAGACCAAGGTAGGTTCTTCCCCCCACTTTTTTTTTTTGGGCTCTTCCTTTTTCCTTCTTATATATATAAACAAACAGGAAAGAATTTAACTTCTTCTTCCTCCTTTTTAATTAATTAGTAAAAATGCCGATGGTGATGATGATGCTGATGCCAAGCTTTTTCGTTTTAGTTTGCCTTTGTAGTGTTTTTTTCTTGTCCTTAGTGGATCCAAGTATTGTTCATGATTGATGTTAAAGCAAAAAGGGTTTTTTTCTCCTTCCCATTTCATTGGTCTTCACATGAGAGGAAGAAAGAGAGAGAGAGATCGTATTGTATGGAGGAGCATGAGGGTATGAATTGGGGTGATCTGGTGGGCTGTTTTCATGGAGTAGGAGGGGAAGGAGGAGTTCTTACATGTATAATTGTGATTATTAGTGGATTAGTGATGGCTAATATTTCAATGTTTTCCATCCTTCACACTGTGTAAATGCTGTAAGATGAATGTAAGAAGGTTCTGCTGTGATGGATTTGGTTATTTTCAGTTGAAATGGAAGTGGATGAAGTGAGAGAGAGAGAAGAGAGAGAGAGAGAGAGAGAGAGAGAGGAGTGGATAACGTTGTAGGTCTTTCTATCCTTTTCCATTTTTGCCTTTGCGGGCGTTTCTCCGAACCTGTGGAAACGATTTCATTCTCAGAGGATTTAGTTGTTTTGTCGCTATTTTTAGCAAAATCTACTCATGCAGGGAAAGATACGAAGTAAAGCCTCCATCACTTATCTGTCAGTCTCTCTCTCTCTCTCTCTCTCTCTCTCTCAGACTGATTTTGGCTGCTTTCAACTGAATTATTCAACTAATTTCCTTTTTTACTCATGGATTTCTGTGTAGACTCTTGGGTACTCTTTCTTTTTCTTGCTACTTTTTCCTTTGTAGATGAGAGTCAACAAGGCAAGCACTCAGTCTTTCTGATAATTTTATTTAGGACAACACCAGCGTAGCTATCTGAACTTTTGTTCGTTCTACAATCGAGTATTCGAGCTTTTTTTTTTTCTATCAAGTATCTCAATTTTTAAAATTTGGCTGAATGAGAGGACTCCATTTAATAAATTATCACGCGATGAATTTTTATTGGCATGACTTGCTTACTCAGCACAAGTTGTACCATCTATATTTAGGTATTAGATGATAAGAATGGAGAGAGAGAGAGAGAGAGAGAGAGAGAGAGTGCTTACTTGGAATATTTTAGTCCTCTAACATGTCTTTAGTGACATGGCATCATCTCAAAAGGTCAAATTAGATGCCGATAGATAACTAACAATTATCTAACAGTGCTGGTGTTTGCATCGGCCTTTTTCCATTTGTGATTTTAATGGAAGCCTCATGTGAGCTAAATTTGAAAAGTTGAGGTATTTAATTGAAGAAAATGTATAGTTATTCAATTGTAGAATAGATAGCAATTTAGATAATTATGTTATCCTTTTTTAGGCTTAATTCCCTAAAAAAATCTCAACTTTAGGTTTAATATCAATTCTAATCTGAATTTTTTTGTCTAGGAAAACTGTCAACTTTCACTATTGTCCCAATCTACCTTTGTTACCCCTCCATCCAAAAATTGCCAACAGTTTAATAAAAATTATCAACATTAGAATCCCATTGTTTTCGTATAAAGCTGACGGTATATACGAAAAGGTAGGTTCTGAAAATAAACCTCTAAGTAGTTATGATATTGATAATTTAAAAGAAATTAGTGACGATTTTGGATGGGGATTTCACTGAGGTAAACTTGGCATTAAAATGAAAGTTTGTGACCTTAGGCAAAAAACAGTTCAGGATAGAATTAATATTGGACCTAAAATTGGAGAATATTTTAAAGGAGGTGGGCCTTCATATATAATACACATATATGTATATGTGTGTATGTATGTATGCATGCATGCACCAAAACAGTCATGAAATTGAGATATAGGCACCAAGCAATGGTAAGGGTTGGTTGTCAAATCCTAAACCCATCTCTTGCTCCTTTAAATCAACACTAAATTTGTACTCATGAAATACTCAACAAAGAAATCCTTGCTTTATCCTCAGCCAAGCCTAAGCCAATTTCTGGCAAAGAAGAAGCCTACTATAATGTGAGCGGAAGCTGCGTTCCCCCAACCCTGCAGGCCTGCCATAGCCTCTATCCTTGCTTTCTTCTCTCTCTCTCTCTCTCTCTCTCCATGAACCATGCTGCCTTCCGATTGCCTCCCTCATGGTTGCCACAGCATTGATGAGGAAGAAGCAACGACAACAACGAAGACGAGCCAAGATTTGCAGCTCACATTGAACTCAAGCCTTAAATCTCAACTTGACCTTAGATCTGTGTCAATCCAAGCTCGACCAGGGTTGCAAATAGCCAGGTTTTTTTTTTTTTTTTTAAGGTCGACCCCTAGCTGAGGAGTTGTAGGGTTGGGGAGAGGCTCAGAGAGAGAGAGAGAGAGAGCGAGCGGGGGGAAAGGGAAGACCAGGAATTTAGAACGTAGCCATTCAGTCATACAAGCAGGCATTTCGCATTCTGTTCTGTGATCACTGGTGACTTACATTATATATCTGATGCGCTTATCATTCCTGGAAAAGGAGTCGGTTCCTCTCGAGCAAAGTTTACCCCAAAGCTACCTCCGTAGCTCATGAACTAGCTCAAAAGAACCCGAAGCCCGGCGGAACTTGACGCTCCTTCGCTGCATAGTCCGTCGTTCTGGCATGTTTTGTCACGCATAACTGTTTTCTATGTGTGTAGTATGATTTGCCAAACGAAACAAATGGAAAGACGCAGAATAAAAGTCGACGATGATACCTTCTCCCAAGTAAAACAGATCCAGATTTCGACCGAGGGCTGCTGTTAGATGTAAGATAGCAGCGCGAGGAGCTGGCAAAGGCAAGTAGTCAGGTTTGAAAGGGCGAGCTTGCGACAAGGAGAGGAGAGGAGAGATAGAGAGAGAGAGGTGCGGGTAGCAAAACCGGCGATGAGCGCCAAGCTCTAGCGTTGGCGATGGTGGCGGGTGATTACGTTTGAATGGAAAAATTCACCATCATAACCAATCCTCTTCGTCCAGTAACTATTCCGGCATGCCTTTACTAGCTTTCTTCTTGCTAGAGATTCATGTGCACAAGCCTCTCTCACGAAGGAAAGCGGGCAAAGTCGTCTTTGCAAACAAGCCCTTTTATTCCACGTCGTCGTCGACGTTACCTTTAATTTTCTCCGTCATTCCATTAATTTTCATCCACGCAAACACTAAACTGTAAGACAACGAATACTAGTATTACACGTGGTGTTCTCTTGAGATGCTTGTTAGCTACGTACATCGGTCGTGTGAAGTGGTCACCCATAATTCCATCGGATCATCACTCCTGACCTTTCATCACGATTGACATGACCATAGAGCAGCCACATAATCCCAAATTCTAATTGTTCTGATATAATGTTGACATGATATCTTATCTACACATTAATCGAGATGAACTTAGATTTAGTCAATGCCTTAAACAGTCCAAATCAGCTGAGTTGGGAGATTCACACACTTGTCTTGAAGCACGAAGACAAGATACGGTCTTTATCTAATATCCAAGTTATGCATCGTCTTAGAGAGGCCAATTATGTAACGGATTAGGTTATTAAAACCCATAAAAGAAACTACTTACCTCTGAATTGGGCCTTGTCCCCTCTCCCAAGCACTTTGAGAAAGTTTATTTAATGATTTCCATTTAATGAGCTTGTCATCTTTCCTAAGTGAATGAGATATTTTCGTTTCTGACCCAAAAAAAAAAAAAAAAAAAAAAAAAAAAAAAACTGAGACGTACTCATTATTCATATGCAGGATGACACTTCAAAGTAGAGCCAGTAACTTGTGGTCACGAGTCATGATTGGATTTTGTGACCTAAGTGGTATTTGTTCGCTGGATTCGAAGCAAGACTCGTGCGCCAAGAAGAGAAGTAATTTCAAAACATGGCGTTCATCTACCAAAATCAAGTACCACAAAAAAGTATTAGAAAAAATTTCGAATAAGAACCCAAAGTGCTATCATTTTCTCAAAAGAAAATCTAAAGTGAAGTTTGTCTCAAATAAGGATCCAAAGTGTCTTCATTTTCTCAAAAGATGACTTAAAATGGAATTTGTCTCAAATAAGGATATAAAGTGATCATTTAGTCTCAAATAAGGACCTCATTTGCCGGTCAGTGAATAGATGCATCTCTATGCATATTCCGGTAGCCTAATCAAGGGTATTTTTGTCCAATTTTTTTTGGTTGTCTTGTTCTTTATTATTATTTTTTTGGGTCAGCGGCGGCACTGTTCATCATCTTCCCCTGTTCGTCTTCTTTTCAAGAACATCGGACTTGGGAAGGGTTGGCGAGTGCTGGCCGTTGGTGAGGGCCGGCGAGAGTTGGATGCCCATCGCCGGCAGTAGGTGAGGGCCACTAAGCCCTCGCCAACCGTGGGCAAGGGCTTGCAGGCCGACCCTCGCTAGATCTAGCAAGGGTGGCCTTGGCTGCGGTCGATGAGGACTGTCGAGCCCTCACTAGCTGTGGGCGAGGGCTTGCAGGCCCTCACCGACTCTTATCAATGGCTGGTGAGGTGGGTGAGCCCTCGCCCAAGGCCGGCAAGGGGTGACCTCGCTGATGGCTGTGAGAGGCGACCTCCTTCACCTCCACTCATTGCTCCACCAATAACCTCGCCTTCTCTTAGGACTACGATTAGGACACCCGCATTGCTTTCTTCATCCCTTCCTCCCACCACCACTCCCAAATCGACAACTTCTTTAGGTACCTCTTTTGCCCTCGAGGACCTTCTTGTAGGGTCTTGATTTGGACGACCCCCCTCCCCCATGGCCAGCGAGGGCTCGATGGCCCTTGCTCATCAGCGATGGGTGTCGAGCCCTCGCTCGCTGTTGGTGATTGGCGTCGAGCCCTTGCTGGCCCTTATCAGCGGCTGGTGCTCGCTAGCCTTTCCCCAAGTTCGATGTTTTTGATTTGGGCAAGAAGAAGTGAACAGGGGACGAAGTAGACGATGAACAGGGCAACCAAAAATTGAAAAAAAAAAAAAAGAGAGAGAGAGAAGAAAATACCCTAATTAGGCCACTGGAATATGCATCAGAGATGTATCTATTCACCGGCTGATGAGTGAGGTCCTTCTTTGAGACTAAATGACTACTTTGGATCATTCTTTAAGACAAACTTCACTTTATGTCCTCTTATGAGAAAATGATGGCATTTTGGATCCTTATTTAAGATAAACTTCACTTTAGATCCTATTTTGAAAAAATGATGGCACTTTGGGTCCTTATTTTAAATTTTCCCAAAGTATTATTACTTGCAAAGGAATATATATATATAGAGCTCATAAAATAGGATACGGCTTATGAGAATTGGAGAGTCGGGCTTCAAGAGTACGACTGATTTTTTTTCCCTTTGAACATGAAGAGTTGGGAAGAATGTCTTCGTTTGTTTCACGAAAAATGAATGATTAAAGAATATATATTTTTAAATTAATCATTTATATTCCTTACAAAAATGAATAAATAAAAAATGAGACTTTGGTGACAGGCTTGTTCAGAGGGCTGTTAGTATTTTCTTGGTGCATTGAACCCAACATTCCAATAGCGGATAAGGCGAGATAGATGTCGACACAACATGTTTTCTAGAAAATCCTCCTTTATATCATGATAAGATATGCATTTTCATGTTGACTTCTTTCAAGTCATGCTCAACCCAGCTTTCAAGTTATTCTTGGACCAAAGTGCTCTCCCTTGTGCAACACCAGGGATGTGAGATGGGCTTTGGTAGCAATCGACCAGTAGCAACGTGAGGGTAATTGCTTCCCTAAGCCCGAGCTTACATGCCCCGAATCCATCAAAGTCATTAATCATGTAGTTCGCAAATGTGGATTGGTTAAGATCTATTTAGATCCAAGTATCCGGGTCCATTGGAATTTTTATATATATGTAAATATATGTATATATAGTTCATACATATATATATACATTTGTTTCACATATATATATATATTTGATGATCAAGGATCCACCGGAGTATGCCCTTGTTGGCTTATGCCAATTCGGGGTCTCACGGGTCTACGCGGTGGAGGCCCAACAGCAATTATACCTCGGGGGAAACTAGTCTAGCAATCCAACGCCAGGACCCTCCACCTAAATCACAAAGCCGATAGGAAGTTCAAACCCAGGACCTCCAAAGAGGAAAGGCAAGCCCTCAACCATCTCAATCATGCGTGGGTGGGTAGTTTGTTTCAATTTAATTACTTGCTTTACCAAAGATTTCCTAAGAACGGTCTGTTGTTATCACTAGAAATAATTAATGAATATTCATTCAATTTTTTTTTTGAAAATGATTTAAGTGATAGTTTTTAGGAAAGTACTTTAATAAATCATTATTTTTCATAAAATAAAGGGAATTAACTGGAAATGTTTCCCCCGAAAGAGGAATGTCCGCCCAATTTCCGTCCCGCCTCTTTCGAAGCTACTCTCTCTATATAAAGAGTTGCCATTCAAACCAGACCCACTTCTCTCTCATCTCCACTCAAATCCAGTCTCTCTCTCTCTCTCTCTCTCTCACGCTGAAGCTCGCTCCCTGTCGCAATGGTGGAAGAAGCAAGGTGTTGTAGATCCCTTGCTTGTCTCGGTCTAGCAATGCATTTCGTGTCGATGTGCGAATCGATCTCGAGCTTTTGTAATGCATCGATTTCTTCTGGCTATGGCTTCTTCGCAGTTCCGTTGTGTCTTCGTTGAGCATACCTCTGATTGTTTTGCAGTATTGAACAGAGGTACTTCACGAGAGCGCGCGCTCTTAGTTTTCCGATGGTGTATCTGATGAGGGTGTGAACTTTTCCGATGAGTTCCTTTGGAGTCTCGCCTTCGTTGTGCCTTATCTCTCGCTGTTTCGCGCTCGTTTGTAATCCGTCAATTTCTTCTGGTGGCCAGGGCTTCTTCGGAGTTCCATTGCGTCTTCGTTACTTGTACCTCTGATTGTTTTGTAGTGTTAAACAGTGGTACTTCACGAGCGCGCGCTTAGTTTTCCGATGGTGTATCTGATGAGGGTGTGAACTTTTCCGATGAGGAGTTCGTTTGGAGTCTCGCCTTCGTCGTGTCTTATCTCTCGTTGTTTCACGTTCGTTTTGCATCTCCCCTCCTCTGGTCCATTTGATTTCAGAAGACCCATCTGCGATCGACTTAGATTGGCTTTATCGAGTTCGTTTGTGAAGAAAATAAGAGAATTCAAGAAAACAACGATTCAAACATAAATTTCCCAGGAGAAAAATATTCTTAACTGAAAGCCATAATACTCACTATTATTCTACAATACATAATGTTATTTATATTAAAAAGACAACTAGATTTCCTATTCTATATTCCGAATATCTAATCTAACAGATTGACTGGATCAATTTATCTGTAATTGGAATAATCGGAATCAAATCATATCTATCAATCTAATCTTCCGATAGCATAATCAAATCATACTATAATCTAATCTTATGATGGCAGAATTAAATCATAATCAAATTATACTCTAATCTAATCTTCCGATGGCAGATCTTTCAATGGTCTACCAATAATATTATCAATCTTATCATTTGTTCATGAAATTACATCCAATGAAGACTAGTGTTTGTAGCCGTGAAATTTTGTAATAAAATTGGTGAATTTCTTTGTGAAATTAAGAGATTATTACGTGAGGAATTGCAGGACTAAGTACTGCTTGCGTTTTTTTGGTGTAATTGAGGCTTGAGAAATACCGAAAGTGTTTGAGTGATTCGAGTGTGTGATTTTCATTGTATCGCTTGATTTATAGTGAATTCATCGCTGCTCTCTTCGTGGACGTAAGTTTTTATGACTGAACTACGTAAATCCTGTATCCAATTTATTTTCTTGTTATGTCATTATTATTCAATCACTCGCTTTCCACAACATCATTATTGTTGCCAGATTGGAGATCCTTTGCATTTGTGGAAGGATAAAAAATGAATATTCAACCACCGCCTGCGGTGGCCGTGATGGTTTGGGCTCTCTCCCCCTAACGCAAGGAGAGGAGTTCAAATCCCCTCACGGTCGCTAGGGATTCTTAAGTGTGGCGTCGGGTTGGTGGGTCCTCCGCTAGCGTCACCCCAGGGTTTACTCTCCGGCTGTCGGCCGTGCGGGGTTCCCTAGGTCATAAAAAAAAAAAAAAAAGAATATTCAGAAATATATGATGGTGGCAATCTATATATTGGGGTTTTCTGTCGCACAAAATTATAAATTTAAAGCTTACAACTCTCGCTCTGATATTTTGATATGACGATCTTAACAAACAGTAACATTAACCCAATTGGACGTGCATATCACAAGAAGAAAGATATGGAAATCCCATTGCCATCGCAAGCTGGTTTGTGATATGCTTCTTTTTTTTTTTTCTCTCTATTCTACAACTAGCAGTCTGCCGCAATTATTCCTTATGATGTTTCCAAATGAAATACGAGACATAAAATTATGGTGACACCACTGAAGCAATATAGGAAAAAGTGAGCAGTTTAGAAATAGAACACGTATATGCGCAAAAAAAAACGAATAGCATTCTGTATGCCTACATATCTATGCTCACCCTCTAATCACTAATGTTTAACCTGGTTGATCTATTGCTACAATCAAGGATTGCTTGTCTACATGCATATGCTTGCGGGCGTCCCTCATATTTATGATAAGATTGGGTTGGGAAGTGATTTGCTTCTTTTTTTCTCTTTATTCTATAACCACCAATGTAATTATTCTTTATGATATTTCCCAATGAAATACCAGGACAGAGAATTATAGTGACACCGTTGAAGCAATACAGGAAAAAGTGGGTGGTTTAGAGAAAGAACACGTAAACTCACAAGAAAAAAATGAAGATCATTTTGTATGTCTATATATCTCTGCTCACCCTCTATTCATTGATGTTTAACCTCGCCACCCTATTGCTATGATCAAGGAATGCTTGTCTGCATAGATATGCTACTGACGTCCTTCATATTTGTGATAGGATTGGCTTGGAAAGGTTGGGTTCACTATAGCAACCACCGCATGGTTTGTGATCTACTTCTTTTTTTCTCTCTATTTTGTAAATAGCAATCTATTGCAATTATTCTTTATGAATTTTCAAATGAAATATTGAGATAGAGAATTATGGTGACATCGTTGAAGCAATATAGGAAAAACTGGGCGGTTTAAAAAAAGAACACGTTGACGTCAAGAAAAAACGAATAACATTTTGCATGTCTACAAATCCTTGCTCACCCACTATTCACCAATGTTTAATCTAGCTTCCCAAATGCTACAATCAAGGATTGTCTGTTTGCATTGATATGCATCCCTGCATTGATATGCATCCCTCATATTTGTGATAGGATTGGGTTGGGAAGGCTGGGTTCATCATAGCAACCATATCATGGCTTGTGATGTGCTTCTTTTTTTCTCTCGATTCTATAACCAACAATTTGTTGTGATTATTCCTTACAATGTTTCCAAATGAAATATTGAGACAAAGAATTATGGCGGCACCGTTGAAGCAACACAAGAAACTCACAAGAAAAAGCGAATAGCATTCTGTATGTCTACATATCTCTGCTCACCCTCTATTCGTTGATGTTTAATCTGGCTGCCCTATTGCTACAATCAATGATTGCCTGTCTGTATGGATATGCTTACTGGCTGGCATCCCTCATATTTGTGATAAAATTGGGTTGGGAAGGCTAGATTCACCATACAAACACCCCTTACATGCACCACTTTCAATTATTTTTTTCTAAAAAAATCAAATTTTCTAATTATTTTTTCTTTTTTTTTTTTCCTATTGTTTCATTTTCTTTTTCTTTCTTTTGCCCAAATTAGGCTGGCACCCGACCCTTCTTTAAATTGCCCCTTTCTTCCGACGGTGAGAAAACCCTTAATTCTTCTTTCTTTTGCCTAAATTAGGCTGGCATCCGACCCTTCTTTAAATTGCCCCCTTCTTCAGATGGTAAGAAAACCCTTGATTCTTCTTTCTTTTGCCCAAATCCCGTGTAGATTTCCAACTGTTGGAGGTTTTTGGGTGAAATATCAAAAGGGAATTTTATATGGAGTAAAAGAGATTTTTCTCTGTCAAATCTTATGATCTGCCTATTTATATGATATTCTTACTGGCATCCCTTTGTGATAGAATTGGGTTGGGAAGGTTGGGTTCACCATAGTAATTGTATCATGGCTTGTGATCTGCTTCTTTTTTTCTCTCTCGATTCTATAACCAACAATCTGTTGTGATTATTCTTTAGGACGTTTCCAAATGAAACACCGAGACAAAGAATTATGGGAACACCGTTGAAGCAATACAGAAAAACTACGTGGTTAAAAAAAAGAACACGTTGACGCGCAAGAAAAAGTGAATAGCATTTTGCATGTCTACAAATCCTTGCTCACCCTCTATTCACTAATGTTTAATATGACCCTCTATTCACTAATGTTTAATCTGGTTGCCCAAATGCTACAATCAAGGATTGCATGTTTGCATTGATATGCCCGTTTCCATCCCTCATATTTGTGATAGAATTGGGTTGGGAAGGCTAGGTTCATCATAGCAACCATGGCTTGTGATCTTTTTCTTTTTCTCTCTCGATTCTATAACCAACAATTTGTTGCGATTATTCCTTACAATGTTTCCAAAAGAAATACCGAGACAGAGAATTATGGCGACACCATTGAAGCAATACAGGAAAAAGTGGGCGGTTTAAAGAACGAACATGGTGACGTGCAAGGAAAAATGAATAGCATTGTGCATATCTACAAATCTTGCTCACCCTCTGTTCACTAATGTTTAATTTGGCTGCTCAAATGTTACAATCAAGGAATGCCTATCTACATTGATATGCCTCTTAGCGTCCCTCATATTTGTAATAGGATTGGGTTGGGAAGGCTGGGTTCACCATAGCAACTATATCATGGCTTGTGATTTGCTTCTTTTTTTCTCTTGATTTTATAACCAACAATCTGTTTCAATTATTCCTTACGATGCTTCCAAATGAAATATCAATAATTATGGTGACACCATTGAAGCAATACAGGAAAAAGTGGGCGGTTTAGAAAAAGAACACGTAGACGCGCAAGAAAAAGTGAATAGCATTTTGTATGTCTACATATCTTTGCTCACCCACTATTCGTTGATGTTTAATCTGGCCGCCTTATTGCTATAATCAGTGATTGCCTATATGGATATGCTTGCTGGCGTCCCTCATATTTGTGATAAAATTGGGTTGGGAAGGTTGGGTTCACCATAACAGCCAGGGCGACGCACTCTTTCCTTTCATACCAGAGCTTCCATCTTTCAGTAGGATCTAGAAAGAGGAACCTTGCCAATTAGAATGAGTATCGATTACCTGTCTGTATGGATAAGCTTGCTCGCGTCCCTCATATTTGTGATAGAATTGGGTTGGGAAGAGACATATAGATTGAGAGAGCTGGCTCTGGTTTTGCAGAATTGCAATGAGAGAAAGAGAAGATCGTCTCTCCGTCTGAGCCTTTGCCATTGTGTCGTTTTGTCTCGTTTTGTGGCGTAGAGAATATTAAAAAAACAAGTCCAGGCCTGAAAAGCTGAAGCGAACAATTCGTCCATCAGTTGATTTTCTCATAAAGGAAAGTCGTCAAGTCACCTTTGCAAACAAGCTCTCAAATCCACGTCGGCATGCCTGTAATTTTGTCCAAATACAAGACAACGAATACAAGTATTGCACGGGGTGTTCCCTTGAGGTGCTTGTTAGCTACATACATCGATCGTGTGAAGTGGTCACACATAATCCCATCGGATCATCCCTCTGACATTTCATTCTGATTTACATGGCCATATAGCGGCCACATAATCCCAAATTTTAATTGTCTTGATATAATATTGACACGATATCTTATTTGTGCATTGCCTAAGACGAACTCATTATTCATATGCAGAATGACACTTCAAAGTATAGCCAGTAACTTGTGTTCACGTGTCATGATCTGATTTTGTGACTTGAGTGGTATTTGTTTGCTGGATTAGAAGCAAGACTCGTGCGTAAAGAAGAGAGGTAATTTCAGAACATGGCACTCATTTATCTAAATCAAGCACCACATAAAAGTATTATTACCCTCAAATATATATATATATATATGGAGCTCATAAAATAGGATACGATCTATAAGAATTGGAGATTTAGGCTTCAAGAGTACAATCGATTTTTTTCCCTTCAAACAAGAAGAGTTGAAAAGAATGTCTCCGTTTGTTTCGTAAAAATTAAATGGCTTGAAGAATATATATTTTTAAAATAATCACTTATATTCTTTATAAAAATGAATAAATAAAAAATGAGACTTTGGTGATAGGCTTGTTTAGAGGGCAGTTAGTATTTTCTTGGTGCATTGAACCCAACATTCCAATAGCGGACGAGACGAGACAAATGTCGACCAAACATGATTTCAAAAATCCTCCTTCATATCATAATAAGATATGCATTTTCATGCAGACTTTCAACCCAGCTTTCAACTTATTCCTGGACGAAACTGTCCTCCCCTTGTGCGACACTAGGAATGTGAGATGGACTTCAGTGGCAATCAACCAGTGGCAACATTGAGGGTAAATGCTTCTTTAAGCTCGAGCTTACATGCCCCGAATCCATCAGAGTCATTAATCACGTGGTTCCCAAATATGCATTGAAAGTCAAGATCTGTTTAGATCCAAGTATTCGGATCCATTGGAAATTTTTCAAGACAGGTTTCGTTCGTTTCAATTTTTATTGGCATGACTTGCTTACTCCAAAGCTTTCCTAAGAACGGTCGATTATTATCACTTGAAATAATTAATTCTCTCTCTCTCTCTCTCTCTCTCTCTCTCGAGCTCGCTCTCTGTCTCGATGGCCGAAGAAGCAAGATACTGTGGATCCTCTGCTTGTCTCGGTCTAGCAATGCATTTCGTGTCGACTTGTGAATCGATCTCGAGCTTTTGTAATCGGTCGATTTCTTCTTCTGGATATGGCTTCTTCGGAGTTCCATTTTGTTTTCGTTGCTCGTACCTCTGAGATATTGGCATTCCTTGATTGTTTTGTAGCGTTGAACAGAGATACTTCATGAGCGCGTTTAGTTTTCCGATGTTGAATTTTACGAGGTGCAAACTTTTCCAATGAGAAGTTCCTTTGGAGCCTCACCTTCGTTGCATCTAATCTCTCGCTGTTTTGCGTTCCTTTGTAGTCCGTCGATTTCTTCTGGTGGCTATGGCTTCTTTGGAGTTCCCTTGCATCTTCGTTGCTCATACTTCTGAGATATCGGCGTTGCCTGATTGTTTCGTAATGTTGAACAGAGGCACTTCATGAGCGCACTTAGTTTTCCGATGTTGAATCTGATGAGATGCGAACTTTTCCTATGGGAAGTTCGTTTGGAGTCTCGCCTTCGTTGTGTCTTATCTCTCATTTTTTCACGTTCGTTTTGCATCTCCCATCTTCTGGTCCATTTGATTTCAGAAGACCTATTTGCGATCGACTTAGATTGGCTTTATCGAGTTCGTTCGAGCATCGTCTATGATTTTGCAGGTTAGGCACAGGAAAGAATTTCTTCTCAATGTTTACTAAGTTTATCTCTCTGTGATGTGTCTCTGTGAGTATACTGGCGCATTTGGCTTTAGAAACTGGGTGGAACAAACTTGTGGTGGATAAGTTTGCGCTCAGAATCACTCTAAACCAAATCTACATTGCAATTTCCCCGCAATGTAGATGCTTATTTAGGGAAAATCATTGACTTACAGCATTTACCTGCTCATTGTCTTGACTTCTGAGGTATGAGCTGGAGATTTTTCGCTGCTTGGGGAAGTTTCACGCAAAGATAATGCTATTTCACGGCATCTCTTTTTGCAGAAATGATGCCACGATAAGTAGCTATTCTGATGATTTTTTTTTCTTTTCTTTCAATAACATTCATTTTGATTGAACTTCACCGTGCTGGAAATCAGATGGTCTGAATGTGATAGGAGGCCCTATATATTTTAGGCTGTCATAAGATAGCCCTTAATTTATTTGCTAAAACTCAATGCTATGTTCTCTCATGAAAATTAGCATCCGTGTTCTTTTCTTGGCATTAGACTATACTGGGTTAGCCATGTGCTTTGCCATTGCACCCACTGTTTAATATTGCATTTGTTCATCCTTTGCAATAGCTATAGTGGTACCACTTGCGGTCTAGTCGAACTCCTTCAGACATTTGAGATTAGAAGTATGGGAGATTCATGTCCCACTTGAATCATGGCAGGGAAATCTTGAAATGATCTTTCCGTTATTGTGGTGAGTAGCTGTCCATCTCATTACATTTGCATTTGTGGAAGGATGGAAAAATGAATCTTTAGAAATATATGACAGTGGCAACGTATATATGGGCGTTTTTGGTCGCACAAAAGTATAAATTTAAAGCTTGCAACTCTCACATTCTGATATTTTGATATGATGATCTTAACAAACGATAACATCAACCCGGTTGGACGTGCATATCACAAGAAGAAAGATATGGAAGTCCCATCGCCATTGCATGCTCGTTTGTGATCTGCTTCCTTTTTCTCTCTATTCTATAACCGGTAATTTGTTGCAACTATTCCTTACGATGTTTCTAAATGAAATGTTGAGATGGAGAATTATGGTGACGCTATTGAAGCAATACTGAAAAAGGGTGGGCAGTTTACATAAAGAACACGTAGATATCACAATCACGAGGTTCCCATGACCAAGGACCGTACATGATCAAAGAAGACTGCCCAAGATCGCCTAGGGTTTTCGTTAGAGATTCCAGAATGTTCCCAAGAACGGGCAAGATGGTAATTGCGCTAAGAATCTGGAACTCTCTTGGCATAAATGTGGATAGTGGTAGGTTAGAAGACACGATCTCGTCCATCGGATCAAAAGGCAATCAATGGTTGTAACCAGAGGCCACTAGTATAAGAAAGGGTGCCCTTCCTCTTATTGTACTCCCTCTTATTGTACTCATCTAATCATCTATCTCATAATGAAAGTTTCATTTTCTCATTCAAAGCTTCTCTCTAGAGATTTTGGACTCGGAACCCCTTTTGTACCTAATTATATTCATATGCTAATGAATGCTGTAGCAGCCTACTTAGATTTATTCTAATGATAGAGGTGTCAACGGTTTGGTTCGATTCGGTTCGGTTTTTCGAAAAACCGAATAGAACTGAATGAAACTCGAACCAAATACAAACCGAACCGAAATTTCGGTTCTGTTTGATTTTTCGATTTTTGCATTTTTTTTCATTTTTCATTTTTTTCTATTCAACTCAAAATGACGAGCTAAGACCCCTCTTTTCTTAGCAACAATTTTTCGTGTCCCCATTTTCACCCCCATTTCAAGAATTTCCCATTTTTTATTTTCCTATTACAGTAAAAAACCCCATCAGAAAAGGGCAAGTCATATTTTGGGAATTGGCATATTTCCCCGAAAGGAATTTCCCTTTTTTCCTTTTCCATTTTTTTTAAATTATGCATTTAATCGTTTTTTCATGGTCTGCAAGGGGAAGCCATCCCAAAATAGGGTTTGGTTAATGGTTTGATTTTATTAGTTTGTCGGTTCGGTTCGGTTCGATTAATTGATAAAAACCAAACCGATAAAAAAATTAATTTTTAATGAAAATCGAACTGAATAAAAAAATCGAATCTTTTTGTTCGGTTCGATTTCTGACACCCCTACTAATGATTCTAAAACAACATATTAAAACTGTAATAAATTATAACCATAAAGAAAGCACACAAGGCGAGCTTTTAGGACTTTACAATAGAGTTCTTTGTTTTGAATTGTTTTTTTTTTCTTTTTACCTTTTTAAATCACCTTGTGACATAGATGCGCAAGAAAAAGCGAGTAGCATTTTATATGTTTACATATCTTTGCTTACTATCTATTCACGGCCCTATTGCTGCAATCAAGAATGGGCTGCAATCAGAATGGGTTGTGTGCTATCTGCATGAATATGCCCGCTAGCATCCTTCATATTTGTGATAGGATTGGGTTGGGAAGTTTGAGTTCACCACAGTAAGATGATGAACATATGGAGATTATGTTAAATCATAGCAAGAAAGTTGCAGTATAGCAAGAAAGTTGCAGTTAACGAGAAAAGAGGCCGTCGATTTGGCCGCAAGGATTACAAGGGATTAGCCATCTAAGGAAAATAAGACAGGAAGATTATGCAGCAAGTGTCTACTCCCCCACAAGGCGAGGACACTGTAAAGGAAGCAAAGAGAAGAGGGAAGAATCTTGTAGCGACTTCTGAATTTGATGACAGCCTTTCAACTCCTCGCTGAAAGTACTTGTTGGATGTTTGTAAAACGAACAAAATGTGATTTTTCTTATTTTACATAGAAAAGTTAAGAGAAGATATACCAATTTATAAGTGTGATATTTTTTTAGTGTATTTAAAGAAAATGTTGGGTGTGGGCTAAACCTCACAATTCCTGCATGCGGGTGTGTGAATAATTGTGTGATTTTGACATGATTATTACACACACTAAGCACTTATTTCATATGTAAACTAATAATTTGAGTTGTTCATTGATGTTTTATCCCATTCTGAGCAATGCGAATAGTAATATCAGGTAGGTTGGGTAAAGATTTAAAAATCAAAACCTCACCCGGACTGCCCCTCCCCAACTACTTGATGATTTAGGTAATATGCGGTTTCGATCTCGAGCTGAGTCGTATCAAGCAAGCTTCAATGATGTTTCAAGTCGGTTATTATGGATACTTGACCCGACCGGTTGACATGCTTAATAGAGAGAATAATAATTCATATCATGAATTGTTCTAATGTTAAGCGTGTTCATCCTTTTTCCAATTGAGATCCCAGTTCAATTAACCCAACGTCTGTGGCACGCATGGAATGCCACCTTCAATAGAAATCTCAAGAAGCTCACACGCTACACTGATACGAAAAGAAACCGACAATTTCCGTCCATATACATGTTAAAAAGCAAAGTGATAAGACAATCCGATTCTCCAACTTCTCTCTCTTAGGCTTATGTTTTTCCATTTTAATATATTTTCAATTTTGGTATTCTTTTTTCTAATTCCTTTTTCTTTTATGATATGAAGTCCACTTGGTAATAAAAGTGTGCAAAGGAATTGAGAATTGTTCAAACTATTCAGAATTGGGCTGGATCAGATCGGAATCGGTGGTTCTTAAGGGAACCAATTTAGTTCTCAATTCCAATTTTGTGGGATCCAGAGAATTCCGGTCTAGTTACTGATTTTATGAGTAAATTTGCACACTCAAGCCTCATCGATATTACTATAATATGTTATTTTTTAATATTAAAAATGATTAACGAGTCATAGTTGTAAGTCATATAAAAACTTTCAAAGAGAAAAGCAGTAAATTTTCTGCAAATAGTTGATCTATTTCTCAAATTTTGCAGCCCAAAAGTTGTTTTTTTTTTTTTTTTTTTTTTTTTTTGCAGTGGAGGCACTTAATATCGAAAGTTGCGGTGACGGCACTCAATATCAAAAGTCAAAAGCTCCTTAATGGCCTAATGAGCTCTTCTTCATCAATAGCGATAGACTTAATGATTCAAGTTTGGGTAAATGAAGTCAACATGTATTATGTCCAAAACTAGAAATTTTTTGGTTGAGTAAACTTCATAGTAAAAAGAATCGCAATATTTGATTAATATTTGGTGAGACTAATTTCACGAATCCACTTGAGAATCATACTAGATTAATGACCTAATTCCCGAGCGCATTCATATAATCAATAGGCATTGCCAACCTGAATTAAGAATTATCTATTCGGACCGTGCACTGCTTGGCACAACATCAGTCATATCCCCATATCCTAAATCCAATATTTAAAACATGCCAACATCGAAGATCAGAGGTGTCCTTCGTGCGGAGAGTCATTTTTAACTTTAATATTCGGAAAAAGGAAAAATGAAAAGACAAAATGTATGTTATCCAATAGGAATTAAAAACACCACGGCCGCTCGACACGTCACAGGGGCAATTCCGTAAATACGCGCCGGGCATGGACCGACCGCCGTAATTTCCAAGTCACCCCTCTCATTTCACCCAGCCACCAACCCCAACCCCCAAAAACCACTCCTTTTTTTTTTACTTCGATTTCATCGCCGCCGCCACGCCGCCGCCGCCGCCGTCGCCGTCCGCCACATGGAGCTCCTCGCCGGCGCCGCCTTCGCGGAGAGGGTGGACCCGTTCCCCGAGCCGTCAGCCGCGTCGGTCTGCCACCAGGGCTCGAGCCCCCCGGCCGGCGTCCATTGCCGTCGCCCGAAGCTGAAGCCGATCAGGTTCGCCGCCCGGTCGCCGCCGGGGACCCCGGAAAGCGGCGGGGGCCCTCGGCCGCGCGCCGGCGACGATGGGTCGGAGGGTCCGAGCGGCGGCGGGGCCGGGGTCGCCGACGCGGCGGAGGAGAAGCCCGGCGAGGGGAGCGGCGAGCCGGATAGTCCGGCGCGATTCTGGGAGGAGCCCTGGTGGTGAGTCGTTTCTTGCTCGTGCCGCTGCTGATTTCTTACGTGTTAAAAGTTCGCCCATTTGCGGCATTGTCGGCGTCACGCTTTTGCTTAGTGATCATCGCTTTTGGTTTAACCGGAAAGCACGGGCTTTTCTCATCGCCCCTGCGGTTTTTGCTTTTAGATGCTGCGAAATGATGCTTCACCTTCGCTTTAACCTTTTTCCTCTGTAAAATTTGTGACGTAAGTATGGTGAAGTTCACGTTTTTCAAGGTAGCGTGAGGAGTTTTGACTTTGGTGAATAGGTATGGGGCCTTCTGAGGTAGCTTGGGAACCAATGACGCTTGAGAGGTTTCGCAATAGACAATGCTATCGAACCCGAGAAACTCGGGTATTGTAAGAGTATCCGAGCGGGAATGTTGGAAGGCGTATGGTTTTTAAGTGGTTGGTTACAGGGTAGGATTTGTGGACTCCTTCCGATGGAATTATGAGGTTGAGATTGAACAGCTGCGATACGTTGTGAAATGGAGCATGTAGCATGAGAGAAACTAATTTGATATGACAGATGCTTGTGGGACAACCGTGATCATGATGTTGAGTTGCGGGGTGGGGGGTAGTTTTATTGGTGTTAGCTATGATAATGTGCTAATGTGCTAATATGCTAATCAGGATGTAAGTGCAGAGACCTTGAAAAGAGGCTATTAATCGTCATTCATGCCCTGCGATACTCTGGCCACCAGCCTTGCTTTCTGTAAATGTGAGATGTGGATGACCGAGCTTACTAAAAGGTAACTAGTGCCAATGGAGGGAGTGGCCTGGTGTTGAATTGTATAGCTAGTCATCTTGTGGCACTTGACCTTTCTCCCTTAAGTTCCTCCTGCCCTCTTGTATATATTGTTTTCTTTTGGATGCTAGTAGGTCAGCATGTTGCTTTGTTATTTTCTGACTCCTCTTTCAATGATATGTTTGATTCCGCATTTCGTGCCTCTTGAATTGAGAATCGTTGTGAGAAAGAATAATGATAGTATTGGCTTGACATTTTGGTCAATGTAATGATTCTGTTGATGAGATAGAAATTCATGGACTCCTGCTTTACCCTTGTCAAATGTGTATTGATTGTGGCTATCATGTTGGTCTTTTGTCTGTTCTCAGTTCATCATCAGAAGAGGGCGATGATGATGCATCGGCAGATGTTAGAGAACCTGATAACCGCAAGAGGAAGAGAAGTACGAGGAAGAATCTCGAGCTCTTCATGAAGAACATGGTAATGAAACTGATTGCTAGGCAGGAGCGGATGCACCAGGAATTAGTCCAGATGTTAGAGAAGATGGAGAGGGAGAGAATCAGTAGGGAAGAGGCTTGGCATCGGCAGGAGATGGAACTAATAAAAAGGAATGAAGAACTAAGAGCGCAAGAGACTTCTCGTAGTCTCGCCCTTATTTCGTTCATTGAGAAACTCACGGGCCATCAAGTCCCTCAACAATCAAATAGCTTGTCCGTCGAGGAAGATGAAGATGAAAATCAAGGACCGAAGGATGTTGAGTTTGATCCGCTGAATTCGGCAGAAAAGTGCGATCCAAACCTGAAACAGAATAATGAGAGGTGGCCTGCATCTGAAGTACAAGCTCTCATAGCTCTGCGAGCAGCCTTGCAACCTAAGCTTCGATCGGGGTTCAAACGCTCCATTTGGGAAGAAATATCATGTAGCATGTCGGCTATGGGATACCAGAGGAGCACAAAGAAATGCAGGGAGAAATGGGACAACATAAACAAGTACTTCAAGAAGTCGATAGAGAAAGGGAAGAATCATTCGGCCAATAGCAAGTCTTGCCCGTATTTTCATGACCTGGATGTATTGTACAAGACTGGACTGATTGATTCAACCAAAGCCCTTGATAGCACGAGCCACAAAGAAGAGTGCGAGCCCGGCACCGTCTAAGGTCTTCAATATGTTCCAAACGCTTCTGGTGGTATTCCCGATTTAAACATGGCAAATCGAAAGCCTTGGTTCTTTCGATTGAGGTAGAGAGCTGTTCTCTCCTGTTTTTGCACTGCCAATCCTCCAATCTGCGAGTTTACTGTGCTTCTTTTACTCTGTAAATTAAACAGTGTTTTTGTCAAAGCGCGATGTTCTGTTGCCTTGAACCGGCTTTTGCAAATCGATGAAGCAGGTGACAACGTAGTGTTGGAAATACCGTCTTTGAATACATTGGTTTAACTGTGAAGTGATCCATTTGCGAGCATCAGTAGTTGCGGATCGATCATGATACCTTCGGTTCCATGTTCATGGACAGGAGTATCAGACAGCATCGCACTACCAGAAAACTTGAACAACGTTCAATGGAACGGCAGAAAGTCCGTGTTAAGATGACAACGCTACACACCTATGCGTGCGTGATAGAAATCAAAGGGTCGTGTCCATTCGATTTTCTTGTGTTAATGTAGGAGTTTTTACTCTTCACAGAGCCGTGATACTTGCTACTGAACCAGTACAACTCTTCATCCCTTGTGACCAGGAGTGAAAAGACAGCATCCACTGGCATAACAGAATAACTACAAATTTGTACATAAAATTCCTACAATCTTCCACTTATGCATAACTTGTAATTGGATTCGGTCTTTCATCCATTAATACTAGTGAGCATTCTGCTCTAAATTCCCCTCCAGCACGCTTGAAACAGACAAGAATTCTGATTCACAACACCGAGAAACATGCTTATTGTCATCGGCAAATTTAAGTAAACCGAGAAAGATCGCGAGTTCTGCTATTATGCCGACCTCTTTCTCTAATTGCCACTCGACAACTTAACGTAGGCATGGCAAAAAGGATAAATTTAACAGAAATGATAAATTTAACAGAAGAATGGCGTCTTGGGTTCTTTAAACATCGATACAAACTATTTGATAACGAGTAACTCATCATTCATCAGTGCACTAACGGCACGAGCCACAACAATTCATAAAACTTGATTGAACAATACACCAACGAATGTTCCATACACCAAAAAGACGGGCAGCGTACGCTCACAAACAAAATGAGAGCAACGAAACGACGAAAATAAGTCGAAAGCTGCCTATGCACTCATTTGGAGGATAAACAGAGGAAGACGAGAATCGCGATGAGGACCACAGGGAAGACCAGGAGGGATAAACCCGGGGGTTGGATTGGACCCATCACCAACGGGGCCAACAAGAGCACCGCGGCGACCAGCACGATCATCAGCACCGAACCGCCTCCCAACCCATACTCTTCTTCCATCTTCGGAACACTCTTCACTTCGATCCTCGACTGTAGGTACTAGAGATCGATGTCGCGAGTGTCGGCGTGTCGCGAGTGTCGGCGTGTCGCGAAAAGGATGGCACGAGTCGCGTGTACAACGTTGGAATGGCGGGTCTATATATACAACGAGAGAGAGAGGGAGAGAGGCACCGCTTGGGGATCATCAGGAACTTCTGATGAAGCAATGCGATGGTTGGCGAAAGCGCGGCATCGCTTGGGGAATTATTAGGAGCTGATGAAGCGATGCAACGATTGGAGACGGTGCAGGCATTCGAGTTCGTCGCGTTGCATGGCCTCTCGTCGCCTGTTCATGACGTTATACGAGAGGAGTGATGTTGCTTGTAGTTTCTTAAAATAGATCGCTTTACTTTTCCTTGAAAAGGAAGTCCCTAGTTTATGAAGAGAAATGACATAACGAATGGAGTAACAATTTTCGCGCAAATAGGAGTTTAAGAGGTTAATCAAGGTAATAGCCTAGCAGTGTTTGAGTGTAGAGTGTGTGTTTCGGAGAAAGCGAGCGATTTGGAATATATTTTCCAAAAATTAATTGCTTGCATTTCTTATAAAAATAAATGAATGGAAAATTCTTTTCATTACTCATGAAAATAATTAGGCATGTATTGTAATCGATGATAAAAACATATATTTTGTTGACTAATTTTTCTAAATGATATAAGCAATCTTTTTTGGGAAAATATTTTCCAAATTACTCGTATTCTACACAACGAATGTACACATAATCTAATGATAAATTAGGATAAAACGAATTTGCTTGGATCATATATGGATCAAGACTAGATATTGTTAAGAGGGGAGCCAAATATCTTTCCCGTGCAACCGGGCATAGCTTCGAATCTACATGTTGGAAATACTCTTACATTTTCAACAATTGATAAATTCAGTACATTAATATAAAAAGACTCTACGAGATAATGAAATTTAACAATATTAATTGATCGATTGACAATATGAGTTGAATATGTGAATCGCTTGATAATACAAGTTGAAGTACTTAATTAAGAATGGTGTCCTGTATGTATTTATACTGTTGCTTTAATAGCACATATAATATTATGAACATATTAATAACAAATATTTAATTGTATTTGAATAGATTAGCAATAAGTATGTATTGATTCATTGCTCTAGTTAATCGATTGCGTCCACACTATAAATATTGGGAACGGATAATCATTTTCAGATTATAACTTCATTATAGAACTTGACTTATTGTAAAAAGTTTATCCATAAAAATAGTTTAAAATAAAATGAACTATTAATTTATTTTCTAGTAATATTTATATTCAGTACTTCTAAATATTTAAACTATGATTATCATCACGCAAAAGAGTAAATATGGTTAAATATTGTTAATTTGAATGATCTATTATGATATCTCAGTATGTATCTAAAAAGAGTTTTGTAACTACAAACGTATTTTTTTATGATTGTTTTGGGGTCACAAATCACAAACTATAGTAAATGGTCAATTTTCGAATCCGGGCAACGTACGGGCCTTCAACTATTGTTTTCAAAACATGACCCGTAGTGACAAAGCATGTTGATTGACTGGTTTAGTCCTCTCTCTCTCTCTCTCTATCTAATTTTGCTTGATCAACAATAATAACACTTTATTTGCTTTGCGAAAAATGTGTATTTCTGAAAAATATTTTTCAAGAAATCACCTTTGGGTGTTCGGTTAAAGCAATACCTTTCAGTATTCAATTGAAACCAAAAAATGAACTACTATTATTATTATTATTATTATTATTATTATTATTATTATTATTATTATTATTATTATTATTATTATTATTATTATTTTTTATTATTATTATTATTCAACATCTAATTTGATTTTCCTCACACTCCTTTTAATAATTTTTTTCATTTCTTTTTTAATCAAAATTTCAATTATTTTCCTTTCCTTTTCTTTCTTTTTCTTTATCCTTTCTTCTTCGACCAATTGATGGCCACAAATATGACTGAGCCTCATTAGAGGTCAACTAGCTCAAGGTCTCCCAAGGTTAGCAAGCTGAGTCTTGCAAGAGGACTAGTGACGGACAAGCTTGCCAGAGGCCGGCAAGGCTTTAGTCTCACCCAATTCGCAAACTCATTCCTCACTTGTAGTTGGTTGCTTATCATCGGTGTGGCTAGCAACTGACCAAGGAAGAAGGAAAAAGTAAAGGAAAAAAATAATTGAAATTTGATTTTTAAAAAAGAAAGAAAAATAAAAATAAAAAAATTAAAAGGAGTGCATGTAGTAGAACGTGTTTGATCTTGGTGAAAGAAAGATGAGAGAAAATGATTTCTACTTGAAAGGCGGAAATTATTTTCTCCTAATTTAGAAGATTTCTTTTTGGTTGATAGAAAACATTTTCATTGACTAATTTGTTTTTGTGTGCCAAACATTGAAAAATCTAAAAATTATTTTCTTGAAAGTTATTTTTCGTGAAACAAGTGGAGCCTAGAAAAATAATAATATTCCTAATAGTCGATAGCTTTCTTTATCGAAAATATGACCAAATTGTACTTTATTTCTCATGACTACTAAACTTGTGGACATCTCTTACATTTGTATAACATAAAAATTTGATCTTCTTTTGGGTAAGTAGCCAGAAATTGACTATGATACAAGCCAAGGAAAAAAAAATGGAACTTGTGGTAAATATGCTATTCCACATGCACAGCTCTCTTGATCTCAAAACAAAGATTGCTTGTCAACCACCAAATTCCTTTTTGAATTTTAATTCATATCATAGACAATTTTTTGTAACAAAATTCTGATGCATGGATTCTACATTGTGGTAAGTGTAGAGCATATTGCTAGGATTAATAAAAATATCTACAGCTTTTAAAAATCATACTAGACAGAAAGGCAAAAAGACAAAAATTTGAGACTTATAGTTGATATACTCACATAGATTTTATGAGGGCTTTGTTCTACCTCTTAATATTACAAGCACTACCTTTTATAATCTTAAAATAAACATTGAATTGTTGAAGAAGTTCTAGAAATCACCAATAATGTTACAATGACTTCTTATGACTAACAAGGACCAATAATTTGTACATATTTTGACAGACTCATGACACGCGACTTTCGTGCATTGATAGACGGCTTTTTGCACCGACAAAACACAACTTTCACTTTTACTACAGTAGCAACCACAGTGCTACAGTGTTGCTACTGTAGTGAACAATATATGTTGCAATGGTGACTACCATAGTACTGTTGCAATGGCGGATAGTGATTGCTACAGTGATAAATAATAACTGCTACAGTACTGTGACAGCCAATTATTCAAGCATGCTTTTTACAATATAAGGCCCAAGGAGACTAATAATTTAGCTCTATGTTAAATCTTTAGTTTGTTCTCTAGCCAAATCAGACGGTACGGAGGCACTGGCCTTCATCATAGCTGCTAAATTTCTTGCACTTGTATGCTTTAACAAGTGTTTGTACTTCTATTTCTTCTTGTTGGGCATATTCCATGGACTTTGGATGTTGATGAGAGCTTGACAAGATGTCAATGGAATCATCAAAAGTGCTTTTCTTAGGATTATTTATATAATGTTGCCGATGTCCTTCAAGGAGCTTTTCCCCTTCTTCAATTTCTAGAGCCACTTCTATTATTAATCCAAACGACTTTTGTCTTTTTGAAAACTGATGAGGACTTGTGAGAGCATCAATGGAGCTTGATGGAATGTTAGGTTGGGGTGCGAGCTACAGTGATAGGCTTTCTCTATCGAGACCTAGATTGAGTGCAAGTTACAATTTACTGTGATCAAAAGGATCTTGTGATAGTGGTCCTCTCAATAGATCTTGTGATGATGAAGTTGGATTTTATGAAGATGTTTGGACTCATAATTATCCATGTCAGTATGTATGTCAATACCATAGTATCTTCCCAAGCAAATATTAATCATTTTTTGGGTTTCATGGTAATCATCAAAATGATCCCAAAAGACATTATCAACTTCCCTTGGCCATGGTTATGGTGGAATGACTTGATTGTTCTAGCATGATATCCTTTGCAAGGAAGAGTTGTAAAAATCTTATTTGGAGTGGATTGAGGTTTATATGTGGACAATCTAACAACTGTTGGAGTTTTACACACATCTCTATTAGGCTTAACAAATAACCATGGCCTATAGACAAAATAATTGTATGGAGCTCTATGTCAAGCTTGGATCATCTGAGTTGTGCTTAGAAAATATTTTTCTGTACTCCCAATGGTTTAAACCAATTGAACATCTCTTCATAATATTTATGTTTTCCTTCTCCTTGGATAACCACCAAATGATCAAAGGCATCCTAAGTGTTGGAAACTCGATAGCAATGGTATAGAGATTGAATAGATACCAACAAAACCATTTGAGCTTTTCTGGAAATTCTTCACTTGGGGAGAAAGGTGGAGGATGAATGAATGGATACTTTAGGTGTAGTTCGCTTGGATGAAGAAGAAGACCTTCATAATCTCTGAAAATTTGGAAACGGTATTGCCACATGAGTCTTCCAAGATTTTTTAAAGAGACTGTTGTCTTCAATGAGCTTAAAGATTTCTAGGGGATACAAGTATGAAGGCCATTTGGGTTACATTTCTTTAGTCTTGAAACTACCTCATAGATTTCTTACCACATATATATTGATGGATGTAGTAGGCACAGATTCTTTTAGTCATGATAGGAAATCAGTAAGAATATTCTTTTTTCCTACAATATGTTTGGTTTCACAGGAATACTTTGAGAACCATTTTGTCCACCTAAGAAGCTGAGGATGTAGCACTTGCTTCTGCTTGAATTTTAGGATATGAGAAAACGAGGGCATGTCCATTTCCACAAAGAAATGATGCCCTATGAGGTGGAATCCAAATTTCGTGATGCCATATTTTATAGCAATGATTTCTTTAAATGTAGAATGATAATGTATTTCTGCTTTCGTGAATCTTCCACTTTTATGTCCATAGACTCTATGCTTTTTATCAATTTCTTCAAGAAGGACTACGGCCTAATATTCATCACTAGCATTAATTTGCTAAGTTCTTTTTCCTATGAAAGGAATTTGTAATGGGGAAGATGTAAAATTTGTTTGACTATGTTTATAGACCTTGTATATTATGGCCCCAATGGAGGAGCATCTTTCTTGGGCATTTGTTATAATGGACTTGTGAACCTTGTGACTTTGGAACAAAATTCCTAAGATAATAAATTATCCTAATAAATTGTTGAACTTGTTTGTGGGAGAGATATTCATTAGGATACTTTTGCAATTCTTTATTAATATGAGGACCAAGATAATACGTCCCATCTTTGAGGTGCATCCCAAAAAATTCAATTTCTCTCCATGAAATGACCATCTTTTTATGGGATAACACAATCCCATACTTTCATACTAGTTTTGCAACTGGGCTAGCAATTTACAATGAGAATTTTCATTTGGACCATAGAGGAGGATATCGCCAATCTAAACTTGGGCATTGATCATAATAGACTAAAAAATTCTACACACGGCCTTCTGGAACAACGGAGAGGCTGTCTTAAAGCCAAATGGGAGCATCGTCCATTGAACATGTGGGTTTGAAATACAAAACCCGGTCTTATTTTTATCTTCAAGATGGATTCTGAATAGCCAAAATCTATTTTCGAGATCAAACTTGGAATAAACCTTAGCTTGAGTAAGGCCGGAAAATAAAGAATTTCGATGCGGCAGAGGGAATTTATCATCTTGTAGAAATTGATTGAGGGGCTGGTAACTAATAATTAGTCTCATTTTCTCTTTATTTTGCTTAACATGCTTGTCTACATAAAATGCATCATAAGTCCATTGAGAATCTGATGGCACAATATTTCTCTGATGAAACAAGTTCGAACATTCCTTTTGTGTTAAAAGCAAATGTTTTGAATTCATTCATGAGTGAAATGCTTTGGTCAGGTTGACATCCTTTTTTTTTTTTTTTTTTTTTTTTTTTTTTTTTTTTTTTTGAAATGAAGATGGATGAAAAAGTTATGATTTTTCCACATATGGTTAGGACATTTTTTGAAAAAATTTTAAATAAAACTTGCACATAGATCTAAAAGGATTTACATGATGAGGTCTAATATGTTCATCTAGATAACAAAGAACCTTTGGATGTTTGCAAATTCAATGAATTATCCAGGTCCATTTGACTTTATGATTTAAGGAATTTGTGTGAGAATGTTCCAACGAATGATTATATCTTTATTTGGTGAGCTAGAACCAAGGATTTTAGTCGTGAAGGAACACTAGGAAAAAAAACTGAATGGCAATGGGTTTGCTTCAAACTTCTATAGAAAAGACATCTTTAGAAACGGAGTTAAAATATCAGGTATATAAAGTTCGATATTCTTTTGGAAGTATCTTGGTATGGAGAATGGAAGCAATGACATTAATACGCCTGTCATATTTGGATGTATATATTCTATTCGAAAATATGAGAGGATAGGAGTGCATGCACAAAGATTTTCCATTGTGGGAGGTTCAGGGTTTTTTGACGAGAAAAAGAAAACTCATTCTTCGGATTCTTCAAATGATCCTTTAGTGTCACTGGTTTGTGATCATGTTTGGATAATACACACAGTGTGTTTGGTAGGTTTATCTTCTAGAGAAAACATCAATTCAGCATCATTGTCCCAAAGTAACACTCCGATTTCCTTTTCTATTTTTTGAATTAATAGAGAATTTCTTCTTGGGGCTTTTGGACAATTCTTTTCAAAATGATCACAGATATAGCATATGTCAGATTTTTTATGCCTTCTTGAAGGATCCCGTCTAGAATGTCTTCTTCTCAAGAATTGCCATTTACACCTTCTCTTTGTATGTCCTAAGAAGAATCTTTTAAAGTATCTTCTCTTTTAACCACTCGGGTTTATCCCAGTGGCTATCCTCCAACATGGAAGGGGAGGTGAGGGGTTCGAATCCCTACCTTTTTTTTTTTTTTTTTTTTTTTTTTTTTTGTGGAAATAGAGATCATCAAAAGTAAGATCTATCTCCCACTAGAGTTTTCCAATAGAAATATTATGGTGCGTTTGGTAACGTTTCTATTCAAAAATTATTCCAAGGAACAGGAATAGAAAAAATTATTTCCGCTCCAGGGAACAATTTTTGAATAAAAGAACGCGTTTGGTAAATTTGTTCCTGGAATAGAAAAAGAACATAAACATGTTTAGTAAACTTGTATAATTTTTTTTTTTTTTTTTTTTTTAAATTTTTTAATATTTTTATTTTTTTTTATTTTATTTTTAGTTTTTATTTTTCTTCCTTTTGGCCGGTTGTCGACCTCGACCATGGCCGGCGACCGGCCGATGAGGGCCGGCGGCCTCGCTCAGCTACCGGCCAGGCTCGGCCTCGCTGGGCCACCGCCAGGCAACGTCGAGCTCACCTAGCCAAGGCGAGGCCTAGCTCACCCAACCACCGGCAATGCCGAGCCTGGCCGGTGGCTAGGCGAGCTCGGCCTTGTCGGATCTGAGTAAGCTCGAGCTTGCCCAACTAAAGTGAGGCCGAGCCTTGCCTTGGGCCGGCGATGCTCGGCCTCGCCAAGGGCTGGCGACACTTTGGCGAGGTCTCCGGCCCTCGACAGCCAATTGCCAGCCATGGCCGAGGCCGGCGATTGGCCAAAGAAAAAAGAAGAAAAAAAGAAAGAAAAAAGAAAGAAAAAAAAAAAAAAGAGAGAGAAAAATTATTTCTTGAAAGTGCTCCAAAAACAAGAAACAAGTTTTTTTTTTTTTTTTTTTTGTTTCTTTTACAAGTTTGTTCCCGGCAACAAAAAAATAGGTTCGAAATAAAAACGCAAACAAACACATTTTTGTTCTATTTTTGTTCCCCGGAAAAAAAAAAAAGAAATTGTGTTCATAAACACGGACTAAGAACACAAACAAACAGCCCCTAGTGACCATCTTATGTCTATTCTGAAAGGATCTTTCCACAACTTGTCCAATTTCCTTCATAATAGAGGACAAGAATATCTATTATAAATTTGGATGAGCTCCGAGACTATAGAATGATTTTAGCATAATGCTTATTTGATTTTTTTTTAAGGAGCAACATTTTCTCTAAAAAAATTATCTTCTTTTAAGCTCAAGAAATCTTTTGATTTACCAATAAAAATTGGTGGATAAGTTGTATCACATCATGGAAATTTGTCTAAAGTAGATATGATCTTTTAGGCCCCTAGTAAATTTGCTCACAAACTTGGTTAGTGTATCATACCAACTTTCAATAGTAAGTGCTTTGGTATTGAGCCAAGTATGAAATTCTTCTAATCTTTCTGGCAAGAATGAAATATCATTTAATGTGAAGTAGTAGTTTGAGGTCGAAGACCCATGATTAGGGTTTAGGTCATGAAAATTTACTACTTCTGACTTAGATGAATTTGATTCCCATTCTGCCTTAGGGGGGTTGGCTATAAAGATAGAAATCTCACGGGACACTAGTGTTTTTAGCTTAGAGGACCAAGTATTTTCAGGGGAAAAAAAAAAAAAAGAATCTGATTATGAAGTTAATTTAAAACAAACAGTTATTAAGTTTGGTGGAATTGAATGCAGTAATGGTGAATAATTTTTGCTGGCTTTGATCTCGCAAAAAAACCTTGAGTAGATTTGAGATCATATAGACACATGACATCAATACTCTATCCACAATTCATAACAATCATTGTTAAATTCAGAAAAATTGTCCAAAAAGTCTTAAACTTATTTTATAACAGTCAATTCAGTTAGAAATATTTTAATTTTGTTAATTTAGTTCTAAAATTTTTATGATTTTCCAATTTATGGTACGTTTCTTTTGTGGAAAATGAGTGATTTGAAAAATATTTTCTGAAAAATGATTGCTTATGTATTATTTAGAAAATAAATGAACAGGAATTTTTTTCATCGCTCACAAAAATAGTAAGGTTTAAATTGTTATCGATGATGAAAATACTTTTGGTTGACTAATTTTTGTAAAAAATATAAGCAATCATTTTTACAATTTTTTTTCCAAATAACTCATTTTTTGTTAAATGAATACACTATTAGTCATTTTGGCCAATTTAAGCTAATAAATCATTGACATGGAAACCAGTCGTTTTATGTGCTAGGACTGCCACGCTCGTGTTTTCCAGCCAAAATTAGCTAGAAAGACCACATTAACAAATCATCAAAATAATTAGGATTAAATTAGTAAAATTGAAAATTTTAAGGTTGAATTAGCCACCATATGATAGATTTAGGGTTTTTTGGACAATTATCCATTTGGATTTATTTCAGTGAATCAAGAAGTTATGAGGAAATCCATACATTTTTGAGTTTATAAAATTATTATGGTTGCTTCTTCTAACGATATCAACATCGTAAGGTGGTCCTCATAATATATTTTTTTCATGAAATGAATTTTTAATTCGTGGATTGGGGGAAAAAGAAAGAAGATAAGAAGGGCGAGGAAGATGTCCAAAGAAAGTTGAATACGCGGCAAAGTCCTGTTTTTCCCCCCAAAGCTTTAACATGATGACGTTGACGACAAGTTGGTGGGGGGAATTCCAATTGGTCATTTTTTAGATGAGATTGGGGTTTACTCGCTTTTTACTATGACTTGTTCAAACTTGTAATTGACACCTTAATTGAATTCTTCCTTTTTTCCTAATTTTTCCAATTAGAAAGACAGTGTCAATTAGGTGGGCGGATTATCAAAAAAAAAGCTTGTGACAAAAATAAACATATGATTTTTAAGCCTGCCATGGGTAACCATTGAATTTTGATCACATTTATTCTAATTCTCATTTACATTAATTGAATGAATACGTGTATAAAGTGCTCCTAACAAGCATCATACATAGGATATATGATGGATACACCTATTTCGGGTCTACGAAATGGAGCTTATAATTTGTTTATCTCTTTTGTATAAAGTAGGTCAAAGCATAGGACAAAAAATTTCGGATCATCGTAGGTAGATCAGTGACATGTGTGCTAGAAGGTCAAAACCGTGTTGAGGGTGACCCCCTTTTTTTTTTGGCATTTTAGTTATGTCTTATTTTCATGATACAGTACTTTGTAAATTAATATTGATTTTTAGCAATTTGTGAGGACCGGAATTCTAGAAAGGAGGAGGCTTGGCGTATTGGAAAAAAAAGAAGAAAATGGTATTGGAGGAATGAATGTAGTGATAATGATATGGACTTTGACTACGTCCTGGGGAGATGGATCCTGGGATATTTACCGGCCTGGTCCGATCGCCAATCATCGCTGCGAGGCGACCCAGCTCAGCCCGGGGACACGGCTTTCCTCTTTCAATGGGAGCAGGAACGAGTGACGCGAGACCCGGTCTGCCCCAAAACTCTCTCCTTCCGCTGTATTAAACTGGGGACAATCCTCGGACGCTGCTCTGTCTCTGTCTCTGTCTCTCTGTCTCTCTGTCTCTCTCTCTAGAGCTCCTGAGACCAAGAACTGAACCTTCTTTGCAAGATCGTCATTCGGGTAAGTTTTTTGAGTTGTACTGCTTCGGGGGGCGTGCGTTCTTGTTTGTTGGGTCTTGGGTCCGCTTGTTTTTGTTTTAAATTTTTGGGTAGAACCCATGTGTTCTTGGTGGCAGAACTGGCTCTTGTCCTGGAAAAATCTGGTCTTCTCTGTAGCTGAAGCAGCATTGGATGCTTCCTTCGAAGCTCCCTTCCCTTTTTTTTCTCCTTCGAGATTCTTCTTTTGTCTTGGGGCCTGACCAGCACGGCCCTTCGAGGAAATTGATGTTGTGGGTGTCGCCACGCACATTTAATTATGAAGATGAAGAAAGTGTGCTTTACACTGAATGTTTTTCTATACGGAGCCTCACAAGTCATAAAGTTTTGCCTTTTCTATGGGGAAAATAATAAAGTTATCTGGCACGCGTGGTGGATGATGACTGTATCCATCAATTACAGCTCTGCTGCTTTGCTTTCACATTTATGGTTCTGGTATCATATGTAGATCTCTCCGTACAATTGCTCATCTGTTAAAATGCTTACTTTCTTTCGGGAAATCCGGAGTTGGAGTTTGATCTGGTAAATTTCTTCTGTCATTTTCTGCAAATTCTTGTATGCCGACATGATTTAAACATATCGCGCTGTTGTCTTACTCCTGTGCGATCTTGTTTGATAGAAATTTTCCCTTCCATCTTGCGACCCTTTTTAATTTCTGCCTCTGCAGAAATTCTCTGTGAATTCAAAGACATGGGAGAGCCATTGGGACAGTTAAAAGTGACTGTTGTGAGAGGGAAAGGTCTAGTGATCAGGGACTTCAAGAGCAGCGATCCATATGTTGTTGTTAAGTTGGGCAACCAGGTGAATGCTTGATCTCTTATTAGAACCTTTGTGTACCAAGTTGTCTAGGCCTGTCAAGTTCATATTCAGTTGGTTTTCGATGATCTGGTGCTGTAGGTCAGTTATAAAATTGTTCTGAGGCGCTAATAGTTTGAGCACTAATGAATTGATGCCAGAGTTTTTGGCTCTCGGAGTGTAAGATATATTGAAGCGCTTTGGTGGTTGTCAATACTTCATTAGTGGGAATGCCTTTTTCTTAGGACTTTTGATTCACTTCCATAGTTTATGCATTCAATTAGTTTCTTCAGTGAAAATCTGGCGCTTACGACTTTCATCATTTAGCAGACTGCTAAGACCAGAGTTATAAAGAGCTGCCTGAATCCTGTCTGGAATGAGGAACTAAGCTTTTCCCTTGCAGAACCTGTGGGAATGCTAAACTTGGTATCTCTCTCTCTCTCTCTCTCTCTCTCTCTCTCTCTCTCTCTCTCTCTCGGTGCACGCACGCTCTCGCGATTTGTCATCATAATATAATACAGTCAAGAACAAAGTTTTGGAGCATAAAATGTTTGAACTGCTTTTCATCTATCCATTCTGAAGTTCCAGTTATACTTATTAGTCAAAGAACGGAATGGTCGAATCTGTTTAATAATGTGAGTGTTCTGATTACTTTTAAAGCCGAAACCCACTCTTTTTGGACTTGTTCATGCTTCTGTCCCATATCTTCCTGTTGGGCGCTGTCAATTCATTGTACAATTGCGGCTATATAACGACATATAATTCAATCACTTGCTGCAGGAAGTGTTTGACAGAGACCATTTCAAGGCAGATGACAAAATGGGACATGCCCACATAAGCCTTCAACCCATAGTCTCTGCTGCTAGACTAAGACAGATCCTAAAGGTTTCCTCCGGTGAGACGACCCTGAGAAAGGTCGCCCCGGATGGCGACAACTGCCTCGTAAGGGACAGCTCCATCGCTTGCATAGACGGCGAGGTCGTGCAGGATGTGTGGTTGAGGCTCAGTGATGTCGAGTCCGGGGAGATTCAGTTGAAGATCAAGTTCATAGATAATTCTTTCGCAGGCACTAGATAGTCAGAAGTCGAAACTCGAGGTTTAGCTGAAGCATTGTAGCTAACAGCGTTCGTGGCCTGATCAAGTTTAGATTTTTTTACTAGTTTAGGGTTTCGCAAGGCGGTCCATCGACCAACTGAAGAGTGATTACTTGTAGGTGGATAAAGCAAAATAGTGTGGATGCCGTAGTGATGAAGCCGAGAGATTTTTCAATGTAATGTCGTCTGTTCATACTCTTTTTATCGTGTGCCAGAAGGTTGCTGTGAAGAAGTAGCAAGGGCCTTTGGGGTCCCTAATGTGTGCCTATCTTGTCTTTCCACAGTACCATCTTGTTGACTTGTTCCTGCACATGAGATCTGATGTACAATCACCCGCGCTACTCACTTGAGGAAAATCTTGGGGGTGATAATTGCACTCGATCTCATCATTAGATCAGCAAACTATGATCGTTTTCATGCCGAATTCGATCAGAATAAATGATTCATCGAATATACCAAAAATTTTATAATATGAGGTTAGAAGTTCAACTCAAGATGAGGAGTTATAAAATATTTGACAGAATATTTTGCAATAATAGCATATTTACATCGATTTTCAAATATAGGAAGTTATAAACATTTCATGAAGTGATATCAAGAAAACATCATTAGTTTAAGAGCAAGAAATAAAAAATTTACGCTTGCATACTAATTAGATGATTTATAAGATTTTCTAAGATTGAATGAGTATTCTTTTTTGTGTTTTTTTCTCTGTTTTGGGTCGTGAAGGGTAATTAGCAAAAAAATAAAATACTCAAGAAATGGAAAGCAGAAGGGCCTAAGAAAGGAATCCCCTTTGGCGCTGGAAATGGGTACTTGGCTCTTCTTGCGAACCTTTTCAGGAAAACTACGATGACCCTTCGCTTGAAATCGAAACCCACCTCGGCAGAAGAAGAAGGAGAACCCACGAACCCATCTCGCTCCGGCGATGAACCCGCGAAAAAATCGACGAGGGTCGATCTTGGAAACGGGAGCGAGGTCGTGTACATGCCCCGCTTCCTCTCGCGCGACGAGTCGTGGCGGTTTTGCGACTACCTTGACAAGCACATCCCTTGGACGAGACCCACGATCCGGTTCTTTGGTCGCACTTGTTTGCAGGTCTTTTTCACGTATAATTCGCGACGCATTTTGCATTTCCGCATGTTGTTGTTGTTCGTGTTGTTCGATTTGTTCAGCCGCTGGAATGCTGTCCGAGAGTGTGATCATGTCAGGGCAAAGAAGGAGGATTTTTTAGGCTTCTTTCGTCTGTAAGGTATTTGGGAAAGATGTTGGGCTCAGCTTTTGATTCGGTGAATCGACTAAAGTTGCGGTCTTTTGTTGATGAGGAGATGTTGTGGTTCTTGGGTTCTTGTTCACTGTCGGATGAAGCTGCTAGGGTTTGTATCATAAGTTCATCAGGATCTGCTCATTGTTTCGTCAATAGATGCCTTGAGTTTTTAGTTAAATGCCAGTGATGTTGAGCCCAAAGAAAAATGCGCACTGTGCAAGGATCGGGGCGTGAATGAAGTTCTCTAACAACGCAATCTTTAAAAGTTTGAGGTGAGAATTATGAGTGAAGATCTAAATGTGACTGCCTCAACTGAAGAGCTAAATTCATCGAGCCCTTATCCTATAGATTCCAAGCCAATTTTGTGGCATTGCCCAGAAAAGAAAGATAAATTTCATTAGTGGTCAGGATTTGTAATGTACTTATTTGGTTAGCTGATTCAATTTATTACCAGTGACTTTCTGCGGAGGTGCTATAATTGTTCAAACTGAAGGTGGTGTGTTTAGTTCCTGATCACTGATGTTAGAAGAGTTAGTCACAGAAATATATGACGCAGCTTTGTAATTGGCACTGTTATAATTTCAGGTAACTTGACAGGTGCCAGTCAGTCTGTCTGTAATTCCTGTTTGTTTGCTTGTCAAACAGAATGCATTGTTAGAAGCCATTAATTCGATGTAGTTATGCAGATGGTGAAGACTTATTAGAGATTCTCACAAGATTTTGTAGGATTTGGCGGCTTCCTTCTAGCTTGTGTGGTACTGCAGTGCTTGAGCAATGAAATGTTTTTGGTACTCATAGTCATGGCCTATACTGCTATGCTAAAGTATACATTTTCTATTGCAGCCCAGAGATACATGCTATATCGCAGATGCTGGTCTGACAGAATTGGTGTACAGTGGATATCAACCACATGCCTACTCGTGGGACGATAATCCCTTGCTCAAGGAAATCTTGGAGGCGGTGAGGATGCTGTGTGATGAAATTTTTTTCACATTTTCCTCAGAAAAATAGTACTTTCATGATTCTCTTTATGTGAACATCTATCTTGTTTCTTTTCTGAAGGTTCACAATGCACTTCCTGGAAGTAAATTCAATTCCCTTCTATTAAATAGATACAAAGGGGGCAATGACTACGTAGGTTGGCATTCTGACGACGAGAAACTATATGGATCTACTCCAGAAATCGCCTCTGTTTCCTTTGGATGTGAACGTGAGTTTTTCCTCAAGAAGAAACCCAGTAAAAACTCCCAAGGTGAACTTGTTGATCCTTTAATTTGCTGAAAGGAACTGGAATAAACTATGCCACGGAACCTCTGTTGACAATTAGACTATGATTTGATAGTAGAATTCAGACTTAATAAAACTCTATAATAAGTCAATGTACTGATGCCTATTTTGTCTTGGTGTGGTGGTCAGCAAGAAGAGCGGAAGATGAACCAGTAAGGAAACGATCAAGGATGGGCAGTGATGCTGATCAACACACGTTTGTCCTGAAGCATGGCTCCTTGCTAGTGATGAGAGGCTACACGCAACGGGATTGGGTCCACTCAGTACCAAAGCGTGCCAAAGCGGAGGGGCTCCGGATCAATCTGACCTTCAGGCACATCATCTCATAGCTGATGGAATTTTGCACAAACAAAGAACAGAAGGAGATCAGCATTGTTTTTCTCATACACCCATTTGCTGAGTCTGTATTAGGAAGACGCTCCTCATAGTTTGCTCTCTTTCGCGTGCTCTTATTCCTCTTCTGGCGAGAGATCGAATTGTACTAATCCTCTGTTTAAGCCGTAAGCGCTTCTTAGTAATCGTCGAGAAGCTAATGTTTTCCATTTCCTTTTGTGCACACGGCAGTAGGACTGGCAGTACGCTGCTTTCTTTTTGCTGAGATCATCATTCTATCCAATGAAAAAACATATCCAAACATGCCTCCAGATCTGGATATGACCTGGACATGACCTGTTCAGCAATTCGTAGAAAAACATTGATTGCATGCTGATGGATATTTTTTAAATATAATATGGAATTATTAATTGTTCAATACTAATCTTATCATTCATTGAATGTGGTGAACTAACTATATTTTTAACTTATTAATAATCATTTATAAATTTATTCTCAGCTATGACTCCATAATCATTCAGCATCAGTCCTGATTTCTTTAACTAGAATTTGGTATGGGCCTAAGCTGAAACTGAGAGTCCAAAATATAATATAATTGCTGAGACCGACGGTCGGAGACAAATCTATTATCAGTCCAAAGGAAACGGACGAGTTCCAGGATTCTTTTGGCTTAAAGAACGCATTAAACATGCCGATACGCATCCCAAGGTGATACGGGCACGAACACGAACGAGAGCACGAATCCACCACCTATATAAATACAGCACGGCATCGGCTTCTGTTCTGTCTTCAAGCTTGATCCGGGCACTTGCTCCTGTAGTGGATCCTGAATTATTGCTCCGCTTCTTGGAACTTCGTAATTCTCTCTCGGCGTTCATGGGTTTAGTGCAATTCTTGGTCTTTTTCTTCTTCTTTTTCCCCTCATCGTTTCTGGGTATGTCGCAGTTATTGTTGAGAAGAGCATAGCTGGGCGCAGCGATGGCCTCTGCTTCGGAGTCTATAAGCCCTCAAGGTTCTTCGTCTTTCTTGCTCAGTATTTATGTTCCCATGATTGGATGATCGTGTCTTGGTTAATTCTCGCTTATCTAGCTCCATTTCTTGGAATACAAGAGCGAATGAACAGAGCAGGAAAACAAAGGAAAGAAACAAGAGACAGACCCTGTAATAGATTTTATCTCGGCCGATGATGGGTACCGAAAAAAATATGATCTACCGTTCGAATTTGATTTGTTGATTGAATTTGGGTGGCTGGCGTAGCTCTTCTTCTGGATATAGCATCTTGAGTAGTTCTAGTTCCATGAAAAGGGTAAAATGCTTGCCTTTGTTATATAATTCATGGGGAGAAGATGCCAACAATGCGATAACTTTCGTATAACTCTCATTTTGATCCCATAACTTTGTCATAATTTGAAGGAAAAAAAAAATCAGTTGAGTTATACGACAAACAGTAAGGGATTTATTTAATGAGAACATATCCAGCTTGGCATTTTTTAGATCTAAAGTAGATAAACGATTGAATGATTTGATTTGGTCCCTTCCAATTGGTCATGGTGAGGTTCGAGAGGTGCTCAAGCCTGCATATTGTGGGGGATATTGTGCCAGTTATGTAGCTGGTCTGCTTGGCCCTCTCGAAAATGGGGTCCTTGGACTGGAAAATGATTTCAGCATGGTGGCGGGGCTCCGGGTTTCAGCTGATGCCATACCAGTTATGGCTGTGGCTGGGGCTGGCCCAGTAGTTGAAGATGCTGAAGTAGGGCTTGTGAAGCGGTGCTCTGAAGGAGAGCGGTGCTGCCAAGTTTGACGTAGGGCAGGTGGCGGTGAGTGCGAGAAATAATGACGTAACAAAAGAAACACTTGAAGGCTCATCATTTCACAAGCTTTTTGAAGATTGTTATGGAGCCAGGGTTTTACATTTGACCTAATTTAACCCTGATTCGTTAATTTGGGGCAAGGAAAGGGTAAAACGACATCTTTTACACGCTTTTGACGACATCCTTTCCCCTGCAAGTCACGCCAAATGAATTTATATTAAATAAGTCCCATGCTGGATTTTTTTGCAAAAGAAATCGCCAACATCACTTAATCGAATGTCCTTTAGAGGTAATGAAACTAGTGATCAATTGAAAAGATATGACACGTGTATGAAAGTTATGGAATTGATAGTGTCCCTTTCCCTATAATTCATTTAATTCTCTTCCAACTTTGAATGTTTGATGTTTTGCTCCAACAGATGTTTGTATTGTTGGTGTTGCTCGTACGCCCATGGGTGGCCTTCTGGGTTCCCTTTCTTCTTTATCAGCTACTCAGCTTGGTTCCATAGCTATTCAATGTAATACCCAATTCCCTTATCTTTGATTTCACACAATCATATTGTTAGCTTTAAAAGGTCAATCTGATTGTGTTGCTCGTGTTCATTTGAAGGTGCCCTTAAGAGAGCTAATGTAGATCCTGCACTGGTGCAAGAGGTGTTCTTCGGGAATGTCCTAAGTGCAAATTTAGGGCAAGCCCCAGCTAGACAGGCTGCTCTAGGCGCTGGCATACCTAATTCAGTGATTTGCACCACTGTGAACAAAGTCTGCGCAGCAGGAATGAAAGGTCACCTTTCATGACAAGGCTAAACACAAATTCTTTTCACTTTTTTTTAGTTTTTCACATTTCTAAAGAGTGTTGACATGTTAATTCCTTGCTTTATCAGCTACAATGCTCGCAGCACATACCATTCAGTTGGGCATAAATGATTTTGTTGTGGCTGGTGGTATGGAAAGCATGTCTAATGCGCCCAAATATCTAGCTGAAGCAAGGTTCGTATGTGTACTTAGCAGGTTTCTGTTTCAGAGAGTTCTGGAACACATCTCTTCCAATTTATAGATACATGAATTTTTCGTGTACTAAGAAGGCTTATATTAGTTTTTTTTTTTTTTTTTTTTTTGGTAAAGAAAAAAAAAAACAACTAATATAAGCCTTCTTAGTACACAAAAAATACTAAGAAGGCTTATATTAGTTGTTCTTCCCTTGTAATTCCAAAGCATATTTCCTTCTAGCTATAAGGCAAAATGAAGAATTCTAGAGTCTACCTCTGGATGGTATTGTTCCATATTGTTATGACTTTCCTTTTTATTATATTTGGCTGGGGCATGTGGAAAACTTTATCTTAAAGATTCCGGGCTAGCATTTTGATGCACTGTGTATTACTGGATAAACAGGAAGGGATCTCGACTTGGACATGATATCATTGTCGATGGCATGCTCAAAGATGGCCTTTGGGATGTTTACAATGATTTTGGAATGGGTGTTTGCGGAGAAATTTGTGCTGAGAATCATAGCATAACAAGAGAAGAACAGGTATTGAATCACGATCTGATTCAATTTAAATTATCGTACTTCTCTTCACAACAGTGAACTTGTACTATATTGAACAGACCGTATAAGGAACTATCATCCAGAGAATAATGGTAGCATCTAGGTGGAATTCATCGATGCTGTCATTTCTTATTTCCCTATGGTGCGCATGTTTGAGGCTATGATTCTCTTCATGTGGCTTAACATTAAATGCATGAGCTTTTTGTTGCTTGTGTGCTGCTTTAGCTGATTCGGTAAACTGGGTGCTGTCATTTCTTAATTCCTTATATGTGCATGTATGACTCTTTTCCTGTGGCTTAACATTAAATGCATGAATATTTTGTTGCTTGTGTGCTGCTTCAGCTGATTCATTTCAACTGGGAACAGAAATCTACTTCGATTTACTCATATTCCCTATTGAATGTGCTACAGGTTTCTGCATTGACTTGTTACATCTTTATTCATGGTCATTACAGGATTCTTATGCTATTCAGAGCTTCGAAAGAGGAATCGCTGCCCAAAATAGTGGTCTCTTTGCCTGGGAGATAGTGCCGGTGTGCTCTCTATTTCACAGAACAGAAGTTCCTGGTTTAACTGATGTAATTCTGATTTCAGTATTGCACTTACAGGTTGAAGTTTCAGGAGGAAGAGGAAAGCCATCAACAATTGTAGATAAAGATGAAGGTTTAGGAAAGGTAATTACTCTGGTTCGGAGGTGGTTAAACAGGCATAATATCAAATTCTTTTGCAGTCATTCAATTATGTTGGATCCTTTTGGTTAAGGAGGGATAAGCAACGACAGAGGATAAGATCATAATACGGTGTCAAAAATAATCTCTTTAGGGTTTGTTTAGCTTTTCTTCACTTCCGGTGAGGCTTCTGCATTGGATTCTTGCACTTTTTAGATGCCTTCTTATCCTCACCTGTTTCCTCTACCATCTCTCTTTTCCTCCCATAGTTTGACTCGGCAAAAATCAAGAAACTGAGACCTAGCTTCAAGGAGAATGGCGGTTCTGTTACTGCTGGGAATGCATCTAGCATAAGGTATATGCATGTGCTAGAGCATGCATTTCTGGACATCAAACTGTCTTTGCTGTTTTGGTGGTTTCTGTGCCAAATCTTTCAGACTCTCTTAAACATTCTGTGCAGTGATGGTGCAGCTGCACTAGTTCTAGTTAGTGGGAAGAAAGTACGTGAACTTGGGTTGCGAGTAATTGCAAAGATCAAAGGATACGCCGATGCTGCTCAGGTGCCATGAAATTCTGACATTGTTTTTTTTTAACTTTTCTCTCTATAGAACTTTGATGGACAGTTGCTGAAGTTTATTCTCTTGCAGGCACCTGAACTATTCACGACTGCCCCGGTCCTCGCGATACCAAAAGCCATTTCAAATGCTGGTCTTGATGCTAGTCAAATTGACTATTATGAAATTAATGAAGCATTCTCTGTACGTTGTCATACTTGATATTTGACACCTAGCTTTATATTCTTCTGGTGGATCTGCTGACCATAGATCGATACCCATCTCTGCAGGTTGTGGTTCTTGCCAATCAAAAGCTACTTACTCTAAAACCTGTGAGTGTTGCAAAAACTTATTCATACCATTCAGTTTAGTGCACTCTTAGATCAAGTCCTTTTAAGTTCTCTCTCCTTTCAACTTATTAGTTTGTTTTCTTACTTTTGATGTTTCCAACTACATTACCTTATCAGGACCATTGTTTGGCTGTTGATTTCAGGAGCGAGTCAATGTGCATGGCGGAGCTGTGTCGCTAGGACATCCATTAGGATGCAGTGGAGCTCGCATACTGGTCACATTGTTAGGGGTAAATTTTACTTGCTTATCTTGCTATTCTTCTTGGCAATGTCACTTTGTTAGTAAGCTTGAAGCTGGATGATCACCTCCTCTTTCTCTCTGGTGCTTTAAGTCATTTTGCGCTTTGACCATCTTGGAAATTACATGGTGGTGATTCAGGTGCTGAGACAGAAGAACGGGAGATACGGTGTAGGTGCGATCTGCAATGGGGGAGGTGGGGCATCTGCCCTTGTTGTTGAGCTCATGTAAGCCTCTGTTGCTTTGGTATAGATTATCCTTATGTCGATTAATTTAAAGAAACTGGTTGTCCTGCTACAACCTCCTAATATATTGTGAATTGCTCAATCTTTGGTGGACTGGAAGACACCTTCGTCCTGGCAGCGCCTTAGGGCGTTAGAGAGATGCAAATAAATGGTTTCCCCTAAAAGTGTGAAGTGTCTCGCATGTAATTGCCAAGTCGTTTGAACATTGGTCAATAACGTGATGCAAGGATATATCTTGTGCGGTGCTTCCGAGGATCAATGCATTTAGACACGCACATCATTTGTGAGCTGCTGCTGTGATGCAACCATGGAATCTGAAACTTACTTGGAGCTTTTTGTCTTGCAGGTCATCTTCTCAGATCCGCCGTTCTTCCTTATAGTGGCTATTCCTTACATAAAATAACCAAATAAAACAAGAACGTGCTCTTTAGTGTATCTTGTTCTTCGTTGGCAAGGAAATGTACAATCATAAGATCTTGAGAAGTGTCTGAAATATTCATTGGTGTATCTTAATCCTCGTTGGCAAGGGAATATACAATCATAAAATCTTGAGAAATGTCTGAAACGATCATTCTGGCATCCTGGTGAATTGTTTTATGTAGTTTGCCCTCTTCGGTGGATTGGGTTATAACTCTCCATAGAACATAATGCACATAATAAAGTGCTTAGGAGTTGAACAGAATATTTTCACTGATTGAAATAGAAATGCGCCTAATGCATATATTATGAACAACGAAACTGAAGACATTGACTAGCTAGACTTGCTAGTAAACATATGCAACATCCGACAGTCATATCGGGTAAAGAAGATGAGGAACATCTCCTTCAAAATCTGAGAGCCTCCAAGAGATCCCTAGTTGGAAATGATATTAACTTGCACATAGAAATGAATATTACAACATGCCAGGAGGTCATACATCTGATAGGAACATGGCTTTAGGCTATTCAGTACACCAAGGTACATCCGGCTGGGTCAGGTTACCTCAAGAAGATAACATAGACGTAAGGGTGAGCACCCATACTTTGCTGTTCCATCGCACGCGACTGGAAATGGCCCACATCATCATTCACGTAATTGAATCAAGGAAATGATCAGCTCTTGTTAGATTCATCGCTGCAAATGGTCGTCTGAAGCATTTTGATCCCAATGGCTTCACTCGCCATTGATTTTAAGGCCATCCAGTGAGCCAGGCATCCCACTTCCGTTTTCAAACTTCTGTAGCTCAGATTCTATGGTTTTAGCGATCTCTGTCCCTTCTGCAGCGGCCTCAGGCAGTGCAACATGAAAAGAGCCCTGTTTGATGGGTTGGACAGATTCAAGTTTCCGAGATTTCTCCTTGATGTAGCTGTAAAGCTGTTGGTGAAAGGGATGGTCCAAGGAGTAGCAATTTTCTGGACCATATGATGAATGCCGACCAGAACCCGAACCTTCCCCCTTGCAAAAATGTGGGAGGGAACTGTAATCCATTATCTACAAGGGGGAGTACAAGAAGCAATACGCAGAATTAGAAAGAATTCAATAGGAAGTCATAATAATCACTACGAGTGCTATGGAATTGGAGACACCTAAATGAGTCGGAGGAGTCCATGTTAGATGAAAATTAAGACTTAGAGAGAGAGAGAGAGAGAGAGAGAGAGAGAGAGAGAGAGAGAGAGAGAGAGAGAGAGGGGTGTTAATGTCATTCACTCTAGTCTAATTATCGGGCGAGAAGCTAAATATCCAACCTTTAGTAGATCATCACGTCCGGAACCAGGCAACACCTGAACTTTCTTTCTCGTCCTCTCTTGCAAAAGTGGCTTCACAACCTGTTCAAATTCGAAGTTTTACACAGGTGCAATGACAAAAGAACATAGACAACCACCAAAAGAAAGGTATTTCTCATGCAACAGGTCAACGCTTTTCCATGTGCTTGACAAGCTCGATGCATTTAATTCAAGAGAGAAAGACAATTGAATATAAACTTCATGTAGGCTTACCTTCCAACAAGCAGAAAAGACGTATGGAGCGTTCACAATGTAATAGGTATTTGTCTTTTCAGGGTAGTTCAAGTCATCAACACTTGATATAATAGTCAACAACTGGACAAACATAAAATTTTAGTCAGCAATGAGATAATACATTAAGGCCATGGATTAAAATGCATGTATGAACAAACATCCTTGTAAAAAAAAAATTACTTCGCCCTATACTATTTTGTGGTAGCACTGCTTATTTGCGATTTCCACTGCTAGAGTCTTAGCAATTATCTGGAAAAACACAGGACATCTAAAGTATATTTACTCTTTAACCTTTTTTAAAAGAAACCCACTAAATTGAAAAAATAAAAATGGTCTTCTCATGAAACTGCCAAACAAACAGACCAACAAACAAAGAAATATATTATCTTCCAGTCCACAGGCATCAGTGCAGGAAGTGCGTGCATCCACACATATTTACATAATGAGACATCCTACTCGTAAGTACATATCTGTGTCACTCAGAGAAGCATCTTTGCCCTGCCATAGCTTAAAACATCGAGAGCTCAAAGCTGATCATAAAATAGAAGCCCCTTTGGTGAACGAGGCGTGTTTAGAATAAAGGGGATATCTTGGTCACTGAAGTAGCTCCTTCTGCAATTCTTTTCTTTGTTCGCTGGAAAGCCAATAAAACTAGAAAATGCAATCTTATTAAATCAAACCTTTCTTGTGAAACTATAGTAATAATAATTATATATTGCATTATTATTAGTCTGGATAATATGAAGTCCGATTAAAATGGCTAATACCAACTGTTTCGATTAGAGAAACGTGTTTCCCTAGGTTGGGATGTTCTCAAGATAAATCCCAAGTACAATAGTGACAGTTAAAATATAAGAAAATGGCACAACAAGAGTTGAATGTGAATCATCTGCACTCAAAACAGTGACTTACCTTTATCTGACTAAGAGCTGAAAGCCTCAGGCCGGACATATCTAGAACCTTCAAACAAGTGGTAATAGGTCGCCCGTACCTTTTGGATGCAGAAGGCTACACCAATGATCGCATGTCAAATAACATCTAAATTAAGTCAGGATATTCCAGAGCTGTCATAAGACTCACCAAAATTACACAGTCTCTGTACTCATTGATTTGAATATGTGATTGCACGTAATAATGAACCTGAAAGTAATCAAGAATACCAGGTTATCTATGAGTTTGTTAATTAAAGCATTAAAAGAAAGTACCGGATAGAAGCACTTACTGAAGCTTTGTCAAAGGTGCTAAGCCCAACCCCGATAGCAAATACTGGGAGTCCCTGTACAATGACTGGTATAAGCATACATTCATTTACGAAAAATCACCTAAAACTTTTCCTCAGAGTGTGACACATACCATACATTGAATTGGATCACATGGGTCATTCTAGAATGTGAATATAGAGATGAAGATTTGGTGTTGAAAATACCTCCTTGGAGTAACCTGACAATCCAATAAGTTGTGAATCCCGCACAGCTCTGTACAAGTCCTCAGGGATAATTGGTTTCTGCCACCAAAGATTCAAAAAAGTGTTAATTGAAGTTCTCAGTAAAATATACCTAGACAGTCTCAATATGAGTTCAAACATATGGATTGCATCCCTGAGCAGTAATTAAACCATGATGTTAAATCAGTCGATTAAAGTATACAAAGCCATTTGTTCCTCATGTTCAGTTCTGATCCAGGTGGTAGACAACTTATGCAAGAAAATTTGTATATTTCTGGAGAAAACTGCTCATTTGACCGAAAGAAAGACTCCGTAGCAGTCAAATGACCTCAAGGTTACAAAGTGACGTTAGCTAAGAGTTGGAAGTCCTTAAGCAACTTACATGCAAATAATGTACAGCTTTACATAGCATTCACTTTCAACCACAGTTGGGGGAAAATGCAAACAGAAATCAGTTTCTCTTTCTCTTACAATTTGAAAAAATTATCATGCCAACATCTAAGCAATAACTCTTGGAGAACATGAAAAACTTGAATAGAATGTTAACTCACCGACAAAATGTTATCAATCCCATTTTGAACACGCCACTTCAAACAATCCAACAACTGCAACAAAATGGATCCATTCATTGATGAAAGGCAACCTTAAGGTAAAAGTTCCTCGTCAGACTAAAGGACTGCTCTTTCAGGTAGTTGTAATTCTCACCATTTTATGGGCTTTGGCAACATTGCCTTCTCTCGCCTTTAGAAAACGCACCAAAGTTTCTTTAAGATACCCTTGATGAATGTTCTAATTAGATCAAAAACGAATCAAAGAATCTGGTCAGTTCAGTTCTTGTAAACCAGGACCCCAGAAAGAAGAAACATCCATACACCTAAAACAAAAATAAACTAAGTACAAAGCAAGGGAACCATTCTTGAGTGATAAACTAAGGTCAAAGTAAATATGATAAAGGAGCTATGCTTCCAATGTAAATTATAAATCTTTTTTTCAGCAAATGATAATCTACTCTACTGAAAGACATGGATGATATCCTAGAAAGGAGGAGGAAACCGATAATCTTCAGTTGCCTATAGAACTATTCTGTGTTCACACCATTCCTAGCAGCAGTACAGAAAACACAAAAAAACAAATAATTATTCTTTCTGCATCTTGACAGAAAGTTCCGCAAACTATATTTAAAGGTATGTACTTAATCATCTATGGTAGAACTAATTACATATTAGAGTTGCACCAAAAGATTGAATAGAAGTGGAATATAGAAAAATTGTCTCCTACATATGTGCATGGATCAGATGGTGACAGCCTGAACAGTTCAAGAGAATAGTCATAGACTTATCTTCTGCTGAATTTTTTTTTTTTCTTCTAATTGCAGCATATGACTTTGCAACATTGATAGGAAGAAATCTAAAAGTCAATGTAAGAGGCGGCTTGATTTGTGAAAGGGTGGGGAGGGGCTACTAACACTAGGCATTACCATGGGCTGATACAAGAGAAAAAAGGGTGCTATTTATATCGAAGCACCCACCCTAAGAATAGCCATCTGATCTGAATCTTGATGTGTTTAGCTAACCTTCATGATTCAATTTAGAAACTACTAGATCGCATCAAATCCACAAATTCATACCTTTGCCACTCAACCCAACATCATGCTTTAAGCCATGAAACACCACAACTTACTGTTTTGTTCACCTAATACCGATGCTACTGATTGCCTGAGAACGCCAATCCCCCTCATTCTCTAGAAAAACTAAGGGAAGGGAAGGCAAAGAACAGAGAAGTTCCCTCGAACACAAGAACAAGCTTACCAGATGAACAGAAACTGTTAATTTATTCGAGGCTCTGACAGTCGAGCTCAAATCGTGAAACTAGATCAACTCTTTAATAAAATGAAAATGCAAACGAAAGAACAGATCCTTCACAATTAAGAACCAGACAACACTAATTCGAAGGGACCCAAAAGCTCAAATACGGTCTAGTCCTAGTATCATCCTACCACTCAGATCAAGACAATCTTGTCTATCAAAAGATTTGGCAAAAAAGAAAATATATCAAATCCCAGAAAGAGATTAATCCCCAGATAGCTAATTGAACTGATGGACATACAATTACACTCAGCATTTCCAACTTTAACAAAGTAAGAAGATTCAAAACTGGGTACCCGAAATTTGCCACTACAGACAGTTCAAGAAAAGCACAAGAAGAGCTCAGATGGTCTCGCCTCTGTATGAACAGATCAGAATATACCCAGAAACGAGATAAAGAAGCAAAATGCGAACCTCGAATGTTCTCATCAACGGCTCCTCAACTGCCAGCAAAAGACCAAGAATTAAAAAAACAGACAAAAGGGGGGAATAGATCAACAAATTAAAGCAAAGAATGCAAGAATCTCCAGCCGAACCGGAGAATCGAAGCGAAAGCGAATCAAGATACGAAAAACCCAACAACCCCAGAACAAAACTGACCCTGATCCATCAGAGCTTGGAGCTCATTGATCGCTTCTTGAGGAACTGTAGCCATGAATTCCTTTTTCCTTTTCCGTCTCTGCAGCAGCAGCCCCAGTAAAGAAAAATGCAGCGACCCAAGAAATTAAAATCCCGTTTTTTCTCACCACTTGTTCAAATCAATCTCGTTCTCGTACTCCCCCTTACTGTTCAAAGCTCCATGGTACTTTCTTGACTCCCTTTTCACTCCTGGTAAACAGTCTTACCCCCAGGAGAGGGACAGAGGAGAGAGGGGGAGGTAGAGAAGGGTCAACAGAGGCGGGCCAGAGGGAGCACTCATCAATCGGTGGAGGGGAAGCCTTTTTAATACTTCAAGATTTAGATCTTCATGGAAAGAGCTTTGGAACCCAATAAAAAAATGTCCTCTTTCCTGAGGACATGGGTAGAGTATATCTGATTACTTTCCAATTTTTTCTACCTATGTAATTACTTTCCACTTTTTCTACCTATGTAATTACTTTCCATTTTTTTTTCTACCTAACTTTCCACGTCAAATGCCCAAAATTCGGAATGACAGCAAAATCTTTCCATATTTCCAATGGAGAAAAAAAATTTAAAACTTGACCTTTTTTGGGTTTGCTGTAAATACTCCAAATAATGATAAGAAGGAAACTAAATAAATAAAAAAAATTAAAGAGAAAGCAAAAAAAAAATGGAAGCTACGGAATCTCTGAGCTGAGGTACCGCCCTGCCTTTGGAGCCTTTTGCTTTTGTACAATATGATGATGGGTTGGCATGGCTCTTGGCCACATGCTTCCCCCCTTTTACTTTTTTACCGCTTTTTGTATTTTTCCCACCAACCGATCTGGACCGTTCATCCGGTTTTGACCCCACGCGGTGTTTGTTGTGCTTTCTTGATTAGTGAAGATTCTTCCCCCCCACGTCATCCATATTAATTATTATTAATTATAAGAAGTAAATGAAGCAACTGTTGGTGGTCAATAAAATTTTTAATTTATTTAATATGATTCATAAATCTTAATTGAATCTGCGATGTGATCTCTTTAATTTTTAATTTTTAATAGGAAAAATCTCAAAAAAGAACTTGAAGTTGAGCCATTTTCTCAAAAAAAGACCCAAAATGAACATGCCAAATAAGAACGTGGAGTGACTAACTTACTCTCGATTAAGGACCTCAACTTCTAATTTTATTCACAACTAAGGGTACTTTTGTCCAAGAACATTGTTATTTATTTTTGGTCTCTCTTTCTTCTTTTTTTTTTTTCTTCCTTCATCTTTCTCACTCTCTACATCACCTCCATTATCAACCTCTCCATCGCTCTTTGTGTCATCTCATTATATGGCCAAGATTGGGTTTTCTTTAGCACGAGCCATTACAACGTAGTCTAACTCATTAAAAATATTAAATTTTGCTCCTCAAAATGGTTTGTAGACAATTCCACGGAGCCAAAATGAGCTTTAAAAAATAAGTTCTTTCTATTCCAACATTCATTGCAAATTCTAATCTCAAAGCCATAATATGAATTTGCTTTTGCTAAGACTCAATTTTTTGTCGAACTCCCAAGTTATGCAACTAATCCCTTTGGCAACGTATTTCTCTCACCTTGAGAGTGTATCAAACTCCATTTATTCCGAGCCTTCCACTAACCCAGTAATTGCAATTTTTTGTGTTGTTTTCGATCCTACTTGCCAACAACAAAGTAGCAATATCCAAGCATCGCCAGGTCGTCTTATTTGACTAACTTATGCATCTATTCAATTAACACTTGGTGATCAATAATTTCACGCTAAAGAACAATTTTGTTGCGGTTGGCGACTATTTCAACCTTGGCAAGAGTTTGCCTCATCAATTTCAAATTTGGGTTTGCCTCTCTTACATAAATTCAATCTTTCAAAGATCCCCCATTCCCCTTTGCAATGGCAATGGGTCCTTTCAATAATTCCTAGTTAGGAAAAACCCACTCACACTTTTACCATTCTCATCTACACAGCTCTTCTCCTCAATCGATACCCTATCTTGAGATTGATCATTAGTCGTATATGACATCATTAACTATAGAAACTGTTGTACTTCGTTGCCCCATCGCCGCCATTGACAAGTCCTATTCGAGCTCTCGACCTCATCGACCACTACCCTTGATAGAAAATCCAGCATCGTTGTTGTCGGATGGAGGTCAATCCAACCTTTAGGCTGAGCACAAGCGAGCTGAGATTTGATGCATCTTGAGGAACTTAGGATTTTAGCATCCGAGAAGGTGACCAGTAACAAATAACTCCAATCCAACAACAAAGTAGCAATATCCAAGCATTGCCAGATCGTCTTGTTTGACTAACTTATGCCTTTATACAATTAACACTTGGTGATCAATAATTTCACACCAAAGAACAATTTTGTTGTGGCTGGCGACTATTTCAACCTTGGCAAGAGTTTGCCTCATCAATTTCAAATTTGGGTTTGCATCTCTTGCATAAATTCAATCTTTCAAAGATCCCCCCTTCTCCTTTGCAATGGCAATGGGTCCTTTCAATAATCCCTAGTTAGGAGACACCCACCCACACTCTTACCATTCTTATCGACACAGCTCTTCTCCTCAATCGATACTCCATCTTGAGATTGATCATTAGTCGTATATGACATCATTAACTATATAAACTGTTGTACTTCGTTGCCCCATCACCGCCATTGACAAGTCCTATTTGAGCTCTTGACCTCATCGACCACTGCCCCTGATAGAAAATTCAGCATCGTTGTTGTTGGATGGAGGTCAATCCAAGCTTTAGGCTGAGCACGAGTGAGCCGAGATTTGATGCATCTCGAGAAACTTAGGATTTTAGCATCCGAGAAGGTGACCAGTAGCAAATAACTCTAATTCGACTTCTTGTCACTAGGACCAACTACATGATGACATGATGCTTACAAGGTCGCTAGTAGGAGCCCTAATTATGGTGTTGAAGGAGGCAATGTAGAGCGAAGAAGGAGGTGTGAGGAAGATGAAGAAAGAAAAAAAAATTAAAGAAAAAATGTTCTTGGACAAAACTACCCCAAGCTGTAAATAAGATTGAAAGTTTGGGTCCTTATTTGAGATGAAATTAGCCATTTTGGGTCTTTATTTGATATAAAGTCCACTTTGGATCCTTTTTTGAGAAAATGAACCTACTTTAGGTCCTTATTTGAGATTTTCCCTTTTTAATATGATTTGTGAACTTTCGATGGATATTTAATTTAATTCCTAAATTATATAAAAAATTTTAATGCTATCATTCCATTAATACAAATTATGAGTCAACATTTAACATTTTCATAAAGTTTAAACACTAAATTAAATATGTATCAAAAGTTTAGGGCTACATTAAAAAAAATTGAAAATTCAAGGACCACATTATACATCAAACAACAATTTAAGAACCATACTGATCAAAATTAAAGTTCAGAGACCACGTTTCACGTTGGGCGTAAGTTTCGAATCATTTGTACTATTTTTCGAATTATTTATGCTGCTTTTTGTAAGTACTTTTCATCTTTACTTTAAGACTTTGCATGTAAACGACAATTTTCTAAAAAAAAAAAATCCCGAAATTGCCAAAAAATTTTAAATGACTTTACATTTCGATAATCACACTTTGAGAATATTTCAAATAATAAATATTTAAATAAAGTCAAATAACAAGTACTATAGGAAAAAGAAGGTAACTATCACTCGAACAAACTTTTAGCCTATAATACGTATCGAATTTATTTTGTGGTCATACGAATCATATACAACAAAATAGATGGACTCCGGACTAAGAACAATTGTAGAATACGATGTATTCTTCTCGAGCGGTGTTAATGTTTTGCATCATGCATAAAATAAGTTGATATAATATCAATTTATTTTTTGATATATATATATTTTTTCTAGTTTTGAAGGAAAGAGTCGACAAATGGATGTGTTGCTTCCCAATGCACGACGAATATTTCTCAAAAGAAAAAAAGAAAGAAGAGAAACCGAGTCAAATATATGTCTCTATTGGATTTATGGCCACATGAAATTTAACAAAAGGAGTTATACACACACATATACATATATGCATATATATAAATATGTATATTTAGTGTTTAGATTTAAGCTAGCGTAAAAATCCTACATTGTCAAGAAAATATAAGACCATCCGTATTAATTTAAAAAAATGATATTCAATTCCATTGCCTTACGTTGTTCTCCATTCTTTTTCATACAAATTTTATTTCCTTTGTTCTACTTGCTAATGTGCTCAAATGAATTTTTATGATTTTTTTTTTTGGTAATGGGTATGAACCATTTGAATGATCTTTGTTAATTAAATTATCTCAAGCCTAAGCTATAATCATAAAGAATCACAACTTTACCCAAAATAATTCCCTAAAATATTTCAACTAAATAATTGAATTATCACAAGGAATTATTAGAGATTGAATTTTAGAGACAAGTTGTAGATAAATGCACATTATAAATATTCTGTCAAACTAAAATTCCATCATCAAAATTATCAAGATACTCAAATGTTAAGCGATTCTCGTGAAAAAGCAAGAGAACATGTAAACTTCTCTGCTTGGAACACAAAAGAAGAAGTAGTAATTCAAAAAAAGGTCAATAAAAATCATTAGATTAATTTCGTTTACATTAAAGGCATACTTTTCTTTTTTCATTAATCTTACCCCTAAAGGACCCTTTATGTTTTAGGGCGTGTCTAAAGTTATTTGAAGAGAGGAAATAGCGCGACACTAGATTTAGATTTAAATTAGGTTTTTCAAAATGAAGCAGGAGCCAACATAATAAAGTGGTCATTATAATGAAGTACCTTGATAGAGTGAAGTTAACAAGGACCCTTCTTTATTCTATTTATGACTTATCGAACGTACATCATGTTCTTTTTCTTTTGAGCATATGTGCCCAAAACCTCACATAACAAGTCACACATCTATCTTGTTACGAACAAGCTAGTGCATCAGTGCCCTAGGACGATCGATTTGCATCGCTTCCATGTGTTTATGCTTCTTTTCAGATACTCGGTGGAGCGAGCACGGAATTGCTCTTTACTGAGGATGTCGTCGATGAACTCGGAGTGGCAAGGATCGCCCATCTTCACCAGGACACCACAGCAGGAGTTGCTGACGTCGGGGCCGCCTCGGAAGATGTTATGGAAGATCTCCCGCCCGCACGGTGGAGTCATCTGCTTGTTGCACGCCTCGAGGGAGTCGTCGTACGTGGGTGCTGGTGCGATAGCAGCAAGTGCCGGCTTCGAAGCCGCGATGCAAACGAGAAGAAGCATGGATGCAACGATGGTGTGCTTGGCCATGTTTGGTTGAGGGATTTTTATTTTTTTATTTGTTTTTTTTTTTCACTTTTGTGTTGTATTTAGGATGTTACTTGGAGGATATGATTGGGAGAAGATACGGGTGTTCTTTTATAGGGTTATTAGGAAGAGGTTACATTAGAGTATTTATTAACGTTTTAAAGAGTTCCTTCAATTAATGAAATTTAGATGTGAGCTCATCATTGTGCATGCTCATCAGTTTCATAGACATGTTCAATATAAACGCAATGGCTGAGTAGTCATACACGCGAAGCAAAATGAAATGAGCACAAAAATATATGTTTTTTTTAGTACTTGAAGTAGGAATTATTAATTTATATAACATATTTTGGTTATTATGGATTTACATATTTTTATGGTATATTAATGAAAACGGATATAGTGAAAAGTGTCATGCCCAAGTCTCATGCATCCATATCGAAGTGTTTTTATACCTAAACCACCAATAAAAAACCAATGCCTTTGGCATGTTTTAAGATTTGAAACTCATAAATTTAAATAACTACATGGTTCAAATTAGGCACATTAAATACGAAGATTCGACCATGTGGCACATTTGATTCGCCAAACGTTTTTGTGTATTCCATCTAATCACTGATATCCAATCACATAGGTAAGTATCCGACACATAAATGAAGTGATCTGGCTTCATGGGACATAAGTAAAATTCGTAAAACGAAGATAGGCGCATTTAGTTTCAATGTGGCACATTAGATTGGCCAATAATTTCCGTGTATTTCATCCAATCTAATTAAGCTAATATTCAAAGATGCACGTGCATATGAGTTCTCTAGTGCCCATTCATATGTTATAAGGGTTTCATCATAGAAATAACAAGGACAATACACACACCACGAGGCGTAGTGTTTTGATGATGCGAGTTCATTTGGTCATCTAAACCCTTGCATAAGATGTCGACCCCGTGCAATTGATCTTCGAGGCTTGATATAAAATGATCGAGTTCGTCCCTTGCGCTTGTGCCACAAACGATCCATTTTGCGGCGACGACGGTCGAGGGCTAGCGAAGAAAGGATGCGACGGCACACGACATCGGCGAGGTGCTGCCGCGGCAAAGTTTCGGGCGTTTGAGATTGGGATTTAGTATTGTTTATAGATGGATGAAATAAAATGCATAAACGCACTTTCAAAAAGAAAATCATGATGTTGTAATTAGATGCCCGATTCTATACAAATGAGAATATACAAAACTTGAATTTCCAAAAGTAGAAAGGAAAATTGCCAAATCAATCACAAATTTATTATACGGATGCCAATTTAGACATAAACCTTTTTTGTTTTATTAATTTAATATTAAATTTTTGCGTGAAATTCAAATATAATCATTTTAATTAATTTTAGTCGGAAAGCGGTGATTTGATAGTTCGGTTATCGTTGATCATCATATAGATAAAATACCAATAAAAAACCTATGTCTTTGGCATGTTTTAAGATTTGAAACTCATGAATTTTAATAACTACATGGATCAAATTAGGCACATTAAATACGAAGATTCGACCATGTGGCTCATTAGATTCGCCAATAGTTTCTGTATATTCCATCTAATCAGTGATATTCAATCAGCATTTAATATTTTCATAAAGTTTAAAGACTAAATTAAATATGTATTAAAAGTTTAGGGCTACATTAAAAAAAATTGAAAATTCATGGACCACATTATACATCGGACAATAATTAAAGAATCATACTGAACAAATTAAAATTCAAGGACCACGTTTCACGTTGAGCATAAGTTTCGATTCGTACTATTTTTCGAATTATTTATGCTGCTTTTTGTAAGTACTTTTCATGTTTACTTTAAGACATTTGGAGTAAACAAAAATTTTAAAAAAAAATTCCGAAATTGCCAAAAAAATTTAAATGACTTTACATTTCGATAATCACACTTTGGGAATATTTCAAATAATAAATATTTAAATAAAGTCAAAAAACAAGTACTATAGGAAAAAGAAGGTAACTATCACTCTGAAGAAACCTTTAGCCTATAATACTGTATCTGAGTTTATTTTGCGGTCATACTAATAATATACAACAAAATAGATGGACTCCAGCACTAAGAACAAGTGTAGAATACTGATGTATTCTTCTCGAGCGGTGTTAATGTTTTGCATCATGCATAAAATAAGTTGATATAATATCAATTTATTTTTCGATATATATATATTTTTTTTTTTCTAGTTTGAAGGAAAGAGTTGACAAATGGATGTGTTGCTTCCCAATGCATGACGAATATGTCTCAAAAGAAAAAAAGAAAGAAGAGAAACCGAGTCAAATATATGTCTCTATTGGATTTATGGCCACTTGAAATTTAACAAAAGGAGTATTATTATATATATATATATATATATATAAATAAATATTTATAGACACACACATACATATATGCACATATATGTATATTGTAGTGTTTAGATTTAAGCTAGCGTAAAAATCCTACATTGTCATGAAAATATAAGACCATCCGTATTAATTAAAAAAAAAATGGTATTCTATTCCATTGCCTTATGTTGTTCTCCATTCTTTTTCATACAAATTTTGCTTCCTTTGTCCTACTTGCTAATGTCCTCGAATGAATTTTTATGAAGTTTTTTGTTTTTTTTTTTTTTGGTAATGGGTATGTATCATTTTAATGATCTTTGTTAATTAAATATCTCAAGCCTAAGCTACAATCATAAGAATCAAAACTTTACCCAAAAGAATTCCCTAAAATATTTCAAATAAATAATTGAATTATTACAAGAAATTATTAGAGATTGAATTTTAGAGACACATTGTAGATAAATGCACTTTATAAATATTCTGCCAAACTAAAATTCCATCATCAAAATTATCAAGACACTCAAACGTTAAGTGATTCTCGTGAAAAAGCAAGAGAACATGTAAACTTCTGTGCTTGGAACACAAAAGAAGTAGTAGTTCAAAAAAGGGTCAATAAAAATCATTAGATTAATTTCATTTACATTAAAGGCATACTTTTCTTTTTTCATTAGTCTTACCCTTAAAGGACCCTTTATGTTTTAGGGCGTGTCTAAAGTTATCTGAAGAGAGGAAATAGCGCGCCACTAGATTTAGATTTAAATTAGGTTTTTCAAAATGAAGCAGGAGCCAACATAATAAAGTGGTCATTATAATGAAGTACCTTGATAGAGTGAAGTAACAAGGACCCTCCTTTATTCCATTTATGACTTATCGAACGTACATCATGTTCTTTTTCTTTTGAGCATATGTGCCCAAAACCTCACATAACAAGTCACACATCTATCTTGTTACGAACAAGCTAGTGCATCGGTGCCCTAGGACGATCGATTTGCATCGCTTCCATGTGTTTATGCTTCTTTTCAGATACTCGGCGGTGCGAGCACGGAATTGCTCTTTACTGAGGATGTCGTCGACGAACTCGGAGTGGCAAGGATCGCCCATCTTCACCAGGACACCACAGCAGGAGTTGCTGACGTCGGGGCCGTCCCGGAAGATGTTATGGAAGATCTCCCGCCCGCACGGTCGAGTCATTTGCTTGTTGCACGCCTCGAGGGAGTCGTCGTATGCGGGTGCTGGTGCGATAGCAGCAAGTGCCGGCTTCGAAACCGCGATGCAAACGAGAAGAAGCACGGATGCGACGATGGTGTGCTTGGCCATGTTTGGCTGAGGGATTTTTTTATTTTTTACTTTTGTGTTGTGTTTAGGATGTTACTTGGAGGATATGATTGGGAGAATATACGGGTGTTCTTTTAAAGGGTTATTAGGAAGAGGTTACATCAGAGTATTTATTAACGTTTTAAAGAGTTCCTGCAATTAATGAAATTTAGATGTGAGCTCATCATTGTGCATGCTCATCAGTTTCATAGACATATTCAATATAAACGCAATGGCTGAGTAGTCATACACGCGAAGCAAAATGAAATGAGCACAAAAATATGTTTTTCAGTACTTCAAGTAGAAATTATTAATTTATGAAACATATTTTGATTATTATGGACTTACATATTTTTATGGTATATTAATGAAAACGGATATAGTGAAAAGTGTCATGCCAAAGTCTCATGCATCCATATCGAAGTGTTTTTATAGCTAAAACACCAATAAAAAACCAATGCCTTTGGCATGTTTTAAGATTTGAAACTCATAAATTTTAATAACTACATGGATCGAATTAGGCACATTAAATATGAAGATTCGACCATGTGGCACGTTAGATTCGCCAATAGTTTCTGTATATTCCATCTAATCAGTGATATCCAATCACATAGGTAAGTATCCGACACATAACTAAAGTGATCTGGCTCCATGGGACATAAATAAAATTCGTAAAACGAAGATAGGCGCATTTAGTTTCAATGCCAATAGTTTATGTGTATTCCATCCAATCTAATTAAGATAATATTGAAAGAGGCACATGTATATGAGTTCTCCAGTGCCCATTCATATGTTATAAGGGGTTTCGTCATAGAAATAATAAGGACAATACACACACCACGAGGCGTAGTGTTTTGACGATGCGAGTTCATTTGGTCATCTAAACCCTTGCATAAGATGTCGACCCCGTGCAATTGATCTTCGAGGCTTGATATAAAATGATCGAGTTCGTCCCTTGCGCTTGTGCCACAAACGATCCATTTTGCGGCGACGACGGTCGAGGGCTAGCGACGAAAGGATGCGACGGCACACGACATTGGCGAGGTGCTGCCGCAGCAAAGTTTCGGGCGTTTGAGATTGGGATTTAGTATTGTTTATAGATGGATGAAATAAAATGCATAAACACACTTTCAAAAAGAAAATCATGATGTTGTAATTAGATGCCCGATTCTATACAAATGAGAATATACAAAACTTGAATTTCCAAAAGTAGAAAGGAAAATTGCCAAATCAATCACAAATTTATTATACGGATGCCAATTTAGTCATAAACCTTTTTTGTTTTATTAATTTAATATTAAATTTTTGCGTGAAATTCAAATATAATCATTTTAATTAATTTTAGTCGAAAGCGCTGATTTGATAGTTCAATTATCGTTGATCATCATACAGATAAAATACCAATAAAAAACCAATGTCTTTGGCCTGTTTTAAGATTTTAAACTCATGAATTTTAATAACTACATGGATCAAATTAGGCACATTAAATACGAAGATTCGACCATGTGGCACATTAGATTCGCCAATAGTTTTTGTATATTCCATCTAATTAGTGATATTCAATCAGCATTTAACATTTTCATAAAGTTTAAAGACTAAATTAAATATGTATTAAAATTTTAGGGCTACATTAAAGAAATTGAAAATTCATGGACCACATTATACATTGGACAATAATTTAAGAATCATACTGAACAAATTAAAATTCAAGGACCACGTTTCACGTTGAGCATAAGTTTCGATTCGTACTATTTTTCGAATTATTTATGCTGCTTTTTGTAAGTACTTTTCATGTTTACCTTAAGACTTTGGGGTAAACGACAATTTTTTTTTAAAAAAATTCCGAAATTGCCAAAAAATTTAAATGACTTTACATTTCGATAATCACACTTTGGGAATATTTCAAATAATAAATATTTAAATAAAGTCAAATAACAAGTACTACAGGAAAAAGAAGGTAACTATCACTCGAACAAACCTTTTGCCTACAATACGTATCGAGTTTATTTTGCGGTCATACTAATCATATACAACAAAATAGATGGACTCCAGCACTAAGAACAAGTGTAGAATACTGATGTATTCTTCTCGAGCGGTGTTAATGTTTTGCATCATGCATAAAATAAGTTGATATAATATCAATTTATTTTTCGATATATATATATATATATTTTTTTTTTTCTAGTTTGAAGGAAAGAGTCGACAAATGGATGTGTTGCTTCCCAATGCATGACGAATATGTCTCAAAAGAAAAAAGAAAGAAGAGAAACCGAGTCAAATATATGTCTCTATTGGATTTACGGCCACTTGAAAATTAACAAAAGGAGTATTTTATATATATATATATATATATATATATATATTTATAGACACACATACATATATGCATATATATGTATATTGTAGTGTTTAGATTTAAGCTAGCGTAAAAATCCTACATTGTCATGAAAATATAAGACCATCCGTATTAATTAAAAAAAAAATGGTATTCTATTCCATTGCCTTATGTTGTTCTCCATTCTTTTTCATACAAATTTTGCTTCCTTTGTCCTACTTGCTAATGTGCTGGAATTAATTTTTATGAAGTTTTTTTTTTTTTTTTGGTAATGGGTATGTATCATTTTAATGATCTTTGTTAATTAAATATCTCAAGCCTAAGCTACAATCATAAGAATCAAAACTTTACCCAAAAGAATTCCCCTAAAATATTTCAAATAAATAATTGCATTATTACAAGAAATTATTAGAGATTGAAGTTTAGAGACACATTGTAGATAAATGCACTTTATAAATATTCTGCCAAACTAAAATTCCATCATCAAAATTATCAAGACACTCAAACGTTAAGTGATTCTCGTGAAAAAGCAAGAGAACATGTAAACTTCTCTGCTTGGAACACAAAAGAAGTAGTAGTTCAAAAAAGGTCAATAAAAATCATTAGATTAATTTCATTTACATTAAAGGCATACTTTTCTTTTTTCATTAGTCTTAGCCTTAAAGGACCCTTTATGTTTTAGGGCGTGTCTAAAGTTATCTGAAGAGAGGAAATAGCGCGACACTAGATTTAGATTTAAATTAGGTTTTTCAAAATGAAGCATGAGCCAACATAATAAAGTGGTCATTATAATGAAGTACCTTGATAGAATGAAGTAACAAGGACCCTCCTTTATTCCATTTATGACTTATCGAACGTACATCATGTTCTTTTTCTTTTGAGCATATGTGCCCAAAACCTCACATAACAAGTCACACATCTATCTTGTTACGAACAAGCTAGTGCATCGGTGCCCTAGGACGATCGATTTGCATCGCTTCCATGTGTTTATGCTTCTTTTCAGATACTCGGCGGTGCGAGCACGGAATTGCTCTTTACTGAGGATGTCGTCGACGAACTCGGAGTGGCAAGGATCGCCCATCTTCACCAGGACACCACAGCAGGAGTTGCTGACGTCGGGGCCGTCCCAAAAGATGTTATGGAAGATCTCCCGCCCGCACGGTGGAGTCATCTGCTTGTTGCACGCCTCGAGGGAGTCGTCGTACGCGGGTGCTGGTGCGATAGCAGCAAGTGCCGGCGTCGAAGCCGCGATGCAAACGAGAAGAAGCACGGATGCGACGATGGTGTGCTTGGCCATGTTTGGGTGAGGGATTTTTTTATTTTTTTTATTTGTTTTTTTCACTTTTGTGTTGTGATTAGGATGTTACTTGGAGGATGTAATTGGGAGAAGATACGGGTGTTCTTTTATAGGGTTATTAGGAAGAGGTTACATTAGAGTATTTATTAACGTTTTAAAGAGTTCCTTCAATTAATGAAATTTAGATGTGAGCTCATCAATGTTCATGCTCATCAGTTTCATAGACATGTTCAATATAAACGCAATGGCTGAGTAGTCATACACGCGAGGCAAAATGAAATGAGCACAAAAATATATTTTTTTAGTACTTGAAGTAGAAATTGTTAATTTATGAAACATATTTTGATTATTATGGATTTACATATTTTTATGGGGAAAAGTGCGAAAAAAGACCGAAACCTTTTGCCTTTGTGCCGATTTAGTCCTAAACCTTTTTTTGGTGCCGATTCAGTCTTAAACCTTTTTACGTTGTGCCAATTCAGTCATTTCCGGCCAAATTGGCCGGATTTTGCTGACTAGACGCCGGCCGGCTGACGTGGCCTTATCGACGCTGACGTGGATAACTTTTAATAATATTTTAAATATTTTTTATTTTTATTTTTGTTTTTGTTTTTTTTTTCTTTTTCCTCAAGCCGGTCGCCGGTCCTGCGAATGGCCGAGGCGACGGCCGACGAGGGCGAGGCCTACCTCGCCGGCCATGGGTGAGGCTCGTCCTCGCCGGCCATGGGGAGGCTCGTTCTCGTTGGATTTGGCGAGCGAGCCTCGCCCATGGCCGGCGAGGCTAGACCTCGCCGAGATCCGGCCATGGGCGAGGCTCGTCCTCGCCGGATCGAGTGAGGACGAGCCTCGCCGGATCCGGCGAGGTGGCCGGCGAGGTCGGCCTCGCCCTCGCCGGCCGTCGCCAGCGGCCGCCGCCGGACCGGCGACCGGCTGGAGAAAAAGAAAAAAAAAAAAAAATAAAAATATTAAAATATTAAAAAAATATTAAAAAAATTAAACTATTATTAAAAGTTGTCCACGTCGGCATCGATAAGGCCACGTCAGCCAGCCGGCGTTCAGTCAGCAAAATCCGGCCAATTTTAGCTGGAAAGGACTGAATTGGCACAATGTAAAAAGGTTTAGGACTGAATCGGCACCAAAAAAAAGTTTAGGACTAAATCGGCACAAAGGCAAAAGGTTTAGGACTTTCTTGGCACTTTTCCCTATTTTTACGGTATATTAATGAAAATGGATATAGTGAAATGTGTCATGCCAAAGTCTCATGCATCCATATCGAAGTGTTTATATAGCTAAAACACCAATAAAAAACAAATGCCTTTGGCATGTTTTAAGATTTGAAACTCATCAATTTTAATAACTACATGGATCAAATTAGGCACATTAAAAACGGAGATTCGACCATGTGGCACGTTAGATTCACCAATAGTTTCTGTGTATTCCATCTAAGCAATGATATCCAATCACATAGGTAAGTATCCGACACATAAATGAAGTGATCTAGCTTCATGGGACATAAATAAAATTTGTCAAACGAAGATAGGTGCATTTAGTTTCAAATGTGGCACATTAGATTGGCCAATGATTTATGTGTATTCCATCCAATCTAATTAAGCTAATATTCAAAGACGCATGTGCATATGAGTTCTCCAGTGCCCATTCATATGTTATAAGGGTTTCATCATAGAAATAATAAGGACAATACACAAACCACGAGGCGTAGTGTTTTGACGATGCGAGTTCATTTGGTCATCTAAACCCTTGCATAAGATGTCGACCCCATGCAATTGATCTTCGAGGCTTGATATAAAATGATCGAGTTCGTCCCTTGCGCTTGTGCCACAAACGATCCATTTTGCGGCGACGACGGTCGAGGGCTAGCGAAGAAAGGATGTGACGGCACACGACATCGGCGAGGTGCTGCCGCGGCAAAGTTTTGGGCGTTTGAGATTGGGATTTAGTATTGTTTATAGATGGATGAAATAAAATGCATAAACGCACTTTCAAAAAGAAAATCATCATGTTGTAATTAGATGCCCGATTCTATACAAATGAGAATATACAAAACTTGAATTTCCAAAAGTAGAAAGGAAAATTGCCAAATCAATCACAAATTTATTATACGGATGCCAATTTATTCATAAACCCTTTTTGTTTTATTAATTTAATATTAAATTTTTGCGTGACATTCAAATATAATCATTTTAGTTAATTTTAGTCGGAAAGCGCTGATTTGATGGTTCGGTTATCGTTGATCATCATACAGATAAAATACCAATAAAAAACCAATGTCTTTGGCATGTTTTAAGATTTGAAACTCATGAATTTTAATAACTACATGGATCAAATTAGGCACATTAAATACGAAGATTCGACCATGTGGCACGTTAGATTCGCCAATAGTTTCTGTATATTCCATCTAATTAGTGATATTCAATCAGCATTTAACATTTTCATAAAGTTTAAAGACTAAATTAAATATGTATTAAAAGTTTAGGGCAACATTAAAAAAAATTGAAAATTCATGGACCACATTATACATCGGACAATAATTTAAGAATCATATTGAACAAATTAAAATACAAGGAGCACGTTTCACGTTGAGCATAATTTTCGATTCGTACTATTTTTCGAATTATCTATGCTGCTTTTTGTAAGTACTTTTCATGTTTACTTTAAGACTTTGGAGTAAACGACAATTTAAAAAAAAAAATTCCGAAATTGCCAAAAAAATTTAAATGACTTTACATTTCGATAATCACACTTTGGGAATATTTCAAATAATAAATATTTAAATAAAGTCAAATAACAAGTACTATAGGAAAAAGAAGGTAACTATCACTCTGAACAAATCTTTAGCCTATAATACTGTATCTGAGTTTATTTTGCAGTCATACTAATCATATACAACATAATAGATGGACTCTAGCACTAAGAACAAGTGTAGAATAATGATGTATTCTTCTTGAGCGGTGTTAATGTTTTGCATCATGCGTAAAATAAGTTGATATAATATCAATTTATGTTTTGATATATATATATATATATATATATATTTTTTTTTTTTCTAGTTTGAAGGAAAGAGTCGACAAATGGATGTGTTGCTTCCCAATGCATGACGAATATGTCTCAAAAGAAAAAAAGAAAGAAGAGAAACCGAGTCAAATATATGTCTCTATTGGATTTATGGTCACTTTTAAATTTAACAAATATATATATATTATATATATATATTTATAGACACACACATACATATATGCATATATATGTATATTGTAGTGTTTAGATTTAAGCTAGCGTAAAAATCCTACATTGTCATGAAAATATAAGACCATCCGTATTAATTAAAAAAAAAAAATGGTATTCTATTCCATTGCCTTATGTTGTTCTCCATTCTTTTTCATACAAATTTTGCTTCCTTTGTCCTACTTGCTAATGTTCTCGAATTAATTTTTATGAAGTTTTTATTTTTTTATTTGGTAATGGGTATGTATCATTTTAATGATCTTTGTTAATGAAATATCTCAAGCCTAAGCTACAATCATAAGAATCAAAACTTTACCCAAAAGAATTCCCCTAAAATATTTCAAATATATAATTGAATTATTACAAGAAATTATTAGAGATTGAATTTTAGAGACACATTGTAGATAAATGCACTTTATAAATATTCTGCCAAACTAAAATTCCATCATCAAAATTATCAAGACACTCAAACGTTAAGTGATTCTCGTGAAAATGCAAGAGAACATGTAAACTTCTGTGCTTGGAACACAAAAGAAGCAGTAGTTCAAAAAAAGGTCAATAAAAATCATTAGATTAATTTCATTTACATTAAAGGCATACTTTTCTTTTTTCATTAATCTTACCCTTAAAGGACCTTTTATGTTTTAGGGCGTGTCTAAAGTTATCTGAAGAGAGGAAATAGCGCGACACTAGATTTAGATTTAAATTAGATTTTTCAAAATGAAGCAGGAGCCAACATAATAAAGTGGTCATTATAATGAAGTACCTTGATAGAATGAAGTTAACAAGGACCCTCCTTTATTCCATTTATGACTTATCGAACGTACATCATGTTCTTTTTCTTTTGAGCATATGTGCCCAAAACCTCACATAACAAGTCACACATCTATCTTGTTACGAACAAGCTAGTGCATCAGTGCCCTAGGACGATCGATTTGCATCGCTTCCATGTGTTTATGCTTCTTTTCAGATACTCGGCGGTGCGAGCACGGAATTGCTCTTTACTGAGGATGTCGTCGACGAACTCGGAGTGGCAAGGATCGCCCATCTTCACCAGGACACCACAGCAGGAGTTGCTGACGTCGGGGCCGTCTCGGAAGATGTTATGGAAGATCTCCCGCCCGCACGGTCGAGTCATCTGCTTGTTGCACGCCTCGAGGGAGTCGTCGTATGCGGGTGCTGGTGCGATAGCAGCAAGTGCCGGCTTCGAAACCGCGATGCAAACGAGAAGAAGCACGGATGCGACGATGGTGTGCTTGGCCAGGTTTGGCTGAGGGATTTTTTTATTTTTTATTTTTTATTTTTTACTTTTGTGTTGTGTTTAGGATGTTACTTGGAGGATATGATTGGGAGAAGATACGGGTGTTCTTTTATAGGGTTATTAGGAAGAGGTTACATCAGAGTATTTATTAACGTTTTAAAGAGTTCCTGCAATTAATGAAATTTAGATGTGAGCTCATCATTGTGCATGCTCATCAGTTTCATAGACATATTCAATATAAACGCAATGGCTGAGTAGTCATACACGCGAAGCAAAATGAAATGAGCACAAAATATGTTTTTTCAGTACTTCAAGTAGAAATTATTAATTTATGAAACATATTTTGATTATTATGGACTTTACATATTTTTATGGTATATTAAAGAAAACAGATATAGTGAAAAGTGTCATGCCAAAGTCTCATGCATCCATATCGAAGTGTTTTTATAGCTAAAACACCAATAAAAAACCAATGCCTTTGGCATGTTTTAAGATTTGAAACTCATAAATTTTAATAATTACATGGATCGAATTAGGCACATTAAATATGAAGATTCGACCATGTGGCACGTTAGATTCGCCAATAGTTTCTGTATATTCCATCTAATCAGTGATATCCAATCACATAGGTAAGTATCCGACACATAACTAAAGTGATCGGCTCCATGGGACATAAATAAAATTCGTAAAAACGAAGATAGGCGCATTTAGTTTCAATGCCAATAGTTTATGTGTATTCCATCCAATCTAATTAAGATAATATTGAAAGAGGCACATGTATATGAGTTCTCCTGTTCCCATTCATATGTTATAAGGGGTTTCATCATAGAAATAATAAGGACAATACACACACCACGAGGCGTAGTGTTTTGACGATGCGAGTTCATTTGGTCATCTAAACCCTTGCATAAGATGTTGACCCCGTGCAATTGATCTTCGAGGCTTGATATAAAATGATCGAGTTCGTCCCTTGCGCTTGTGCCACAAACGATCCATTTTGCGGCGACGACGGTCGGGGGCTAGCGAAGAAAGGATGCGACGGCACACGACATCGGCGAGGTGCTGCCGCGGCAAAGTTTCGGGTGTTTGAGATTGGGATTTAGTATTGTTTATAGATGGATGAAATAAAATGCATAAACGCACTTTCAAAAAGAAAATCATGATGTTGTAATTAGATGCCTGATTCTATACGAATGAGAATATACAAAACTTGAATTTCCAAAAGTAGAAAGGAAAATTGCCAAATCAATCACAAATTTATTATACGGATGCCAATTTAGTCATAAACCTTTTTTGTTTTATTAATTTTTTTTTTGGTCAGTCCTACGCTATACCTACTCTACACTCACTCTCAGACTTTTGCCTTGCCTCTTGCAGGGCGTGAGAGTCAAAACCCACTCCTGAAACTTGCGGGTCCCCACCCCATCCCCCCCTGAGAAGGTGGGGGTTTGAACCCCTCACCTCCCCTTCCATGTTGGAAGGGTGGCCACTGGGGCGAATCCCAGTGGTTTGTTTTATTAATTTAATATTAAATTTTTGCGTGAAATTCAAATATAATCATTTTAATTAATTTTAGTCGGAAAGCGCTGATTTGATAGTTCAATTATCGTTGATCATCATACAGATAAAATACCAATAAAAAACCAATGTCTTTGGCATGTTTTAAGATTTGAAACTCATGAATTTTAATAACTACATGGATCAAATTGGCACATTAAATACGAAGATTCGACGATGTGGCACGTTAGATTCGCCAATAGTTTCTGTATATTCCATCTAATCAGTGATATTCAATCAGCATTTAACATTTTCATAAAGTTTAAAGACTAAACTAAATATGTATTAAAAGTTTAGGGCTACATTAAAAAAAAATTGAAAATTCATGAACCACATTATACATCGGACAATAATTTAAGAATCATACTGAACAAATTAAAATTCAAGGACCACGTTTCACGTTGAGCATAAGTTTCGATTCGTACTATTTTTCGAATTATTTATGCTGCTTTTTGTAAGTACTTTTCATGTTTACTTTAAGACTTTGGAGTAAACGACAATTTTTAAAAAAAAAATTCCGAAATTGCCAAAAAAATTTAAATGACTTTACATTTCGATAATCACACTTTGGGAATATTTCAAATAATAAATATTTAAATAAAGTCAAATAACAAGTACAATAGGAAGAAGAAGGTAACTATCACTCTGAACAAAGCTTTAGCCTATAATACTGTATCTGAGTTTATTTTGCGGTCATACTAATCATATACAACAAAATAGATGGACTCCAGCACTAAGAACAAGTGTAGAATACTGATGTATTCTTCCCGAGCGGTGTTAATGTTTTGCATCATGCATAAAATAAGTTGATATAATATCAATTTATTTTTCGATAAATATATATATATATATTTTTTTTCTAGTTTGAAGGAAAGAGTTGACAAATGGATGTGTTGCTTCCCAATGCATGACGAATATGTCTCAAAAGAAAAAAGAAAGAAGAGAAACCGAGTCAAATATATGTCTCTATTGGATTTATGGCCACTTGAAATTTAACAAAAGGAGTATTATATATATATATATATATATATATATATATATATTTATAGACACATACATACATATATGCATATATATGTATATTTAGTGTTTAGATTTAAGCTAGCGTAAAAATCCTACATTGTCATGAAAATATAAGACCATCCGTATTAATTAAAAAAAAATGATATTCTATTCCATTGCCTTACATTGTTCTCCATTCTTTTTCATACAAATTTTATTTCCTTTGTTCTACTTACTAATGTGCTCAAATGAATTTTTATGATTTTTTTTTTTTGGTAATGGGTATGAACCATTTGAATGATCTTTGTTAATTAAATTATCTCAAGCCCAAGCTATAATCATAAAGAATCACAACTTTACCCAAAATAATTCCCCTAAAATATTTCAACTAAATAATTGAATTATCACAAGGAATTATTAGAGATTGAATTTTAGAGACAAGTTGTAGATAAATGCACATTATAAATATTCTGTCAAACTAAAATTCCATCATCAAAATTATCAAGATACTCAAATGTTAAGCGATTCTCGTGAAAAAGCAAGAGAACATGTAAACTTCTCTGCTTGGAACACAAAAGAAGAAGTAGTAGTTCAAAAAAAGGTCAATAAAAATCATTAGATTAATTTCATTTACATTAAAGGCATACTTTTCTTTTTTCATTAATCTTACCCTTAAAGGACCCTTTATGTTTTAGGGCGTGTCTAAAGTTATCTGAAGAGAGGAAATAGCACGACACTAGATTTAGATTTAAATTAGGTTTTTTCAAAATGAAGCATGAGCCAACATAATAAAGTGGTCATTATAATGAAGTACCTTGATAGAGTGAAGTTAATAAGGACCCTCCTTTAGTCCATTTATGACTTATTGAACGTACATCATGTTCTTTTTCTTTTGAGCATATGTGCCCAAAACCTCACATGACAAGTCACACATCTATCTTGTTACGGACAAGCTGGTGAATCAGTGCCCTAGGACGATCGATTTGCATCGCTTCCATGTGTTTATGCTTCTTTTCAGATACTCGGCGGTGCGAGCACGGAATTGCTCTTTACTGAGGATGTCGTCGATGAACTCGGAGTGGCAGGGATCGCCCATCTTCACCAGGACACCACAGCAGGAGTTGCTGACGTCGGGGCCGTCCCGGAAGATGTTATGGAAGATCTCCTGCCCGCACGGTCGAGTCATCTGCTTGTTGCACGCCTCGAGGGAGTCGTCGTATGCGGGTGCTGGTGCGATAGCAGCAAGTGCCGGCTTCGAAGCCGCGATGCAAACGAGAAGAAGCACGGATGTGACGATGGTGTGCTTGGCCATGTTTGGTTGAGGGATTTTTTTATTTTTTTATTTGTTTTTTTCACTTTTGTCTTGTATTTAGGATGTTACTTGGAGGATATAATTGGGAGAAGATACGGGTGTTCTTTTATAGGGTTATTAGGAAGAGGTTACATTAGAGTTTTTATTAACGTTTTAAAGAGTTCCTTCAATTAATGAAATTTAGATGTGAGCTCATCATTGTGCATGCTCATCAGTTTCATAGACATATTCAATATAAACGCAATGGCTGAGTAGTCATACACGCGAAGCAAAATGAAATGAGCACAAAAATATGTTTTTTTAGTACTTGAAGTAGAAATTATTAAGTTATATAACATATTTTGATTATTATGGATTTGCATATTTTTATGGTATATTAATGAAAACGGATATAGTGAAAAGTGTCATGCATCCATACCGAAGTGTTTTTATAGCGAAAATACAAATAAAAAACCATTGCCTTTGGCATGTTTTAAGATTTGAAACATAAATTTTAATAACTACATGGACTAAATTAGGCAAATTAAATGCGAAGATTCGAACATGTTATTAATCACATAGGTAAGTATCCGACACATAAATGAAGTGATCCGGCTTCATGGGACATAAGTAAAATTCATAAAACGAAGATAGGCGCATTTAGTTTCAACGTGGCATATTAGATTCACCAATAGTTTCTGTGTATTCCATCCAATCTAATTAAGCTAATATTCAAAGACGCACATGTATGTGAGTTCTCCCGTGCCCATTCATATGTTATAAGGGTTTCATCATAGAAATAATAAGGACAATACACACGCCACGAGGCGTAGTGTTTTGACGATGCAAGTTCATTTGGTCATCTAAACCCTTGCATAAAATGTCGACCCCGTGCAATTGATCTTCGAGGCTTGTCATAAAATGATCGAGTTCGTCCCTTGCACTTGTGCCACAAACGATCCATTTTGCGGCGACGATGGTCGAGGGCTAGCTAAGAAGGGATGCGACGGCACGCGACATCGGCGAGGTGCTGCGGCGGCAAAGTTTCGGAGATCAGGATAGTGTTTACAAATCTCGTATAGATAGAAACTTTTTCCTCAATATTTTGCTGACTATTCAAGATTAGGACAGTGTTTACAAATCTTAAATTCAGGATCATGTTGTTTATTTTTACTTGTAGAGTTAGAAACTTTTTCCTCAATATTTTGCCAACTATTTGAGATAAGGAAGTGTTTACAAATCTCGTAGAAATAGAAACTTTTTCGTCAATCTTTTGCTAACTATTCGACATTAAGACGGCGATTACAAATCTCAATTCAAAATCATTTTGTTTATTTTTACTTGATCAGGACGGTGTATACAAATCTCAATTCAAGACCATGTTGTTTATTTTAGCCCATCCAAATACATCATCCATCATCCATGCTTGTGTCAAAAGGCCGATTGTTTAGGATCGGATTGCCGATTGTTCGAGATTAGGACCTGTTTACAATTTGCCGTCCAAATACACCATTTATCGGGATCAAGTCCATGTTGTTTATTTTTACCCACCCAAATACACCATCCATGCTTGCGTCAAAGGCCAATTGTTCGGGATCGAGATTGTGCAACCTAAATTGGTGAAGCACCTGAGGTAAACCTATCACCCAATTTGCCTGTCCATCTCAATACAACATCCATGCTTATGTCAAAGGCCGATTGTTCGAAATCAATACCATGTTTACCCATCTCAAAACACGATCCAAATACTTTATTGATCAGGATTAGGACCATGTTTACCCATCTCAATACACTGTCCAAATGCTTTATTGAATTTTAGAGACAAGTTGTAGATAAATGCACATTATAAATATTCTGTCAAACTAAAATTCCATCATCAAAATTATCAAGATACTCAAATGTCAAGTGATTCTCGTGAAAGAGCAAGAGAACATGTAAACTTCTCTGCTTGGAACACAAAAGAAGAAGTAGTAGTTCAAAAAATGGTCAATAAAAATCATTAGATTAATTTCATTTACATTAAAGGCATACTTTTCTGTTTTCATTAATCTTACCCTTAAAGGACCCTTTATGTATTAGGGTGTGTCTAAAGTTATCTGAAGAGAGGAAATAGCGCGACACTAGTTTTAGATTTAAATTAGGTTTTTTCAAAATGAAGCAGGAGCCAACATAATAAAGTGGTCATTATAATGAAGTATCTTGATAGAGTGAAGCAACAAGGACCCTCCTTTATTCCATTTATGACTTATCGAACGTACATCATGTTCTTTTTCTTTTGAGCATATGTGCCCAAAACCTCACATAACAAGTCACACATCTATCTTGTTACGAACAAGCTAGTGCATCGGTGCCCTAGGACGATCGATTTGCATCGCTTCCATGTGTTTATGCTTCTTTTCAGATACTCGGCGGTGCGAGCACGGAATTGCTCTTTACTGAGGATGTCGTCGACGAACTCGGAGTGGCAAGGATCGCCCATCTTCACCAGGACACCACAGCAGGAGTTGCTGACGTCGGGGCCGTCCCGGAAGATGTTATGGAAGATCTCCCGCCCGCACGGTCGAGTCATTTGCTTGTTGCACGCCTCGAGGGAGTCGTCGTATGCGGGTGCTGGTGCGATAGCAGCAAGTGCCGGCTTCGAAACCGCGATGCAAACGAGAAGAAGCACGGATGCGACGATGGTGTGCTTGGCCATGTTTGGCTGAGGGATTTTTTTATTTTTTATTTTTTATTTTTTACTTTTGTGTTGTGTTTAGGATGTTACTTGGAGGATATGATTGGGAGAAGATACGGGTGTTCTTTTAAAGGGTTATTAGGAAGAGGTTACATCAGAGTATTTATTAACGTTTTAAAGAGTTCCTGCAATTAATGAAATTTAGATGTGAGCTCATCATTGTGCATGCTCATCAGTTTCATAGACATATTCAATATAAACGCAATGGCTGAGTAGTCATACACGCGAAGCAAAATGAAATGAGCACAAAAATATGTTTTTTCAGTACTTCAAGTAGAAATTATTAATTTATGAAACATATTTTGATTATTATGGACTTACATATTTTTATGGTATATTAATGAAAACAGATATAGTGAAAAGTGTCATGCCAAAGTCTCATGCATCCATATCAAAGTGTTTTTATAGCTAAATCACCAATAAAAAACCAATGCCTTTGGCATGTTTTAAGATTTGAAACTCATAAATTTTAATAACTAAATGGATCGAATTAGGCACATTAAATATGAAGATTCGACCATGTGGCACGTTAGATTCGCCAATAGTTTCTGTATATTCCATCTAATCAGTGATATCCAATCATATAGGTAAGTATCCGACACATAACTAAAGTGATTTGGCTTCATGGGACATAAATAAAATTCGTAAAAACGAAGATAGGCGCATTTAGTTTCAAAGCCAATAGTTTCTGTGTATTCCATCCAATCTAATTAAGATAATATTGAAAGAGGCACATGTATATGAGTTCTCCAGTGCCCATTCATATGTTATAAGGGGTTTCGTCATAGAAATAATAAGGACAATACACACACCACGAGGTGTAGTGTTTTGATGATGCGAGTTCATTTGGTCATCTAAACCCTTGCATAAGATGTCGACCCCGTGCAATTGATCTTCGAGGCTTGATATAAAATGATCGAGTTCGTCCCTTGCGCTTGTGCCACAAACGATCCATTTTGCGGCGACGACGGTCGGGGGCTAGCGAAGAAAGGATGTGACGGCACATGACATCGGTGAGGTGCTGCCGCGGCAAAGTTTCGGGCGTTTGAGATTGGGATTTAGTATTGTTTATAGATGGATGAAATAAAATGCGTAAACGCACTTTCAAAAAGAAAATCATGATGTTGTAATTAGATGCCTGATTCTATACAAATGAGAATATACAAAACTTGAATTTCCAAAAGTAGAAAGGAAAATTGCCAAATCAATAACAAATTTATTATACGGATGCCAATTTAGTCATAAACCTTTTTGTTTTATTAATTTAATATTAAATTTTTGCGTGAAATTCAAATATAATCATTTTAATTAATTTTAGTCGGAAAGCGCTGATTTGATAGTTCAATTATCGTTGATCATCATACAGATAAAATACCAATAAAAAACCAATGTCTTTGGCGGGTTTTAAGATTTGAAACTCATGAATTTTAATAACTACATGGATCAAATTAGGCACATTAAATACGAAGATTCGACCATGTGGCACGTTAGATTCGCCAATAGTTTATGTATATTCCATCTAATCAGTGATATTCAATCAGCATTTAACATTTTCATAAAGTTTAAAGACTAAATTAAAAATGTATTAAAATTTTAGGGCTACATTAAAAAAAATTGAAAATTCATGGACCACATTATACATTGGACAATAATTTAAGAATCATACTGAACAAATTAAAATTAAAGGACCACGTTTCACGTTGAGCATAAGTTTCGATTCGTACTATTTTTCGAATTATTTATGCTGCTTTTTGTAAGTACTTTTCATGTTTACTTTAAGACTTTGGAGTAAACGACAATTTTAAAAAAAAAATTCCGAAATTGCCAAAAAATTTAAATGACTTTACATTTCGATAATCACACATTGGGAATATTTCAAATAATAAATATTTAAATAAAGTCAAATAACAAGTACAATAGGAAGAAGAAGGTAACTATCACTCAACAAAGCTTTAGCCTATAATACGTATCTGAGTTTATTTTGCGGTCATACTAATCATATACAACAAAATAGATGGACTCCAAGACTAAGAACAAGTGTAGAATACTGATGTATTCTTCTCGAGCGGTGTTAATGTTTTGCCTCATGCATAAAATAAGTTGATATAATATCAATTTATTTTTCGATATATATATATATATATATATATATTTTTTTTTTTTTCTTGTTTGAAGGAAAGAGTCGACAAATGGATGTGTTGCTTCCCAATGCATGACGAATATGTCTCAAAAGAAAAAGAAAGAAGAGAAACCAAGTCAAATATATGTCTCTATTGGATTTATGACCACTTGAAATTTAACAAAAGGAGTATTATATATATATATATATATATATATATATATATATATATTTATAGACACACACATACATATATGCATATATATGTATATTGCAGTGTTTAGATTTAAGCTAGCGTAAAAATCCTACATTGTCATGAAAATATAAGACCATCCGTATTAATTAAAAAAAAAAAAAAAAAAATGGTATTCTATTCCATTGCCTTATGTTGTTCTCCATTCTTTTTCATACAAATTTTGCTTCCTTTGTCCTACTTGCTAATGTGCTCGAATGAGTTTTTATGAAGTTTTTTGTTTTTTTTTTTTTTTTTTTTTGGTAATGGGTACGTATCATTTTAATGATCTTTGTTAATTAAATATCTCAAGCCTAAGCTACAATCATAAGAATCAAAACTTTACCCAAAAGAATTCCCCTAAAATATTTCAAATAAATAATTGAATTATTGCAAGAAATTATTAGAGATTGAATTTTAGAGACACATTGTAGATAAATGCACTTTATAAATATTCTGCCAAACTAAAATTCCATCATCAAAATTATCAAGACACTCAAACGTTAGGTGATTCTCGTGAAAAAGCAAGAGAACATGTGAACTTCTCGTGCCTGGAACACAAAAGAAGTAGTAGTTCAAAAAAGGTCAATAAAAATCATTAGATTAATTTCATTTACATTAAAGGCATACTTTTCTTTTTCATTAATCTTACCCTTAAAGGATCCTTTATGTTTTAGGGCGTGTCTAAACTTATCTGAAGAAAGGAAATAGCGCGACACTAGATTTAGATTTAAATTAGGTTTTTCAAAATGAAGCAGGTGCCAACATAATAAAGTGGGCATTATAATGCAGTACCTTGATAGAGTGAAGTAACAAGAACCCTCCTTTATTCCATTTATGACTTATCGAACGTACATCATGTTCTTTTCTTTTGAGCATATGTGCCCAAAACCTCACATAACAAGTCACACATCTATCTTGTTACGAACAAGCTAGTGCATCAGTGCCCTAGGACTATCGATTTGCATCGCTTCCATGTGTTTATGCTTCTTTTCAGATACTCGGCGGTCCGAGCACGGAATTGCTCTTTACTGAGGATGTCGTCGACGACCTCGGAGTGGCAAGGATCGCCCATCTTCACGAGGACACCACAGCAGGAGTTGCTGACGTCGGGGCCGTCCCGGAAGATGTTATGGAAGATCTCCCGCCCGCACGGTCGAGTCATCTGCTTGTTGCACGCCTCGAGGGAGTCGTCGTATGCGGGTGCTGGTGCGATAGCAGCAAGTGCCGGCTTCGAAACCGCGATGCAAACGAGAAGAAGCACGGATTGGACGATGGTGTGCTTGGCCATGTTTGGCTGAGGGATTTTTTTATTTTTTACTTTTGTGTTGTTTTTAGGATGTTACTTGGAGGATATGATTGGGAGAAGATACGGGTGTTCTTTTATAGGGTTATTAGGAAGAGGTTACATCAGAGTATTTATTAACGTTTTAAAGAGTTCCTGCAATTAATGAAATTTAGATGTGAGCTCATCATTGTGCATGCTCATCAGTTTCATAGACATATTCAATATAAACGCAATGGCTGAGTAGTCATACACGCGAAGCAAAATGAAATGAGCACAAAAATATGTTTTTTCAGTACTTCAAGTAGAAATTATTAATTTATGAAACATATTTTGATTATTATGGACTTACATATTTTTATGGTTTATTAATGAAAACAGATATAGTGAAAAGTGTCATGCCAAAGTCTCATGCATCCATATCGAAGTGTTTTTATAGCTAAAACACCAAGAAAAAACCAATGCCTTTGGCATGTTTTAAGATTTGAAACTCATAAATTTTAATAACTACATGGATCGAATTAGGCACAATAAATATGAAGATTCGACCATGTGGCACGTTAGATTCGCCAATAGTTTCTATATATTCCATCTAATCGTGATATCCAATCACATAGGTAAGTATCCGACACATAACTAAAGTGATTTGGCTTCATGGGACATAAATAAAATTCGTAAAACGAAGATAGGCGCATTTAGTTTCAATGCCAATAGTTTCTGTGTATTCCATCCAATCTAATTAAGATAATATTGAAAGAGGCACAGGTATATGAGTTCTCCAGTGCCCATTCATATGTTATAAGGGGTTTCATCATAGAAATAATAAGGACAATACACACACCACGAGGTGTAGTGTTTTGACGATGCGAGTTCATTTGGTCATCTAAACCCTTGCATAAGATGTCGACCCCGTGCAATTGATCTTTGAGGCTTGATATAAAATGATCGAGTTCGTCCCTTGCGCTTGTGCCACAAACGATCCATTTTGCAACGACGACGGTCGAGGGGTAGCGAAGAAAGGATGCGACGGCACACGACATCGGCGAGGTGCTGCCGCGGCAAAGTTTCGGGCGTTTGAGATTGGGATTTAGTATTGTTTATAGATGGATGAAATAAAATGCATAAACGCACTTTCAAAAAGAAAATCATGATGTTGTAATTAGATGCCTGATTCTATACAAATGAGAATATACAAAACTTGAATTTCCAAAAGTAGAAAGGAAAATTGCCAAATCAATCACAAATTTATTATACGGATGCCAATTTAGTCATAAACCTTTTTTTGTTTTATTAATTTAATATTAAATTTTTGCTTGAAATTCAAATATAATCATTTTAATTAATTTTAGTCGGAAAGCGCTGATTTGATAGTTCAATTATCGTTGATCATCATACAGATAAAATACCAATAAAAAACCAATGTCTTTGGCCTGTTTTAAGATTTTAAACTCATGAATTTTAATAACTACATGGATCAAATTAGGCACATTAAATACGAAGATTCGACCATGTGGCACGTTAGATTCGCCAATAGTTTCTGTATATTCCATCTAATTAGTGATATTCAATCAGCATTTAACATTTTCATAAAGTTTAAAGACTAAATTAAATATGTATTAAAATTTTAGGGCTACTTTAAAAAAATTGAAAATTCATGGACCACATTATACATTGGACAATAATTTAAGAATCATACTGAACAAATTAAAATTCAAGGACCACGTTTCACGTTGAGCATAAGTTTCGATTCGTACTATTTTTCGAATTATTTATGCTGCTTTTTGTAAGTACTTTTCATGTTTACCTTAAGACTTTGGAGTAAACGACAATTTTTTTAAAAAAAATTCCGAAATTGCCAAAAAAATTTAAATGACTTTACATTTCGATAATCACACTTTGGGAATATTTCAAATAATAAATATTTAAATAAAGTCAAATAACAAGTACTACAGGAAAAAGAAGGTAACTATCACTCTGAACAAACCTTTTGCCTACAATACTGTATCTGAGTTTATTTTGCGGTCATACTAATCATATACAACAAAATAGATGGACTCAAGCACTAAGAACAAGTGTAGAATACTGATGTATTCTTCTCGAGCGGTGTTAATGTTTTGCATCATGCATAAAATAAGTTGATATAATATCAATTTATTTTTCGATATATATATATATATATATATTTTTTTTTCTAGTTTGAAGGAAAGAGTCGACAAATGGATGTGTTGCTTCCCAATGCATGACGAATATGTCTCAAAAGAAAAAAAGAAAGAAGAGAAACCGAGTCAAATATATGTCTCTATTGGATTTATGGCCACTTGAAATTTAACAAAAGGAGTATTATATATATATATATATATATATATATTTATAGACACACACATACATATATGCATATATATGTATATTGTAGTGTTTAGATTTAAGCTAGCGTAAAAATCCTACATTGTCATGAAAATATAAGACCATCCGTATTAATTAAAAAAAAAATGGTATTCTATTCCATTGCCTTATGTTGTTCTCCATTCTTTTTCATACAAATTTTGCTTCCTTTGTCCTACTTGCTATTGTGCTCGAATGAATTTTTATGAAGTTTTTTTTTTTTTTTTTTTTTTTTGGTAATGGGTATGTATCATTTTAATGATCTTTGTTAATTAAATATCTCAAGCCTAAGCTACAATCATAAGAATCAAAACTTTACCCAAAAGAATTCCCCTAAAATATTTCAAATAAATAATTGAATTATTACAAGAAATTATTAAAGATTGAATTTTAGAGACACATTGTAGATAAATGCACTTTATAAATATTCTGCCAAACTAAAATTCCATCATCAAAATTATCAAGACACTCAAACGTTAAGTGATTCTCGTGAAAAAGCAAGAGAACTTGTGAACTTCTCTGCTTGGAACACAAAAGAAGTAGTAGTTCAAAAAAAGGTCAATAAAAATCATTAGATTAATTTCATTTACATTAAAGGCATACTTTTCTTTTTTCATTAGTCTTACCCTTAAAGGACCCTTTATGTTTTAGGGCGTGTCTAAAGTTATCTGAAGAGAGGAAATAACGCGACACTAGATTTAAATTTAAATTAGGTTTTTCAAAATGAAACAGGAGCCAACATAATAAAGTGGTCATTATAATGAAGTACTTTGATAGAGTGAAGTTAACAAGGACCCTCCTTTATTCCATTTATGACTTATTGAACGCACATCATGTTCTTTTTCTTTTGAGCATATGTGCCCAAAGCCTCACATGATAAGTCACACATCTATCTTGTTACAGACAAGCTGGTGCATCAGTGCCCTAGGACGATCGATTTGCAGCGCTTCCATGTGTTTATGCTTCTTTTCAGATACTCGGCGGTGCGAGCACGGAATTGCTCTTTACTGAGGATGTCGTCGACGAACTCGGAGTGGCAAGGATCGCCCATCTTCACCAGGACACCACAGCAGGAGTTGCTGACGTCGGGGCCGTCCCGGAAGATGTTATGGAAGATCTCCCGCCCGCACGGTCGAGTCATCTGCTTGTTGCACGCCTCGAGGGAGTCGTCGTATGCGGGTGCTGGTGCGATAGCAGCAAGTGCCGGCTTCGAAGCCGCGATGCAAACGAGAAGAAGCACGGATGCGACGATGGTGTGCTTGGCCATGTTTGGTTGAGGGATTTTTTTTTTTTTTTTTCACTTTTGTGTTGTGTTTAGGATGTTACTTGGAGGATATGATTGGGAGAAGATACGGGTGTTCTTTTATAGGGTTATTAGGAAGAGGTTACATTAGAGTATTTATTAACGTTTTAAAGAGTTCCTTCAATTAATGAAATTTAGATGTGAGCTCCTCATTGTGCATGCTCATCAGTTTCATAGACATGTTCTATATAAACGCAATGGCTGAGTAGTCATACACGCGAAGCAAAATGAAATGAGCACAAAAATATATTTTTTTAGTACTTGAAGTAGAAATTATTAATTTATGAAACATATTTTGATTATTATGGATTTGCATATTTTTATGGTATATTAATGAAAATGGATATAGTGAAATGTGTCATGCCAAAGTCTCATGCATCCATATCGAAGTGTTTTTATAGCTAAAACACCAATAAAAAACCAATGCCTTTGGCATGTTTTAAGATTTGAAACTCATAAATTTTAATAACTACATGGATCAAATTAGGCACATTAAATATGGAGATTCCACCATGTGGCACGTTAGATTAGCCAATAGTTTCTGTGTATTCCATCTAAGCAATGATATCCAATCACATAGGTAAGTATCCGACACATAAATGAAGTGATCTGGCTTCATGGGACATAAATAAAGTTCGTAAAACGAAGATAGGCACATTTAGTTTCAATGTGGCACATTAGATTGGCCAATGATTTATGTGTATTCCATCCAATCTAATTAAGTTAATATTCAAAGACGCACATGTATATGAGTTCTCCAGTGCCCATTCATATGTTATAAGGGTTTCATCATAGAAATAATAAGGACAATACACACACCACGAGGCATAGTGTTTTGACGATGCAAGTTCATTTGGTCATCTAAACCCTTGCATAAAATGTCGACCCCGCGCAATTAATCTCCGATGCTTGTCATAAAAATGATCGAGTTCGTCCCTTGCGCTCGTGCCACAAACGATCCATTTTGCGGCGACGACGGTCGAGGGCTAGCGAAGAAAGGATGCGACGGCACGCGACATCGGCGAGGTGCTGCGGTGGCAAAGTTTTGGGTGTTTGAGATTGGGATTTAGTATTGTTTATAGATGGATGAAATAAAATGCATAAACGCACTTTCAAAAAGAAAATCATGATGTTGTAAATAGATGCCTAATTCTATACAAATGAGGATATACAAACTAAATTTCCAAAAGTAGAAAGGAAAATTGCCAAATCAGTCACAAATTTAATATACGAATGCTAATTTAGTCATAAACATTTTTTATTTTATTAATTTAATATTAAATTTTTGCGTGAAATTCAAATATAATCATTTTAGTTAATTTTAGTCGGAAATCGCTAATTTGATAGTTCAATTATCGTTGTTCATCATACAGATATGCCATTTAAACATTTTGTTCATGAGTTACCCCTATTATGTTACGCTTATATCTTAGTTAATTGCTAAAGCACAAAGTCCAGGTCTATGGGGTTAAGCTTTTCAGGGTTCATGATTCAAATCATGATGTGTTCCTATATATAAATATCAGTGATGTCCCATGACATGGGTGGTCAAAGGGAGACTTAATTTGGAATACCGATCAGATGCTTCCGAATATGCTTGCGCGATACAAATGATAAGTTAGTATTATTATTTTGGAAAAACGGTACAGCTTGCGGGGATAGCTCAGTTGGGAGAGCGTCAGACTGAAGATCTGAAGGTCGCGTGTTCGTTCCACGCTCACCGCATTTTACCCCCTGGCTCGTAGCGAGGAAACTTGTTCCTTAATATTTTGCCCTAATCTACAAATCTCAATTCAAGAGCTGATCTTGTTTTAGTCCTCTCTCTTTAAATTTACTTGTAGAGATAGAATCTTCTTCCTCAATATTTTCCCAACTATCTCTTTAATTTTACTCGTAGAGATAGAATCTTTTCCTCTTCTCGACCATTCGAGATCAAGATGGTGTTTACAAATCTCGTAGAGATTGAAACTTTTCCTCATTATTTTGCGGACTAATAGTCGAGATCAGGACAGTGTTTACATATCTTGTAGAGATAGAAAATTTTTCCTCAATATTTTGCCTACTATTCAAAATTAGGATAATGTTTACAAATTACAATTCAGGATCATGTTGTTTATTTTTACTCATAAAGATAGAAACTTTTTCCTCAATATTTTGCCGATTGTTCGAGATTAGGACGATGTTTACCAATCTCGTAGTGATAGAAACTTTTTCCTCAATATTTTGCCTATTATTCAAGATCACGATAGTGTTTACAAATCTCAATTCAAGATTATGTTGTTTATTTTTACCCGATTAGGACGGTGTTTACAAATCTCGTAGAGATAGAAACTTTTTCCTTAATATTTTGCCGACTATTTGAGATTAATGTTTACAAATCTCAATTCAGGATTGTATTGTTTATTTTTACTCATAGAGATAGAAATTTTTCCTCAATTTTTGCTAGCTATTCAAGATCGGGACGATGTTTACAAATCTTAATTTAGGATCGTGTTGTTTAATTTTACTGGTAGAGATAAAAACTTTTTCTCAATATTTTGCCGACTATTTGAGATTAGGACAGTGTTTACAAATGTGGTAGAGATAGAAACTTTTCCTCGACATTTTGCCGACTAATAGTCGAGATCGGGATAGTGTTTACAAATCTCATATAGATAGAAACTTTTTCCTCAATATTTTGCCGACTATTCGAGATTAGGACAGCTTTTACAAATCTCAAATTCAGGATCATGTTGTTTATTTTTACTTGTAGAGGTAGAAATTTTTCCTCAATATTTTGCTGACTATTTAAGATAAGGAAGTGTTTACAAATCTTGTAGAAATATAAACTTTTTCCTCAATATTTTGCCGACTATTCGACATTAAGACAAAGGTGTTTACAAATCTCAATTCAAGATCATTTTGTTTATTTTTACTCGATCAGGACGGTGTATACAAATCTCAATTCAAGACCGTTTTGTTTATTTTAGTCCATCCAAATACATCATCCATCATCCATGCTTGTGTCAAAAGGCCGATTGTTTAGGATCGGGATTGCCGATTGTTTGAGATTAGGACCTGTTTACAATTCGCCGTCCAAATACACCGTTTATCGGGATCAAGTCCATGTTTATTTTTACCCATCCAAATACACCATTCATGCTTGCATCAAAGGCCAATTGTTCGAGATCGAGATTGTGCAACCTAAATTGGTGAAGTACCTGAGGTAAACCTATTACCCAATTTGCCTGTCTATCTCAATACAACATCCATGCTTATGTCAAAGGCTGATTATTTGAAATCAATACCGTGTTTACCCATCTCAAAACACCATCCAAATACTCTATTGATTGGGATTAGGACCATGTTTACCCATCTCAATACACCGTCCAAGTACAACATCCATGCTTTTGTCATAGGTTGATTGTTTGAGATCGAGACCATGCAATCTGAATTGGTGAAGTACTCCGAGCTAAACCTATTACCCAATTGGCTCACCCATCTCGATACACCATCCATGCTTGTGTCAAAGGTCGATTATTTGGGATCAGGACCATGCAACCTAAATTGGTGAAGTACTTGAACTTAACCTATTGCCTAATTCACTAGTAGAGAGGCTCTTTCCTCAATATTTTATTCATTTTTACCCATTTCAAGAAATTTTTTAGAAACGCTTTTCTCTATATTTTGTTCATTTTTATCCATCTCAATACACCATCCATGCTTGTGTCAAAGGCCGATTGTCTAGGATGGGACCGTACAACTTGAATTGGTGAAGTACCTACTAAACTTGTTCCCAATTATCCATGACTCACACACCCTATTTGTAGAGAGAGACTTCTTAGAGAGAGACTTTTTTCTCAATATTTTGTTCATTTTTGCCCATCTCAATGCACCATCCATGCTCATGTCATTGGTTGGTTGTTCAAGATCGGGACCCTAAGGCTTGGATTGCCTAAGCACCTAACCTAAACCTATTCCAAATTATCCATCACTCGCTCACCCTACTCAAAGAGATAAATTTTTTGCATTATACGAGTGTTTGAATGGATACAAATAAGGAAAGGCATCCTATTTACACGAGTCCCTCTCATTACATCCGTCGATTGCCTTTTGATCTAGCGGCGGAAATCACATAAAATTTTTTCAGAAAGAAGCTCCAACAGAGAATGTTTACTATTACACAAGTGTTTGGATAGATACAAATAAGGGATGTCACCATATTTATCTAAGAGTCCCTCTCATTACAACTATTGATTACCTTTCGATCTAACAGTGCATATCGCATCTCGCTATCTACCAACTACCAACATTGATACTGAGGATGACCTTGGTTCACTTACCATAGTGCCCAATCCCAGAATGTTGCATAAACCATAGGCGTTGGTCTTCTTAGACCATACACCATAGTGCCCAATCCCAGAATGTTGCATAAATCCTAGGCGTTGGTCTTCTTAGACCATACAGGATTCTTTGTGCATGAAAAACCTCGAGACCATGACACGGGTCAAGCAACGCATAGATGGTGAGTCGGGTTGGCCAGCATACCAACTCGACCAGCACAAAAAGAATCAAGTGCACAATCTGAGATTGTGTTGTCTCATATACCCACAGCCTGATTCAGTTTGGTCTAAGCATCTTCGTTTCAGAAGGGCAAAAAGATGCTCCTTGCTTTCGTCTGGAAATCCATGATATTAAAGCACTTGCTTGCACAGCTCACGAACTCAGCACGGTTCGCAGGAGCACACAAAAGTTCTTAAAGCTAAACACCTCTCATTCGCGTGCTTAAGCCTAAAGAGTGACTCTGTGCTTCCTCAATAACTCTTGTTTGGATCAGGACGTTTCACAGAAAAGTTAGTTGTCCTGTCAAATTGAACTTGACGGAGTCTATGAACAGTTTGAATGATTTCTGCTGCAGCATGCATACTGACCAAATGCCGACAATAAAACAGTCGGGGGCATATCAGCAATCTTTACAGGAGAGAGAGAGAGAGAGAGAGAGAGGTGAACTTTACGAACTGATGATATAATCCACATTTGACATTGTTAACGTGCATCAACAAACAAACACAGAGTTCCTTACTATCTATTCTTACAACTTGCAAGCAAAGGAAACTCATCAAACTCACTCCTAACAACCCCCCAGAGGATGATGATAAACCACTATATCCCGAATTATGAATATAAATTGCACCTAAACATCAAGGGCACTAAAAGAAATCGAACTCAAGGTAATTATCAGAACCTTTCTTATCAGGGATAGTGGCAGCAACAGCAGCCTTTTCGCTTGGTGATGTCAGTGGTACCGGTATTCGCTCTATCTCGACCGCTTTCGGCACCTCTGGGGGTGTGGCACAGCGGATCAGCGCCCAGTTCACACCTTCAAAGAAGGGGTGTTGCTTGATCTCTGTCGCTCCTCGCTTATATGCCAATCTGTGCTGCGGTTCTTTCACTAGCAACCCTCTTATTAGATCTCTAGCTGCAAAACTGACCACAGGCGACTCTGGAAATCGCAGTGGCTGACCCACGACATTGAACAACGTGGCTCGGTTTCCCGATCCTTTGAAAGGGGTTTTACCAAACAAGAGCTCATACAAAAATATCCCAAAGGTCCACCAATCTACAGCACTTCCATGACCTTCTCCCTTAATAATCTCAGGCGCCAAGTACTCGTGGGTTCCAACAAATGACATTGACCGGGCATCAGTGGGTTCAGCAATGAGCTCGGGCAACGGGCTGACTTGGTTCCCAGTTTCTATTTTGGGTTTGCGGTCCTTCTTGGACTTACTGGAGAACAGGCGAGGACCAAAGCACGTGGTGGGAACCGCACAGGATGGCTGGATGCAAGAAGGTTCAATGCAAGCTGGCTGGACACAATAGACAGGGTTCTTTCTGAGAGGCTCACAATCGAGAGATGATGTCTTAACAAGAGTTGGACTCACGGCGCAGCGAAGAGAAAGGTCAAAGTCTGATAGCATTATATGCCCATCATCCCTCACAAGAACATTCTCGGGTTTAAGATCGCGGTAAACAATCCCAAGCATATGGAGGTATTCTAGAGCCAGTAACACCTCAGCTACATAAAATCTGCAAATAAAGATCAGAGTGTAATGTGGGGCAACTCTCAAGAATTTTCATATGTAAGTGCCATATAAAAAGCTATTTCACGCAAGTCACATGGTTGAAGATGAATCTTTTATAACTACATTGTGGTTTCTCCATCTTGCTACATTGAAAAGTTTCACAAGGCGAAAAAAACATTTAGGTTTTAGGAAGATCCATTTGAGCTAGCATTACATTCATTCATCTTTCCAAAATGTAGACTGCCGTCATGCTAATCAAATTAAAGGTCGTGTACCACTCCATGTGTAACCTGGGATTAACACGAAGTATGAAACAATAAGAAAGTCTCTCTCACTGCAAAGTTGACAAATTAGCATATTCATTGGCTTAAAAGACACTGCAAACCAATTTAACTAAAAGCCTAGCCACCTCAGCCTTCCCCATCAAAACCCCGACCAAGAATGAAATCACTAAAGGAAAATTTTACTAGTTAAATCTCAATCTAAACATGTATGAGTTTTAATCAAAGAGCATCAAGGATGAAGTCGTACTTTTACTGCCTGCTCAGGGAAATATTTCCAGGTTGCCTCTGTCTAAGAGTGTGCAAGTCTCCTCCAGGACAAAACTCCATGACCAAACATGAGAACTTATCAGTCTCAAAATGCGTATACAGAGTCGGGAGGAAGGGATGGTCCAGACACTGCAATATTTCTCTCCCGTTTGAGCTCGGAGCAACTTTTTGCGACTAGCTAAAGACGCCTTGTCCATAACCTTCATCGCAAAGTAACACTTGGTTCCACTCAACTCTGACAGATATACACTGCCAATATCCCCGCAACCTAACCGCTTTAGCAGTCTGAAATGGCTCAAACCCAAGACCCCATCCCCTCGATCGAACGGCTTGGATGGCTTCCCATCTCAAGTCATTTGCTTTATGAGGCTTGTTGACGCTGCTACTCAAACTGCTGCAGCTGCTTTCATCACTAATGTCACTGCTCGTGCTCCCTCTACACATGCTGCTCTTCCCACTCTCAACAAAGTCAACACGGTCAATAACCTTGCCACTTCCGCTTGTCTTTGCTAGGCTGCTGGTGCCGTCGCTAACTTTGCCAGATACAGAACTATTCTTCATGCTTCCATGTTCTGATGTCTTCTTTGTTCTGATCAACAGAGGTCTCCCTTGAGCCTCCATTCTCAACAGATGCAGCAGAATATGCTTGGGATGATTTTTGCTCTGGATCAGGTGAGGAAGTGCTTAGATTCATTTTACTGACTAGAGATTCAACCGAGCCATTTGATCTGGACGAGACGACCTTCTCTTCTCAGCAGGCTCTGCAGACTCATTCTTCGAATGGTTCTGCAGATATTTAGGTGGTTTTTCATGATTCACATGCTCAGGCTTGCTTGCCTTAAGGTTTTGTGAAGATGATAAGCTATGATCATTCCTCGGTACTGTGACAAAACCGGCTGCTTTGGTTTGCTGCTTAGGGGAAGTTCTCGAGGTAGTTTTTGAGGCCATAAGGACTCAGCAAAAGCACCGAATCTATAGACAAATCAAAATGAAGAAATCCCGGGTGCGGACTCATCATCAATGGAACTGCATCTTCCATCTGCTTGCCCACATAATTTGTGGTCCAATTTCAGTTGTGGCGAAAATTTCTCCACTGGGAAAATATCAACTATGTTAATTTAAATTAGCAGAAACTCATCAATTTAATACTCAAATATTTTCCTACTCTTCACTTCAAGCAGCACAGAAGAACATACCCAACAGAAAAATAAAGATCAGATTTTGAAAAGCACCGATTAACTTCCACTAGAGATAAATCAGAAGCAAAAGTGTAGACTTTCGCAACAATGTAGTGCATAACATCACATTCCGGGTTGCAGAGAGCCGTATAAAAACCTCGAATAAAATCAAGCATCTGTGACTCAATAACTCAAGAGACTAGGGTTCGTCTCTAGCTACTGAAACCAAAGGAGCCATGAACAATATTTCGACCGAGAAATTAGAGGCTCAAAATTGCGAAAACGAAAGAGAAAAAAAAAAGAAAAGGAAGGCAAAATAAAAGCAAAGCAAAAGACTTCAAGGACCACTACAAGGTAAAGGCACGAGCTAATAGTCAGCTCCAAAAGATCATGCAAGCTCGTTCAGTTCTTGATTAAACTACAAACAACTCAAGTCGAGATTGGAAGCCTCACCACATAGGCATACGATCGAACAACAGTCGAAGAAAATCAGATCTGGATCTCAAGACTGCAAATTTAAGCGGAACCACAACACAGATCCCGAATCTGAAGGCGACCCAGATGCTAAAACCTACCCTAGAAGGCGAACGGGGCAAACCCAGAAAGGGAAAACGCTCATAAATGGAGAAGAGAGAAGGATGGAAGACCGAAACAGTACCTGAATTGAAGGATCATGACTTGACTGAACGCATTCAGCAGTGAAAGAGGGAGTGAATGACTCCGGATAATGCTGGGGTAGAGAGAGAGAGAGAGAGAGAGAGAGAGAACGAGAAAGGGAAAGCTTCAGACAGTGCTGAAAAATGGGACTGGCGGAGAAGTAATTTTGGCCAAGGTAGAGAGAGAGAGAGAGAGAGAGAGAGGTCAATGCAAAGCTCTAAAGTGAGCTTTTTATGAATTCAATAATTTCAATGGAGGGTGTCTTGTCCCCAAACGAGAGGAGGGTCCTGATGGCCAAACAGGCCTTGTGGTCTCTCACCTGTCTGTCATGCCATGGCCACCTCCGCTTGCACTTTGGCCTGAGAACCTTCTTTCCAGGTGAATTTGCTTGCCCATTTTGCCTTTTTCTTTTCGCTTATTCCTCAATTTGTTATCCTCGTTTTTATGGGCAATTTATGTTTACTAAAGTAACTAGTCCGCCTTTCTCTATTGGCGACTTTTCGTGCCCAAATAGGCTTTTTTTAAATTTTGAATTTTGCACTAACCACTTCATTCGTGTGGGATTATCCAATACACGCGTATGGAGTAATTCTTGAGCCAAGTATCACTGACATGGAAAGTGTATCCGTGTATCCTTAAAATGGTACATTTGGTATCCTTTAAATGGCACATTTGGTTCCATGATCAAATTATAATGTATTCAAATTAGTTATATATTGAATAGCGGATTAACGTCAACTTGATATTCAATTGATTGAGGTCGAGTTCATTCATTTGAGAAATATTTATTAGGAAATTAATCTATGTAAAATATCATCACATATTTAGTGATCGAATCCTTAAGTTCCTTGTACACTAATATCTATCGTTGATAACGAGAAAGTTCGCCTTAAATAAGACAGGTGAATATTTCTTTTCCTTACCTATCTTTTGATATATATGTTGATGAAATGAATCATCATGTATCACGGCTATTAAGTACTTGATAAATTTAGCATCCGTGAAGAGAGAGTCTGAGAGAATTTACAAAGTCCTCTGGTTTTATACTAAGATCTAATTCTAGAAGAACTATTGAAATCTGGATGAAGAGGTCCAAAACGATAACCAAATGAAATAGCTAGATACATAAATAAAACAAAAAAATAAACAAAAAAATAGGTTTGATCAGGACTCGAGACACTAGTGCTATCCTAAAACAAGAATAAAATAGAAGAAGGGAATGGTAAAAATTTGTTGCTAGATCCAGACTTTCCAATATACAATACGCCAGCTAGTTCTAGGGTTGTTATTGCCTAACTTTGCCCTAGGCCCATATGCAAGATGTATGAGGTGGTCCACTATCACAGATTGGAATCAGATGGGAAAGTTTTAATTGCATTAATCCAAGGTGGGGTTTTTCCCATTTAAGGTTGTCCACGAGCAGAAAAATTGCCCTTTAATTCGCTAATAAATGCATAGTTGCAATGCCACCATTTTCTCAGGTCCCAAAAGATTAGAAGGCTAGGCATGCATTGTCGTGATGGGGACAACATATGACTCTTGCACCACTAAAAAATTCAGTCTCCGAATCTCCGAAATAATTTATTAGCTTGTCCCCCGAAAATTCTGAATAATTGGCTCTACTTATTTTCCCATCTTTTCTTTTTTTTCATGGATATGAAGTATTTAAGTATATACATTACACTTTGAGATGGTGAGAAATATTTTATGAAATTTGGTTAACTAGTTGAGTACTTCCGTTTCCTTTTTGCAGTTCAACAACAGACATCCCTTTCATCAAAGCAAGAAGCAGCAATCATTCAACATGCTGCGTGCATGTCTTTGTCAATCAACACAAGAATAACATTGATTTTGGCTTCACATTGTTAGGTTTTCCACTTAATACTTTTGACTGGCTCTTCTAAGTTTTACTTGGCGGTGGTCCAGTGGGGAACTTCATTACCTAACTCTTTTGATCAAGTTGCATCAGTAGTGAAATTTGGCAAAATGGCGAAAATGGGGCATTGACATATGCATCTGGTTAAGTGCAATGTTCACAATCGTTTCTCATAAATTACTTCAAATTACACCTGCAACTCTTGCATTTTCATGTATGATGTAATATCAAGATCAATTTTTTAATACCGATTCCAATATGCAAATATTATACCTATCATGTCCAACCGTGTCAGCGTCTATCCGCCTTCACCCACGGATTTTAAACTTCAACATGTTCCATGAGGGTCAAGTCCTTACATTGGATTGACAGCTTCGGTCATCGCAGATTTTCTTCTCCCATCATGCACTGTTATCGTTCGCTTTCAGTTTGTCCTTACAAATTTTGTTGGTTTAGGTCGCTATCCAACTTTTTGACTCTTAAATCGACGAAAGTGTTATTAATTCAAGTACATGCAAGGCTCAATTTAGCGGCAACCCATGTTGGACCTTTTTTGCGTAATCTTGACCATGCATCTTCTCCGACGCACATGGAGTTTCTATCGAAAGTTCTTCTATTAATAAATAAAAATGCATCTCACTTTAAATGCCTCTAAGAGCTCTGGCCAATAAATTGTGCTTAGAACATGTAGGCCACTTATTGGATTGTTTAGTCTGTCGAATGCTAGGAACTACAAAAAATAATTTCTCTATCATCTAACTCTCCTATTATAAAGCTCTAATTACGGTAGAAAAACTTATTTTTAATGTTGCATTCATACTTTCTTTCTTTAATCTACCTTAGATTTTCTTTTTCTTGGTGTAATGATCAATTGGTATTAGGCTAGCTTTTGCATACCAGCGCATAATAAACGCACAAGAGGGAGAAGGAGGTTGAATTAGGTCGAGCTTTTCTAATGCGTGATCGAATGTGCATCTACTACTCGTTCCAATTACATAGCAGATGAAAACCCGGCTCTAATACACCCCCCTCTTCTCTCATGTCTAATTTTTAGTGATGGTTATATTCTTGGGAAAATTACCAAAATTGTCTTAAACCTATTACATTTATGTGAATTCATTCATAAATTTTTTTTTTCAATTGAGTCACATTTTTTTGTTCAACCAATCATAAACCTTTTGCGTTTATATCAATTTAGTCCATTTGGTCAACTTTGACTAGAAATCTTTAACATGGACGCCAATTATCCTGCATGTTGTGGCCATTACGGCATGGACATTTTAAAATTATTTTTATGTTTTCAATTTTTTTCATTTCTTTTTCCTTTTCTTTTCCTTTCCCTTTCTTCCCCCCCTTCTTCCCTTCCTTTTTCTTATTGTTGAGGTTTGGTGATTAGCTAGAGGTGAGGGCCGGCGAGGCTAACATCGCTATCTTTGAGGTGGAGCTTCTCCTAGAGACGACAAGGTCGGCCTTACAAATTTGGGAGGCCAACCTTGTCGACCTTGGCATCTTGCCAATTGCCGAGGTTTGATGACTAGCTAGAGGAAGAAGGAAGGGAAGAAGAAAAAAAAAAGATAGAGAAAGGAAAGAAAAGAATAACAAAATTCTAAAAAAAATTAAAAAAATATATATCAACATTAGCGCCGGCCAACGCTACATAGGATAGCTAGCGTTCACATTAGCGTTTGACCAAAATTGGTGGATAGACTAAATCGGTGCAAACTTAAAAGTTTATGATTCAATTGGCCAAAAAAAAGTTCAAAATTAAATTGGTACAATTATAATATATTTTATACTTTTTGATAATTCTCCAATTTAAGTTTTCACCACAGGTTCGGCACTTGTGCTAGGTTATACCAAGCATATATCACAAAATTAAATGATCATTTGGCATGTCCATGTATCCCATGAAGTACCTCATCATACAAATCTCGCGGTCCTCAATTGTCATTAGGTTCAATCTTTGGAGCCTCTAGGTGCTTTGTACTAGTTCTAAGTTTAGGTGCCTGATCGACTTGAGTTTGAAATCAAATTTGTTTGGCAATGACTCTAAGCATTTCCTAGTCGATTTAGGTGACTCACATGCAAGTCCACAAATATCTATTATTCTTCCTCCACCTTACATGTCACTTCCCCATCGATGAACCTTTTAATTTGACTTTTCTTTATGTGGTATTCATAAGTAGCTTGTTACACTTTTTATATCGACGGAGATATATCCAAATATAACCTATGAAACTGGATTGAGAGAGAATTTTTGTCTTATCAAGCTCAAGAAAGAATTTTCGGTGGGATCGTCTGTTGAAGATTTATCCACGACTAGTATGATTTAACAAAAGCAGCATAAAGAAAAAGACAAACAATTTAAATCTTCCTCGGAGTGTAGTTATCTAACGATGATCTAAGGAATCTCTCGGAAATGCCTTGGGCATGGACCATGATACTCGTGGACACGGATACAGAAAAGGCTTTCTTTGGGTTGGGAAAGCTGAATATGGAAAAGTAGTCCGGTGGAATCAGCAGACAAACCCTTTTATCTCTCTCTCTTTTTTAAATATTTGTAAAGTTTATTAATTACCCCAAAAAATAAAGAAGGAAAAAATGAAATCAAATAAACTATGAACATTCAATTTATCATATAATTAACCATTATCCTAAATCAACTTTCGTGCGCCAAACTAAATCTATTTCTATCATCTCGATTTAAGTGATTTTCATGTGGTGCTCATATAGATAAATACGAGTTGGCTTTACTGCTATCATAGATTAACTTTCTTATGCCAAACTAAATCTATTTCTTTCATCTTGATTTAAGTGATTTTCATGTGGTGTCCCTAGAAATAAAAACCAAGTTGGCTTTGCCGAGGGTCCTTATGTTGTCTTTTTGCTAGTTATCAATAATAAAGCCTAGAGATAGTCTTGACGGGAACCCCCAGTATTATATCCTTAGCCCCTGAGTTTTGCCAGTAATCAAGATTGAAGATGCTATTTATTAGTCAAGGATGTAAAGTAGGTTGCTTTTTGCGTCTCCAAGGATTCTCCTTTTTTTTTCTCCGTTCTTTCCCAGACAAAGAACGGAATAAAGACATGGTAATATATATATACATTTATATATAATATAGCAAAGTGAAAATATAAAAAGGAGCTGACATGTAGCAAGACAAACACCACAAAAAGAAGAGAATAGAAGAAGGAGCCTGTCGGGTAAACGACATGGAGCATTTGCACCTGCAGATACATATACTGTATATACCCTAGCCATATTATAAAGGCTAGGGTTGTTCGGGGTAAATGGTCCATGGAGGAACAAGCACTCTTGGCCCTGCCTTGATATGGAGAACTCATTTTCAGTCTCCTGTCATCCCTTAGGCTTTATAATTCTCGGGCCTTTAGAGCATTAGGAAAAAAAGGAAAGAAGAGAAAGGAAAGGAAGCCTTTCGCATGTGGTTCCACATGCACTCCCTTTTTCAGTTCATAGGTCAATTGATAATAGATGGTCTGATTTTTTATTTTATTTTTTCACATGAAGGCCAGTCGAATATCTCGAATACAGTATGCTAGAAAACAAAATATATCCACACACAGCTCCATGCATAGAGCAGCGAGCTCCACATGCTATCTATATTTCACTTCATTTTTAAAAGGGCTTTTCAGATCTTGGCTTTATTGCTGTGTGGTCCTCTCTCTCTCTCTCTCTCTCTCTCTCTCTCTCTCTACAAACTAATGGAAGTAGCATATAACTTTTCTTAGGTCAACATTGACTATGAGTCACTTTTTTGCTGCAAGTACGGTATGATGTTCTTGGATATCTTTTTTGTATTTTTACAATTAATATGTTTGGTGCAGTTAAAATATCCGGGTGCTACATCATTTTAGAGGACAAAGATTTATCAGTGCTATATCCATTTTGATTAATAGATTTTAAGCTACTTCTCAGTGAGACTTGCTCAGCTTTGAAGAGTCATTTTTTCTTCAAAATGAGAGCATGCATGCGAGAGTCCTGGTTAAAGAAAAAAAGGCCTAATATGTACATAAAATCTAAACCTTCAAATCAATTTGTGGTAATTTTTCAATAATGGGTAGCCACACGCGTGCGACAAAATTACTCCCACATGTCAACTAGAGAACACATCAAAATTTATTAGTTGATGCGGAGATGAATCTTCATATTTAGCTTATCCTCTTGGTTCATCCAAAATTTGTACATAAGAAATAATTTTCACTTGGAAAAAACCAAGATTCCAATAGCAGTGAATAAGATTAACATAATAGGAGTAAGTGGATCAAGATCAAAGTCTCATTTCCTTTGGTTCTACTTGTTGATATGTACATGTAAGTCATGTTTACAAAGTCCCACAATAAAAAAAATGGTGTGGTATGAAGTACTTAATATATTTTAGTTAGTCCATTACTCCTTAGTTTAAATTTCTTAGTGAATGGGTTCAATTAGATATGTTGATGAGTTTGAACTAAGATCCTATCTTAGCAATTTTCTCAAGTAAGAAAGTATCGAGTGTCCGTCGTGCTTCCCAATAGTTCTTCCACCCAAGTTTCGATCAAAGTATGATTCCTTCTTTTGAGTATGTCCGTTTGCTTTTGGTTTTGTTGGGACTTATGGATAGTTAGAGTAATTTTTCACTTTCTGCTTCATATTTAAAATATTATGCAAATATTGGGAAAATATGGAAATCATTACGTGCAAGAAGTTTTCGGCATTCAAGATCAGAAAAAGTCAAGTTGCATCCATTGCTAAATTTGGAATAAAGCAAAAAGTCAAAACTAAAATCCCTCCATGGAAAACTCTATATCTATTTATGCTTCCATTTGTGCAAAATCTTCAACTTGCACCAAGCGACGGGGTTCAAACCAATGGCCCCCTCTCGAACTATAGTTGTTTGTGCAACTGTTGAATCAAAGCCCCAAAAAAAAAAAAAATCGAGAAGTTACAACCCTCAAACACTGTATCTAACACTGAAAAAAAATGATATGGCACGAGTCTCAAAAAATTGTCCAATTCCGTGGAAAATAATAATTTACATTTGACTTTGACCTATTTTTTTCTAAATTGACATATACAAGACAGATCAAACTAAAGATTATAAAGATATTTAGACATGTATTTGTGTATTAGAAGATAAGATTTTGCACGAGAGATTGAACTTAGACACAAGATAAATCTTCCAAAGAACAAGGCCTTTTTTGAATAAGCTAATTCATTTGGGGCCCTGCAGATCCACTCTTTTCTTATTCAAAGATCAGCCCTTTGTCTCTGTATTTTCACATCGAGAATTCTTTGCAGTAGGCTTGTGATAAGCGTC